>JABTXL010000001.1:46014892-46043680 GCA_025134845.1 Neodon shergylaensis
AGAGAGAGAGAGAGAGAGAGAGAGAGAGAGAATATGTGTATGTGTTGGTGTTGGTGTTGGTGTTGGAATAAGTACCTGATGGTAAGCACACACCTTTATCGCTGAGCTATATCCCTAGTCCTTTTTTTTTTTTTTTTTTACAAGATCTCACTCTGTAGCCCAGGTTATCCTGGAGTACAAGCTCCTCTTGCCTCGGCCTTCTGAATACTGGGATTATAGTTGTGTGCTATTCTAATGGTAACAGAAAATGAGTATTCATGACATTGGTTTTGTCTTTATCTTTTGAAAGAGTGGTGTTAGCTTTAGAGACTGGAGGTATTTGGAGAACACTTTGGTTAGAGGTCATGAAACTAAGGTCAGGAAGGACGCCATAATTTATTTCAGGTAGCACTGCTTTTCATGGCAGAGAAGTATCAGTACTTAGTTCTTTTTTTTTTGAGGAAGCAGGGAGTGATAGTGGTAGTAATTTTTCCTTATTCTATAGAAGTAAAACATCTCAGAATTTATTTAATTAATTAGGAGAATTTATTTAATTAGAATCACCTTTTGGGTTGGGGATTGTAGTTGTGTTTGAGGCACCGTCTCCAGGTGACCAAAAGAGAACTTACTGCTACACGTTGTTGGGTCATGAAGTCTGGGGAGTTGTGTCTCTACCCTGCCCTTTGTCCTGAGAAAAGAGATCGTGTCTTTTTATTGAAAATATTACATATTTGGCCATGTGATTAAAATTACCTTAATTCATTTTCAGTGTTTTTCCAGAAACTGTTTCCTTTGTAGTAAAATTAGAATTAAACAAAATGAAAACTACTTAGAATGATAATAGCCAAGATCATGTTTACATAGCATTTAACTCATAGATTTTTGTAAGTATGGTTTTTAAGTATTGTTGTATATTCATAAAAATAAAATCTTGATTTTTATAAATCTTACATATTGAATTTATGTTAAATATTTAATGTGTGTCTTTTTTTTTGGGATTTTGATGAGGAAAGACTTTAAAAAGCCAGACTTTCGGATGGAGCAGGTAGAGTTTCACAAATAGTGGGGATAAAGGGTACTTGATGTCAGAGTGAGCTCTTGCAAAAACACTCACAGAATGGGATGGAGTGAATCAGTGTCCAAGCACAAATGCTGTCTAAGCCAGGCAGTTTTAAGTGAGGATAGGTAGGAAGTCTTGGCTTTTGGTAACTCCAATGACCTGGAACACTCTAGGTAGACCAGGCTGGCCTCAGTCTCACAGAGATCGTCCACCTCTGGGGTGCTGGATAAGGGGTGCCTGGCGGACGTCTTTCTTGACTACATTGGGTAGCTTCTATTTGGTTCAAGTTGAAATTTAACATGCAGGAATATATCAGGAATCTGTATTTCGTGTGAAAATTTCTAGTATTTAAATGTTTACAAGTCATTCAGAATGCTTTTAAAACAGTTTAGGCACGCCAGCCCCCAGCTCTCAGGCTTCCGGTTAATGGTCGTCCCAGTAAAAGGCCCAGGTGAGGATTGTGGCCGATGATTCAGGGCTCTATTGGTGTAATCAAGACTTAGGCCGTCTGTCCATAGCACCACAAACACTAGAGTTAAGACTATAGTGTCAGTCCTGAACTAGCCTTCTGTTAGTTCCTTAGAATTGTAAATCCATCCAGCGAATCAGAAACTAGGGTGGGATTCAGCCCTCTGGGAATAATGTCCTATGGGGATTCTGATGCTAAAGGGTGAGAATTAACTTGGTGCTTAAATCATGACAGCTTCCCGCTGGAGTGTAATATGGATAAAATGTGAGTTGTTACCAAAATTATGGATTCCATTAAATGCTGTTTTTAAGGAGTCAGATTTAACTGAATGTGAAGTGAGAAGCTGTTGAAGGCGTTTTGATTAGAGAGATAACATGATTAAGGATGTGAGTTGAGTAGAACGCTATCAAATGTAGCCTTAGAAGCAATTTGTTTACCAACTTCTCAGTGTTCAAGGTCATGTGTGTTCCCGAGGCAGTTTGCCTTTTTAATCTGTGCTATTTCATTTGAAATGTCATGGATCTTCTAATTTGAGGTAATATAATTTTAGTAAATATGTCTATAGTAGAAACCTTTTTGAAATTATTAAAAGTAAGTTATATGAAGTATGATTCTTATTATTTCAGCATGCTGCCTCTCGGGTGTGGTAAGCATCCAGTCTGAGTATTGACTTTGTACAGCAAACCCATTTACAAGTGTCTTTGTGGAAAACAAATTCTGTGAAATGTTTCTAGAAAGTAATTCAGTGTTTAAAGAAAGTACATCTTTTTTTGATGGTTTAGTTCTATCATCATTGTGGAAATTTAAAAAATAGATGTCTTTGAAAATTCCTTTGTTGTACATAATATAGTATTGTAATCACGTTTTTCTCTGGCCTTGTTCAAATTTGCTGTTTCCTGTGTCAAGTGATACAGTTTGTTAGCAGTTAAGGGCTGTGAAGAGTAATAAACTTTTTTTTGTATTTTAAATTCAGAATTCCATTCATCAGAGTAAACTTCTGCAGTTTTTTAAGAGTCAGTGTTGTTTTAATTGTAAAAGTTATAAAACATATAATCTTGCCCCATTCTCTAATTTCTTCCCCTATGCAACCGTGTTTTCAAAGTGAGGTCTAAGCATGGTCTGTGAGAATTCCCAAGTAGAGCGAAGGATTAGTCATTTGACCGCAGAACCCGTCTTGAGACTGTTTTCCTTTGATCCTGTAGAGTGTGGCTTGGGGAATTGAGCTAAATCTCCCCACCTTTCTCTGTGGTACTGAGACTTTGAACTCGAGGACACTTTGCTGAGGACAGGTTTCACTCAGCCAGTACTGAGGAGGAACTTCCACTAGCAGTGAGGGAGCTGCCGGCCTCTTCCAGTTTGGGAAATGCTGGCAAGACTGAGGGGGTTTGTTTGGTTCTTGTTTTAGATGTGATTCTGTAGAGAGACTTTAAATGTGGTAAATGATTATTTCATTTGCTCTCCCTCGCGTTTTTTTTTTTCCCCCTCTTCTAAGCAGGGTTTCTCTCTATTATTGTCTTGGCTGTCCTGGAACTCACTGTTTAGGCTTCGAACTCTGCCTGTCTCTGTCTCCGAGTCCTGGGACTGAAGGTGTGCACCACCAAGCCTGGCTTTCATTTGATCTCTTAGTAATTTGAATAATGGGTAGCTTTTGCTCCCTCCCTAGCTTATCTGTATGAATGTAAATCGATATATTATAAAATATTCTGAAGTGGATGTGGCATGTAATAGTATTCTGAGAAAAGCTTTTTCCCCCTTCTTATTTCGAGACAGGGTTTTCCTGTGTAGCCCTGGGTGTCATAGCATTTGCTCTGTAGACCAGGCTGGCCTCAAACTCACAGAAATCTGATTGCCTCTGGTGCTGGGACTTAAAGGCATGCACCACCACCTCCTGGCTAAGCTTTTTTGTTTATAATTTCATGAAATATTCAAAATAAATCCCCTTTTGCATAGTGAGGTGACAACTTGTATAATTTGGTTTTTTGAGTCGCCCTCTGGTTCATGTTTGCTCACATAAATGTTAGAGCGTGTGCCTCCTGCTAGTGTGTTGTCATCTAGTGGACATTTAACTCTCAGAGTACCGGGAACCTGTTTACTGCAGTGTACTCTTGGTGAGGGTGGCTAAGTGAATGTTTTGTTAATACATGTTTTTAAGAATAAGGAAGTTATACTGATTTGTATATTCTTTTTGGTGCCATAAATCAGATTGTAGTATAGTAGAGGTAAAAGTTTTTGATGAAGCAAACTTAAAATTGTCTAGAAGACTGTAATAGATACCAAATATACTGTATCTAGATATCATACTTAAAAAAAACCTTAAGGTCCACAAATTCTCAAAATATTTGGCCGGGCGATGGTGGCACACGCCTTTAATCCCAGCACTCGGGAGGCAGAGGCAGGCGGGTCTCTGTGAGTTCGAGACCAGCCTAGTCTACAGAGCTAGTTCCAGGACAGGCTCCAAAACCACAGCGAAACCCTGTCTCGAAAAACCAAAAAAAAAAAAAAAAAAAAAATTTGATTGTAAATACTTAAGAAGTAAATGAAGTACATAGTCTATAAATACAGGAGTAAGTTTGTAAGTTAGGCAATCTAATTAAAATGAACAGAATCGTTCTGAATTTTTGTATACATTTTTGAGATACTATCTCTGTTTTCTTTGTCTAAACATGTACTTTTATTTAGTTCTTTTAAATAATATATTAAGTACTGTGTCCCCACCAGGATGATTAATGTATTTTTAGTCTTTTGAATTGATTAAGCTAGTAGGTATAATTTGAAATTATTTTTTAATTGCTTTGTAAATAATGAAAAATAAATGAGTAAATGCAAGTAAAAATGTCACTCATCAGCTCAATTTGCTTATTTAATATTTATTTTTTGCTTTTGAGACAGTTTGATGTAACATAGGTTGGCTTTGAACTCCCTGTTTACCTGTAGATGATCTTAAAATTTTTCCTATACTATCCAAGTGCTGGGGGTTATAGGTGTGCTGCCATGCTTCATTTAAGCAATGCATAGGATCAAACCCATGCTAGGCAGGCACTCTGTCAAATGAGCTAGGTGCCAAACATGTCTGACTCCAAATAGAAACTAAAGCGAATGCATCATGAGAACTTTATTTTAGTTGTTAACAATTTCTAACTCCAAACATTTTATTAACCAACTATTCAGACATACCAAAACACTGAAAGAATTTTGTAGTAAATATTCATATGCCTACCTCCCATGAGGAGTTTACAGTCATTTATTTTGCTAGCATGCAGGAAGTCCTGGGTTCAGTCTCCAGCCTTGGGAAAGAACAAAGATTCAGAATATCAGCACTTTCCAGTTCCCTCTTACTCTTTCCTAATCAGTTTCCTCACACCTCACTTACCAGTGTTAACTGTTTAAAATCCTGCATAACCAAGTGTGCCGACTCATGCCCTTAATTCCAGCAGCTGAGAGCGTCACAGCTTAGAGGTCAGCCTGACCTAGTCTATGTCAAGACCCTGCTCAAACAAACACACCTGCATAACATTTGCCTGTTTTAAAATTTCATGTAATTTCTAATTACTGCTTTAAAAAATAACCTATCTGTGCTGGCTCATTTAATATTAACCTGACGAAGGCTAGAATCATTTTAGAGATGGGAGCCTTGACTGAGAAAATGCATTCATTGGATTGGGCTGCAGGCAAGCCTGTAGGGCATTTTCTTAATTAGTGATTGATGTAGAGGGCCCCGCCCATTGTGGGCACTGCCTTTCCTGGACTGGTGGTCCTAGGCTCTATGGGCATGCAATGGAGAGCAAGCTAGTAAGCAGCACCCTCCATGGCCTCTGCATCAGCTCCTGCCTCCAGGATCCTGCCCTGTTTGAATTCTTATCCTAATTTCCTCCATTGTTGAGCTATGATGTGGAAGTATAAATAAATCCTTTCCTCCCCACTAGTTTTTGGTCATGGTGTTTCATCATAGCGATAGTAACCCTAATTATGAGACTGCCTTAATGTTTTTAGTATTCTCTTTTTTCCCCTCTCTCCTCTTATTAGTTGTTCATTGCATTTTTATTGTGGAATAATATTCCATTGTATAGATCTTGAGTGGAAAGAAATATATGTTTATTTTACATATAACACTTGAACTTTGACTGTTTTTTATTAGGTGTTATTCACTGTTTTTTATTAGGTGAATAAAGTTATAGGTAATTTTCAATTCTAAGCCATTTATATATTGTATATTTTAAGAAAATTATAGCCTTCTTGTGGTAGCGCACACCTTTAATCCCAGTACTTGGAAGCAGAGGCAGGTGGATCTCTGAGTTTGAGGCCAGTCTGGTTTACAGATTGAGTTTCAGAACAGCTAGGGCTACGCAGAGAAACCAAAAGAAACTTATGGGCATAGGTGTTTTGCCTGCGCACACAAGCGTGTGTGTGTGTGTGTCGAAGCCCAAAGTTGATATTGGGTGTGTTCCTTCATAATTTTCTACTTATCTTCTGAAGCAGGGATCCACACTGCACCCAGAGTTTGCTATTTCAGATAATCTGGCTGACCTGCTTGCCTTGGGGAGTCTCCTGTTTCTGCCTCCTGAAGGCTGGTTGCAGGCTGGCGATGGGAGTCTTGACTCTGGTCTTTGGGCTGTGTGAGCGCTGTACCCACTGAGTGGTCGCCCAGCTGCCCCGCTTCCACTGTGTAGACTTATTAACGGGCACACAGGAGTTAGAGCTTTGTCCAAAGCCACCCAGTTACTAAGTGGCAGACTCGGTGTTCAGTCCCAGGCAGTGTGGGCCTGGCTCTGACTCCATAGCGTGTGTTCTTTAGAAAAGATCTACAAAAGAAGGGCATACTGCTGGGCTGTTGGTTTTAATATTAATTAAATTTCTGAGTTTCCCGAATTATCCTTTTTCAGAAATGGGAGCAGTGGACATAACAGTAATGTTTTTTAGATTCTGAGAATTTAGTCTTCTATGTTTCTTTCCAGCCTTTCTTTTCTTTTTTTGGAGACAAGGTCTAATTATATAAATCTAGGCCAACCTAGAACTCAGTATATAACCCAAGCTGGTTTTTAACTGTGCCGCTCCTTCCTCAGTCCCCCAGACCTCTACTGCCATGCCTAGCTGTTCCCAGTCATTTGGTGAGGTGCCCTCTAACTCTGGGCGGTTGTGGACTGTTTAGAGGGTTCTGTTCTCCTGGGTAACGTAGCAGAGAGCAGGATAGATTGGCACCTACACTGTGCTGTGGCTCACTATTGGGAACCATGTGAAAACAATCACGCCCTACACTTAAACATTTTTATGTGTGTGTGGGTGTTTGCCCACATGTTTGTCTGTGTGTCATGAGTGTGCCTGGTGCTGGTGGAGGCCAGAAGAGGGCATCAGGTCCCCTGGACCTAGAGTTACAGATAGTTGTGAGCCCCCAGTGTGGGTGCTGGGACTCAAGGTGGGGTCCTCCAGAAGAGCAGGGAGTGTTCAGAAACTGATCAAAACATCCTTTTTGTTATATACCTTAAAACTTTCTCTGATAAGCCGGGCGGTGGTGCCACACGCCTTTAATCCCAGCACTTGGGAGGCAGAGGCAGGCAGATCTCTGTGAGTTCGAGGCCAGCCTGGTCTACAAGAGCTAGTTCCAGGACAGGCTCCAAAACCACAGAGAAACCCTGTCTCGAAAAACAAACAACAACAACAACAACAACAACAAAAAACTTTCTCTGATAACCAAACATCACAAAAATAATCAACACATAACCAGGTTTTTTTTTTTTTTTTTTTTTTCAAAATCCTCACTGTGTAACTGTGTAGTGTGGACTGGCCTGGGACTCCCTATGCGGCATATGCTGTCCTAGAACTTGAAAATCCTCTGGTCTAACTCTCTTGAGTGGTGAGGTTGCAGAGCAGACCATCATGTCCAACCAATAAACTCTTTAAACCCAATCAGTTTTCTAACTAAAAATTGGTAGATTGATGCAATATTGATAAAGTTTAGGTATGCAAACTTTGTTAGCAAAATTAGAAATGATGGATATAGCTAGACCATGAGTTTGTCGTCAGCCTGGGCTACATCGTAAGGACTGTCTCGAAAAAGTAAAGGGATAAAACAGTGGTTCTCAACCTGTGGGTTGCGACCTGTTTGGAGTGGAATGACCCTCTCACAGGGGTCACCTAAGACATCGGAACACACAGGCACTTACATTACGATTCATGACAGTAACAAGATTATAGTTAGGAAGTAGCAATGAAAATAATTTTATGTTTGGAGGTCACCACAGCATGAGGAACTGGGTTAAAGGGTTGCAGCATTAGATTGAGAACCACTGGTTTAGAAAAATAAAATACCAAAAAGTGACTGATCAAATCTTGTTTATAAACTTTATTTTGAAAAAATTGATCTGAAGATAACAAGCCTTTAATATGAAGATAAAAATGAGCAACAATGGAAATGAATTCAGTCATTTTCTAAAGTTACTTCTTCAATGGAAAGTGGTTTTTAGGTGCTTAAAACCATGAAGTGAAAACAGAGTTAAGTGTCAGTTTGGGCGATACGTTAATACATGAAGTTAAAGCAGATCTGCCTTCTCAGGTCTCTTTAGTGATAAAGGCGGACATTCAGGTTTTAGGTAATTTATTGTCCCAATAATGTTGAGGTAATAGGGCAACTGGATCTCACTTGGCAGCTGGGACATGTGCATAGAAGAGCGAACGGAAGTTAGCTGTGGTAGGCATGTGAGGAAGACGGCATCTGTGAGGAAGGGGCCTCATTTGCCGCCCAGTTTGAGTGTGCGGTCGGTCCATCAAGGCAGGGGACACACAAGTCTGCTGATGACAGTGCATCTGCACTCAGGAGGCAAGAGGGGTGCTGATGCTCCCTCCTCCCTTTCAAGTCCACTTTGGGACTCCATGGAATGTCCCAGACACACTCAGGAGCATTCCTGCTCAAAGCCTTTTGGAAACAGGCGTGCTCAGGTGTGTTTCTGTGGTGACTGGAAGTCCAGTCAGGTCGATGATGAAGACTAGCCACCACATAGAAAAGCCCTAAAAACGCCCTGCCACAGGGACTTGGTGCTTTCTTAGGGACGACGGGAGTCTTATCCAGTCATTTACATTAAAAATAGATATTGGTAATAGAGTTTAGTTTCGAAGAATAGAGAAGGAACTCTTGGTTTGGTGGTGCATGTCATCCAAGCGCTCTGGAAACTGAGGCAGGAGGACCATGTGTTCCAGGCCAGCCTGTTATACGGGTTCCTCCTGTCCATTGGGGGGGGGGGGGGAGGAAAAGCTGTTGGTACCGAGGCATTGAAACCACAGGAGGATTGGCTAATTTAAGGTGTGCAGTGAGAGACGAATGCCCTCAATTCAGCTCTTAAGAGCTCTCTATAAAGGTGAAATGAAAGGCAAAAGGAAACACTGACAAAGGCTGTGGGGCACTGGTGAAGGAAGTAAGGGACTTCAGAGAGTGTTACAAAACGGAAGAGTGCTTCAAAGAGGAAGCGATAGATGCTCTCTGTTTATTGACAGGTTATGAAATCTGTATCAGCATGGCTTTGGGGGCAGTCAGCCTGGAGTAGTTACTGGAGTCTGGAGAGTTGGAACACTCGAAACAACCTGCTTTTCTCTGCAACGACCTTTCCTGTGGTTTACTTATTTCGCTGAGAGCTTTTTTATAACCTTAAAACATACATTTGAGATCTGTGACTACCAACAATCAAGTTTAATGTTAATGAAACTGTTCCCACCGGTGAAGGTGCCAATGTTCACGGATATGAATGTTCACGGACGCATTTACTTTTGATTGAATGATCCTGATGCTTAAATATTAAAGTCATTCTCAATAATAATGTTTTAAATTTATTTTTTATTTCAGTTCATTTGGCCTCTGAAGAAATCATTGAGTCCAAGGCACAAGAAGAGGAACCCAGTAGCTTGATTAAATATTTCAGTGTTGTTTGGTGTAAAGCTTCGAAGAAAAAGCACAAGAAATGGGAAGGCGATGCTATTCTCATTGTAAAAGGGAGGTCCTTCACTCTGAAAGATTTGGAAGGCAAGGACATCGGAAGAGGTATTGTGGTCTATTACCTGTCTTATGGTCTGGTCTGAAATTAGTGTCTGTCTGTGGCTGTGCATTGAAGCACAGTTGGGTTTTATAAAGGGACAATTGGGGTGCTGTTGAATTTTGTGCCCCAACTATGTGTGCTATATCATATTCTTCATAATAGAGGACCCAGTGCTTTCGTGAGCATGCTAGCTCATTTGGGCAAATTCCGTCCTATGTTTAATTTTGTCTGATAGGCGCCAACGAGCTGCCACTGTCTTGGCGCTCTTCTGAGATTCAGCAGTTTGTCATGGTCCCCGACCCCCAGTGTGAAGTGACTGAGATAGTAAAGGCCGTCGCTGATAGGAGTTCAGTGCTATCCAGTTTCCGTGCCGCTCAGGAAAGACTGAGCTGTAGAACACAGAGATGAGGGTTAGACCTGACCAGATGCACAGCAGACTGGGCGGTGCTGTTGTTAGCACTGCACAGCATTCCCGCGGAACTCGTCCTGGTGCAGCGCCGTTGGCGCCGTTGGCAGGTCCAGGTGCTCCACACTGGAGAGTTCGATGTATTGTCCTCTATTACTTAGGTTTGGGTTTGGCCAGATTATAAAATCTGTTGTACATATTCATTCGCTCACTTAAAATATGGTTTATGGCTTGTTTGCTTTTCAGTTCATGCGCCAGCTACTATGTTGGAGTAAAGATTCAGAGGTGAACACATAGCTTTATATATATATTGTGATTATATATATGGGATGAACACATAGCTTTATATATATTGTGATTATATATGGGATGAACACATAGCTTTATATATATTGTGATTTATATATATATATAGGATGAACACATAGCTTTATATATATTGTGATTATATATATGGGATGAACATATAGCTTTATGTATTATATATATTTTGTAGCTTAGTAAGGAGAAGGCAGTGTAACTGATAACTAGGAGGTGGTAAGATAACGTCCAGTGAGTGTTCTTACCAGCTGCAGTGTCAGTGTTAAGGGACCAGAGCATGCTTCACAGGGGACACCACTGAAAATCTGAAGGTGAGATGTTTTGCAAGTATTTGGTTGTATTTTCTAAAATATGACACTTTTAATGTTAATTATAATAACATGTCATTTTTAATTATGTGTATATGCATATTTCTGTGTATGGGTATGTGCTGCGGGAGCTCCTTCTGCTCCTTCAGCCGATAGCTTGCCCAAGAGCTTTCGAGCAATTCTCCTGTTCCAAGTCTCCCATCTTACCATAAGCATGCTGGGAATGAGCTGGGGAGAGTGTTATTGTTGAGAGTACACACTGCTCTTCTGGACCTGAGTAGTTTCCAGCACCCACACAGGGCAGCCCCTTACAGAGACACATCTGGTGTTTGATGTGGGTTCTGGGAATTGCGCTTGCATCATCCGGCTTGTTCATCTGTCATTGTTCTTAAATCAGAATAATACATTATGTTTCTGGCTAATGAGGTATACCGTGTAATTTGTATGTACAATACAGTGTTTATTCTGTATGGTCATGGGCAGTTGACTATTTTATTACTAAGTTTTCTTAGAATGTCAGTTCAATTAATTTATTTTCTTTCTTATAGGCATCGGATATAAATTCAAAGAGCTTGAAAACATAGAAGAGGGCCAAATACTGGTGATTGGAGGGAAAGAAGTGGAAATCCTGGGTATAGTCTCTTCTGATGACTTCAGCAGCGGCAAGTGTTTTCAGCGTGGATGTGGAAGCCCCGCAGTCCCAAGTTCCCAGGCTGCCAGGAAATGCTTTTCCAACCCTTTCAAAAGTGTGTGCCAGTCTGGTCAGTCAAAGGAGAACAGACAGAATGATTGGCAGAACTGCAAGCCCCGCCACGACCCACACACACCAAGTAAGATTGTAAAGATAACCCAAGCCTTCTGTGTTCATTGTCCAGAGATTTTGTCATGCAAACTGTGTTTAAGTTTTGTTTTAAAATTTGCAAAGGTTGAGGTCAGGCCTGGGTTACATAGTGAGTTGAAAACTGGTCTGAACTATATTTTGAGACCTGTCTCAAAACCAAAAACTAAATAAAACAAAAAAAATTTCAGCTGAGGGACTGGAAAGATGGGTTAGTGGGTAGAGGCACCTGCTGCCAAGTCTGATGACCTGAATCTGATCCTTGGGCCCCTCCTGGTGGAAGGAGAGAACCAGCTCCCCCAAGCTGTCCTCTGGTCTCATGTCCGTTCCACATCATGCACATACCTACACACATACATATACAAAATTAAAAACAAAGTTTTATGCTGGACAGGAACACCTTTAATTCCAGCACTCAGGAGGCAGAGACAGCGGATCTCTGTGAGTTCAAGGCCAGCCTTATCTACAGAGTGAGTTCCAGGACAGCCAGAGCTGTTACACAGAGAAACCCTGTCTTTGGGGTGGGGGTGTAGGTGGAGGCTGCTTGTTTGTTCCTGGCTGTCCAGATCCGAAATAAGCACACAGAAACTGTATTAATTAAAACACTGCTTGTCCTATTAGGTTGTGCACATTTCTAGCTAGCTCTTATATCTTTTTTTTTTTTAATATTTATTTATTTACTCATTATGTATACAGTATTCTGTCTGCCTGTATGCCTGCAGGCCAGAAGAGGGCACCAGACCTCATTACAGATGGTTGTGAGCCACCATGTGGTTGCCGGGAATTGAACTCAGGACCTTTGGAAGAGCAGGCAATGCTCTTAACCGCTGAGCCATCTCTCCAGCCCCTAGCTCTTATATCTTAAATTAACCCATTTCTATTAATCTGTGTATTGTCTGGTGTCTATTGTCTGTCTTCAGCGGCTACATGGCTTCTCCTTGACTCTGCCTATTCTCTCTCTCTATCTCACTGCTTGGAACTCCCACCTTGCCCTATTCTGCACTGCAATAGGCCCAAAGCAGCTTCTTTATTAACCAGTGGTATTCACAACATACAGAGGGGAATCCCACATTGGGGCGGGGGGGGGGCGAGGGTGGAGAAAAAAGGAAAAAAATTGAAAATTACAGGTGAAGATTATATTCAGATATACCTTTTGACATAAAAAATAGTGCTGAAATCAAATACTTTGGGAGTTGTCTGCTGAAGTCAAATATCCTCTGCAGCCCCTGCTTTGTCAGGAGTGGGAGCAACACTATATCCTCCCTTTACCTGTATTAATTTTCCCACTAAACTAACCTCTATCATAATCCCTTACTACATTTGTTAAAAACCTTACATCAAAGTTCTATTTAAACTAACACTATTGTATAAAATCATTGCTTCAGTTGAACAGCACAGCTTAGGAAGAAATCATTTTCATAATAATCCACAGGTAAACATGCCAAGTAGGATGGGATATTTCCATGAGATAACCACACTACATTAGAGCTGTGGGGATCCCCCACACCATTCACACCATTCCAGATGCCAGAGAAAAATGGTGGCGGCAGACATGCAAAGGCACAGCAGTAGAAGAGACCTTGCCTATCGGAGATTCACCCCCCAGTGTCTTGCTCTCTGGTGGGTCACACTCCTGAAGCTCAGGTGCCACCTGCTGCTCCTCTGTCCTGGCCACCGGCACAGAAGCAGCATTTCTCTGTGAGCATTAGCAGTGTGATAACTGGTTTTCATGTCAGCTTGACACAGCTAGAGTTATCTGAGAGAAGGGACCCACAATGGAGAAAATGCCTCTGTAAGGCTGGCCTGTGGGCAAGTCTGTAATGCATTTTTAATATTTCCATTGGCGATTGATGTGGGAGGGCCCAGCCCTCGTGGGTAGTGCTACCCCTGGGCTGGTGCTTCTGTATGCTATGAGAATCAGGCTGAACAAGCAAGCCATGGTGACAAGCCAGTTAGCAGTGTCCTTGGTGGCCTCTGCCTCTCTTTCTGCCTCTAGACTTCTGCCCTGGCTTCCCTCAGTGATGGACTCATAAGCTGTAAGATATAATAAAACCCTTTCCCCCCAAGGTTGCTTTTGATCATGGTGTTTACCACAACCGGATCCCTGTTGGGTTTCTGTGATCATGTCTAGGGCCATCAGTTCCTGCAATACAGCCGTCTTTATGATTTTAACCTTTGAATTAGGAGGGAGAGTTCTCAGGCTAGAGAAGAAAGCATCCGCCGATGATTACATACTGATAAAACACAAAGCAGCCATTTTAAGAAGGAATTTATTGGGATGGATTGAATGGGTCATTGCTAACTGTGAACTGAGCTGAGCTCTCTGACCATGGCTAATCCTACAATCAGTAGATGTTTATTCAATGGACTGGAATCTATTTTCTCTCCCTTTCTCATCCCTTTGTTCTTCCCCTTTTCTTTCTTGTTTATTTCTTGGATTGAATTAAGTTTTAGCTATGTTGCTAACATGCAAACAGACTCCACAACCAACTTTGATGGTTTAATTATCTTCAGATTTATCAACTGTCGGTCATCTTATTATGTTTGATTTTTGTCTTTGGAATCCTCTAAGTGGTGTTACCTGTTTTAAAAAATTAGGTTACCATTTGCTGGTCAATTCATGCTGCTTTACAAAAGCTCATGAATTTGACATTCATGAGTGTAATAGTTAACTTTAAGCCAATAATAACGGTTAAATCAATGGGAACTTTTGAATTCTCTCTCAGTTCTGATTAATGTTATCAGAAGTGATGGTCTCTGTCTGTGCGTATAGACCTTAAGATAAAGGCAGCTTGGGAAGTCTTTGCAGAACGAGAATCTGTACACTGGCAACTGCATCTTGTCAGATTCTTACCCATGCCTTCAAATGGGAGTGGCTCTCTGTTCTCTGAGAGATAGGATGCTGTGCTTACCTATTAGACAAAAGTGAATTTCAGTTGTCTGTGGCAGTCAGAGAATATAACATTCACAACGTCCTCTCCTCTCCTCTCTCCTCCCCTCCCTTCTCTTCCTTTTCTTTCTGTTTTTCCTCTTTTGGCCAGAATTCCCTCTCTTTTTTCTGCCTCTAGAGTGCTAGGATCATAGGTGTGTGTCCATCCCTAGTCCACACACACACACACTTCACCTTATCATGATGACAAGTTGTTCTGGTGTAGAAGTAATGGGAATGAGATAATATTGTTACTGAAAGTGATATTGCCTTTCTACTTGGGCCTTCTTTTTAAGATTCCCTAGTGATGCCGCAACCGGACCAGAATCACCAGCGGCTGTTCAATAGGAACTGCTCCCCTCTTGTGGATGTGGTGGTAGACCCTCACCTTGTCCGTCACCTCCGATTGCATCAGAGAGATGGAGTCATCTTCCTCTATGAGTGTGTGATGGGAATGAGGTAGGAGAATAAATGGCAACAATTAGGTGTTTTGAGAAGAATCTGATAGAATGAACCTCAAGTCTGCACCAAAAATGTTAGCTGGTAGGAAAAGCAGCTTGTACTAAATGCATGCATTTTTTCCACAGTGGTGTTTGGTGGAAGCCGTGTGCAGGATGTCCTGCTGAGAAGAAGTGGGCATTCAGGAGCAGTGACCTTAACTAGCCCCACCCCCACACTATCCATTTATTTTAGTCTTTTTATAAATACTATTTTCACTTGTTTCTCATGAAAACCCTGTAAGTTAGGTAGGGAAAATACCAGGTTCATTGTATGGACAGTGATGAGAATAGAGATTTACTTTCCCAGTTATGTGGCTAGTGAGAGGCTAGTTAGATACGGAGTGCAAAAGATCAGCCTTTAGGTTGAAAGCTCTTTTCTCTAAACCATATGGCTTCTAAAATGTACCTGTAATATAAATACATGTACATGAGCCGGGCGGTGGTGCCGCACGCCTTTAATCCCAGCGCTTGGGAGGCAGAGGCAGGCAGATCTCTGAGTTCCAGGCCAGACTGGTCTACAAAGTGAGTTCCATGACAGCCAGGGCTATACAGAGAAACACTGTCTCAACCCCCAAACAAACAAACAAACAAATGTACATCTAATATGTTTATAGATGTGTACACACACACACACACTTTTATGCTGGGGATCGAATCCAGGGTTTGTACATACTTGTCCAGCCCCACCAGGGTTGTCACCTAACCCTCACTTCCCTCACTTTCACACTGAACTGCGTCTTACAGATCTAATTCCAAACTTATCCAAGCTCTTTATACTTCTCTGCTCACGAAGATACGTGCCTACAAAAAGTGTGGTTGTTGGGAAGTACCGCTTCTCTGACTTGAATCTCGCAGGAGCATAAGTAATCTGAAGGATGCTCATGGCCGAGTTCTGAAGAGCACTCAGGACAGAGTAGTAAAACCTGCACTGATGTCTTCGTTCCTCTCAGACCAGAGCCCACAGAAAGTGACTCTTAATGAACTTATTGATCCTCTTTGTATGTATGTGTGTATATGTGTATGTGTGTACATGTGTATGTGTATATATGTGTGTACATGTGTATATGTGTGTGCATGTGTATGTGTGTATGTATGTGTGTGTACATGCACTCGTGTACCTGTGTACATGGGCACTAGAGGTCAATCTCAGATGTCATTTCATAGGTACCATCTACCTTGTATCTTGAGATACGCTCTCTTACTGTCCTGGACTTGGCCTGGGGATCTGCCTGTCTCTGCTTCTACATGGTGGGATTACAAGTGTGTCCCACCATGCCTGGTTCTTTACATGGGTTGTGAGATTGAATTTAGGTCTTCATTTTGCTGCAAATGGACCATCTCCCCAGACTTTGCTTATTAGCCCTAATTTCTAATAGAATACAATTTAACAAACTATATTGATATTTTCAGTAATAAACTTAATTCTTTTGGCCATTGTAACTTTTAAGGGTCATGTAGCTATCTAACAGCTAAGATATAAAGCAGCCTAAGATGTATGATTTGGGAAATGCTTCCAATGACTTCATTTAAAGTTATATTAACTGTAAGATGTCAGACTGTTACCTAAGCTGTTTGATTGAGGACTCCATAGTCTGTCAGAGAATGGTAAGTTCTTATTGTAGAATATATTCTACACAATTTCAGCTCAGATCTTGCTGACTAAAGTTTCAATATATTTTGAATTGTTTTGATGTCTAATACTGAAATTGATTAAAAATGTGCTCAAATGTTAGTGATGAGAAACGTCATGATTTGGTAATTAGTTCACAATATATAATGGTTATAACTGTCAAAGATTCAAAACTGATAGGTTATAATCAGCTAGATGAAACACTAATCTCCAGAGTCCTTATTACCAGGTTCCTGTTCTTGATGATATCAGGGCATGAAGTATTTTCCCTTTGTGACTCAAGAAAGTATCACTCCTAACAGAGCACATGGCAGATGTGGTGCGATTCTCGCTGATGAGATGGGCTTAGGAAAAACTCTGCAATGTATCTCGCTCATCTGGACCCTACAGTGTCAAGGGCCTTACGGAGGCAAGCCAGTAATAAAGAAGACGCTTATTGTCACCCCTGGAAGCTTGGTGACTAATTGGAGGAAAGAATTTCAGAAGTGGCTGGGAAGTGAGAGGATCAAGATATTCACCGTTGATCAGGTGGGGTTTTAAAGGGCTAAGCCCTAGCTGTTCTTAAGATAGCCAGCTTTGTAGGCCAGCTTCAGCTTTAGCTCTGGAGAGTGTGCAGTTCCACAAATCCCTGCCCAGAAATGGAGTTTTGATTTCAGGGTGTTGTGGCGTGGTTGCCTTTGGTTCCCCAGAGTCACATGTTCAGGTGCTGACTACAGTGCTCATTTTCTTGCTGTGTGATGATGTAATGTCACGAGTTAGAAATGCAGCTGGACTCGTCTGTAATCCCAGAACTGTGAAGGTCAGACAGGAGCACCCAGAACTTGAGGCCAGCCTACACACACACACACACACGATTCATATAATGTTTTCTGCATCATAGTTTAGCCTAGTTTACATTAAAAGTGCTTGGAACACATTAGCTTCGTGGTTTAAGAGGTCGCTGAGCTGGATTACTGGGACCATGGAGTTCCTTAGGAGTTATCTTACTCTTTACTCTTGACTTTTTAGTCTTTTGACTTTTTGGGGGGGCCCTCAACTCAGCTCCCAAATAAATCACACATGGAGGCTTATTCTTACTTATGATCTTGCCAGCTTTTCTTAACCTAAATTATTCTGACTACCTTTTACCTCTGGGCTTTTTTCTTTTCTTATCTCTGTAATTTCAGTTTCCTCCCTCTATCTCTCTGCCCGCCAGCCCCGCCTACCCATGCTCCTGCCTCGCTATTGGCCGTCCAGCTCTTTGTTAGGCCATCAGGTGTTTTATACAGGCAAAGAATCACAGCTTCACAGAGTTAAAGAAATGCAGCGTAAACCAAAGTCACACCTGAAAATATTGTTCCCGAACAACAGGGCAGCATGACTCTGAGCAGAGTTCAGGCCCCAGCCCAGAGACAGCATGGCAGTGACAGAAGAGGGAGTCTCTTCACATACCTTTTCGGGATGGGGGCAATATGGACACGTGGCCAGGAGGCAGGGAGGGTGTGGGGGACACTGTGGACACCCCTTTGATGTAGACTCAGTAGACACTTTCCAGCTGAGATGCCCTGGCAGTGTAAGGCTGCTTACTCTAGGTTCACACAGGGACCCAGGAGGTACCTGTCAGTATCTGAGAGGGGAGCTGATCAGAGGCTGCCTGCTAGCCCTGTATGAAGTCAGTCACCTTCCAAAATGCATTTTACAATAAAATGCTAAATATTTCATTTGTTTTACTGAATAATGAGAAAACAGAATGGTTTTATTAATTTTTTTTGTTACCATTTCAAATCAAAGTATTATAAGTCAACCTTGGGAAGTCATCCAGGAGCTTGTGATGTTTTTAGGAGTGGGTCCTCTGGGAGTTGACTAGGATTAGATATAGTCATAAGGATGGAGGCCTAGGTTGGGATTCGTACGCTGGTCCTAAAGGAGGACAGAGCAGACCTTCCTCTCTCCATCATGTGAGCTAGAGGGCTTTTCCAGCGAAGCCAGGGAGAAGGGAGGCTTTTTGTGGTAGCAGCGGGGTCCCTGGGCTGGCTGGTGCAGTTGACTGTTACATTAGGGTCAGCTATGTGGGGCTTTGTTGGTGCCAAGGAGGTGCTGTTGCTCACGGGTAGTTTTGATCCTTTGACTTAGGATGTTCATCAGTCAGGTCCCTTGCTGGTGGGATCTAAAGGAATTATGGGGGAGAAAACCCAGGAGCCCTCGGAAGGAGGAAAAGAAACAAATGACTTTGTAGAGTCAGCGTCTGGGACTGCCTGTTGTTGAAACCATCTTGGCATAGCCCAGTGGGAAAAGACAGGATGAGCTAATGGATTCTGTCTTTGGTTACTGTTTGGCAAATATGCTGCTTAGATTTGATTTCATAGTTTTTCTTTATGGTTTATTAAATATTATTTTTCTCTCTTTAGGATCATAAAGTTGAGGAATTCATCAATTCTACATTTTATTCTGTTCTTGTCATCAGTTATGAAATGTTACTTCGTTCCCTAGATCTAATTAAGACTGTAAGATTCGACCTTCTGATCTGTGATGAGGGGCATCGTTTGAAGAACAGCAGCATTAAGACAGCTGCAGCCCTCTTCAGCCTCCCTTGTGAGAAGAGAGTGATCCTGACTGGTTAGTAGTCACTCTGGGGAAGACATGATGGGGTTTTTGCCTATTGAACCTTTGCCGTTTGTAATCTGATGCTTGACATAAAAAGAAGTGGTGTTGGGGGAATTCATACGAGTAGGCCTGTGTTAATTTAATTGACCTGAATCTTCCAGTCCCTGTGCAAGTTCTGCAACCTTGTGAAGAATAAATTTAGTGGTGGCATAGTAAAGAATGTAGGTTGTTCCCATGCTTGTTCACTCCCAGTCCAGGTGGGTCTATATATGTTTTTCTTTGGGTTCCCCTTATTACTTAGTTTCTCTAGGATCATGAACTATAGGCTCGATGCTCTTTGTTTATGGCTAGAGTCCACTAATGAGTGAGTACATGCCATATTCGGTTTTTTGGGTCTGGGTTACCTCACTCAGTATAGTGTTTTCTGATTCCATCCATTTGCATGCAAAATTCAAGATACTACCAGGTCCTGTCAGCTTATTTGTCTGTGTGAGGGAAGCGTGAGGGAAGCGTGAGGGTTAAGAGGTAGCTGATACAGTCGTGAGGGCATCCAGTAAATACTCAGATTCTCCTTGTGTTTATTTCTCACAGGCTTTACAAACCCCAATCCAGAAAGGAGGGGGAGGCAAAAGACCTCACCAAGACACAAAGAACAAAGTAATCACCTTCTCAGTGCCCAAAGTATCCTGGCAGTGAAACCTCCTGTCATAACCTTGAAGGAGCAAGAGTAGTTCTGAACTCTGACCTTTAGTCCACTTCTGTGGGTTCCCACAGTGAAACAGGGATGTGTTGGCATTCATGTCGTAGAGTTGTGAGGGCCAGGGGAGTGGATTCACGTAACCGGGACTCCCTGTCGTGTGGTGAGCTTTTCGCGTCCCTTCCAGCTATGTTTTGTGTGTGCTGCAGTGCATAGCTTGGTGCCGGGCAGCGCTTCCGAAGCCTTGTCTGTTGGAAAGGTGGGCAGATCATGCGTAATACAAAAGTCTCCTTCCGTCTTCTGCTTTTAGCTTAAGGCCTAACTTAAAGTCTGATAAGTCTGAGTTTCCCAGTGTAACTTCCCTCTCATACTTGCTTTTCATGTCACCGTTCTTCAGTCTGCCGTTCTGGCAGGAGGAAGGAAGGGAGTTCTATCCACTTCTAACAGTGCTTGCCAGTCTCTCCATTTTCTGCCCAAGGTTCCACTCCCTAGCATTTTACACTTAAAGAATTTTATTTCCATGTATGTGTATATCTCTGTGAATGTATGCTGTGTGTGCATGTGGACATGGAAGCCAGGAGGGGGTGTCAATGTCCTGGAACTGAAGTTTCTGTTGGCTGGGAGCTGCCACGGTGCTGGGAACTGAATCCAGGTTCTCTGAAAGAGCCATCCCTCCGCCCCACATTCCCTGCTGGATTGAATGCTTCTGGAATGAACTGTGGGTGTGATATCTGTGTGAGCTTGTCCTCCGTGTGTCCTTTATGCATGCCAGAGCCCCCTGTGAAGCTGTAACTGGAAGAGGGAAGGACTATAAATAGCTGCTTGTTCCTTTTCTAAGTCTTCCCACAGATATAAGTATCCCATAGCAACAGAGAAGGGCCAACTTCGCCTCCTTTTTGTAGCAAGTTGGGGTAACACATTTTTAAACAATTCGGTTCTTGGGCTAGTATTAGCCATTACTAGTGGTGATATTTAAAACTATGCTGTAAAAGTGACTTTGAGCTACGGGGTGACACTGGGTTCCCATGACCCAAGCGTTTGGAAGAGAGTCAGGATGGCTCCTGAATTCAAGGCCAGCCTTCTCTACACACTGAGTTCTAGGTCAACCAGAGTTGTCAAGACTAGCCGCCCAGTACTTAGGTGTTTATGTGAGTTGACTGCTCTGACCCTTAGCCAGGTGATGAATTTGTAAACATCCTGTTCAGGGTACTCAAGGGGGAGGGTGGGTTCAAAACACCAGCAGCCAGACTCCACAGCCTGTCCCCAGACACTTTGCTAAAACTACATGTAAAAATTCATATGACTATTGATATTTGAAGCTTTGATTTTGCTGTTTTTCCTGAATTTTAGAGTGTTTGTTTATATTTATTGCTGTCAGGGAAGAAGGCACGAATTTCTTCAGAAACCGGTGATATAAGACAACTCTAACCTCTCATCACTTTTCCTCTCCCTAGGTACCCCTGTGCAGAATGACTTGCAAGAGTTCTTTGCATTAGTGGACTTTGTTAATCCAGGAATATTAGGCTCCTTGTCGTCCTACAGGAAAATATATGAGGAGCCCATCATTATGTCCAGAGAGCCCTCTTCTTCCAAGGTATAATTCACTTTAATGATTTTTTTAAAATGCAGTATGTCTGGAAGAATCATAATTTTGGTATTCACTTGCATACCGTATTTTATTAAATCTAAGGTACTTGTAGTAATAATCGATACCACTGTTCTGTGTATTATTAAAGAGAGCACCACTAAAATTGTAAAGAAAGCATTGATTGTTAAAAAGTATCCTAGGTGCTGAGGCGGGACTTCTGGAATCTAGGACAGTCTGGGTTACAAAGTATGACTCTATTTAAGACACACATGTGAGTGCACACACACTCTCTCTCTCTCTCTCCCCTCACATTCTGCCAGATGTAGTGGCGCATGCCTTTAATCCCAGCACTCAGGGAGGCAGAGGCAGGAGGATTGCTGTGAGTTTGAGGCAATTCTGGTCCACATAGTGAATCCAGGATAGCCAGGGCTACATTGTGAGATCCTGTGTCCAAAAAACTACACCCCAGTGCTCCCCACCCCACCTCATCCAATGCACAACACTAAACCCTACTTTGTTTATTGTTTGTATGTTTTTGGTGAAAGTCTCCTGTAGCTCAGGCTGACTTTGATCCACCAAACACAGTTTTATCTGATGTGAAGTGGATCAAACCGAGGGCTTCTTATATGCTAGGAAGCAGTCTAAAAATTGATCAACATCTCCAGTGCCACATCTTGTTCTAGAGAAGTTAAATTATAAAGGTAATCTGTCACCATATATTTTATTAAGCATTTTACACAATTCAGAATTAGTGTAAAATAATGACTTATGTGAATATTTAATAATTGCATGGAAAATGTTCATGGTATAGTATATAAGAAAAGTGTTAATTACTTATTGACCTAATGATTTTGTTTTTGAGACAGAATTTTTTTTTTATCTAGGCCAGACTGGCCTGGAATTCACTGTCTAGACCAGGTTGTCCATTTGCTGGGTCTATTAAGTGCTGGGATCAAAGGCAAGTGCCACCACACCCAGCCTAATATAACACACACTTTAAACACTGCAAGTGGATCAGAGGTACACACTGGAGGATCCAAGATGAGCCAGAACGAATCTTCCCTCTTTGCACCAAGCTTCATTCCAGTAGCTTGAGGTTTTCCTGCATTGTGTGCAGCATGCATGCTACAGCACGTGTGTGCTCAGGACGCGCGCAGGAGCTCTTGCCTTCCATGCTGTGGACTATGGGTTCCCGGGATCACACACGAGCCAGTGTTCTTTACCAGCTGAGCTATCTCACCAGCTCAGAGTAGTTGTTTCTGCTTGACTAGAATAGACTTTAGATTTCTGATAGTTCTGGATAGAGCTATAGTTTCTGTCTTTTCTTCAAAAGCTTTATTACATTTGTAACAAAATTTAAACTCTTAAAATGTAAGGAGAGTATTTATATATGGGAATAAATATTTATATGAGGGATATGTTTAAACTTCTCTGTCAAGTTTTTGTATGCTCAAAGGATTCTATAGAGAATTTAAGCATATATTTTATTAATATTATGTTTTGACTTAAAATATACATTTATGTAATGAACAGTGTATAATGATTTTGAAAGTTTCAACAGTCTCCTGTGCTAGTAAATTAAATTCATTTATTCTTTCAGAATTTCATACCTGCATACAATGTATTTCATTCATATCACTACACACTGTTGCCCTGCCAATCCCTTGTGGATTGATGGCCCCACACCCTTCTCTTGAGTCCATGAGCGCAGCCCTTATGTGTTCTCCGCAGCACAGCTGGGGCTTGGGTCCCCTCCCACAGACCATGAGTGCAACCCTCATGTGTTCTCCGCAGCACAGCTGGAGCTTGGGGTCTCCCCCGCCCCCCGCAGACCATGATCGCAGTCCTTATATGTTCTCCGCAGCCCAGCTGCTGTGAGCCCGTGGAGTCCGTGGGTGAGGTGGCCCTGTCAGGCCCAGAAGACACTGGCTCGCTCTGCTGTCCCCACCTCAAGCTGACAGTCTTTCTCCCTGGTCTTGTGAGAAGTTCCCTGAGCCTTGCTGATGATTTTAAAGATGTGTATCATACAACTGTCATATGAGGCTTAATGATATATTCTATATCACACACACACACACAAACACACGAGCATAATCGTCGTAAACAGGGTATAAAGCTCCCTTTCATAAGCCTAGAGTGTGTAAGAGAGCCTGGTATCATCTTTCTGAGATGTCTCCTCATGAGTTGTTGGTCAAAGGTGTCTGGAAATCCCCCCAAATATTGGTTATTGCTATTGCTCTTGGTTGTCCATCAGAACTTGATGTTAAGACCCTATGCCTAGGATAAGACCACACTCTTTGATCACAGGACATGGAGAAATGGAGTTGTCCCTGACCAGGAAGCTTTCTTTGTACTGAAAGGTTCTGTGCAGACTCCTGGGAGAGGAAAAGAGTCAAAAGTCTTACTTGTTGTGAGTCCTGTGGGCTACAGTAACAACTGGTGTGCAGGATCTCACGGACGCAGGAGCAGCATAGACCTGGCAGTAGTAACCGGGTGCTCGCTGATGTAAGGCCTGTTCCACAGGAGGAAATACATGCCTGGCATTGTAAATGGGGCCAAGAGCCTCTCCTTGGGAGCTCAGAGGCTCCAAGTGTTATTCTGCTAAGTGGACATAGTATCTAACTTTCTTCTGTTCTTTTTTACTTTTATTTTAAATTGATTTTATTGAGCTCTACATTTTTCTCTACTCCCCTCCCTGCCTCTCCCCTTCCCTTCAACCTTCTCCCATGGTCCCCATGCTCCCAATTTACTCAGGAGATCTTGTCTTTTTCTACTTCGCCTGTAGATTAGATCCATGTATGTCTCTCTTAGGGTCCTCTTTACTGTTTAGGTTCTCTGGGATTGTGATTTGTAGTCTGGTTTTCTTTGCTTTATGTTTAAAAACCACTTATCTTTATACTGTGGATTAGTACAGCTCCCAAACCTCAGAGAAGTTTATTTGTACAGTGGCTAGTAATTAACACAGAAACTCACAGCTGGTGAGAGTTCAAAGAATACATGTCTGTGGAGTACTTAGTCACAAATGGGTGTTTATATCACACAGCCCCCTGCAAGGCTCAAGAACTGTTGCAGAAGAGAGAATGGGAAGAGCATAGGAGCCAGAGGCCAGGGAGGATCAGAGCAAAACACTGTTGTGCCAGTGGCTACAGCAGCCTTGGTTTCTGTCCAAGATCAGTTCAGTCAGATTCCATTTTGGAGGGGCCTGTGAGCCTCCACTCCTAGCTGAGAAGCTAATGACAGTTGGTGGCTTCTGGGAGAGGGACAGTCAGTTTCCTTTAAGAATGTGGCCTCTAGCAAGTCCACCATGCTCCGGTAGATGGCCACACCAATGAGTGTGTGGTAGGAGACTGAAGTTGGTGGTGCTTAGCCACTGTTCTGTTGCTATGAAGCACACTATGACCATGGCAGTTTGTTTGTTTGTTTGTTTGTTTGTTTGTTTTGTATACAATGTTCTGTCTGCGTGTATGCCTGCAGTCCAGAAGAGGGCACCAGACCCTATTACACACAGTTGTGAACCACCATGTGGTTGCTGGGAATTGAACTCAGGACCTTTGGAAGAGCAGGCAATGCTCTTAACCTCTGAGCCATCTCTCCAGCCCTGACCATGGCAGTTCTTATAAAAGAAAACATTTAACTGGGGGCTGCCTTACAGTTTCAGAGGCTTAGTCATTATCATCATATCAAATCAAGGAACATGGCATCAGGCATGACAGTCATGGTGCTGGAGAAGATGAGAGCTGCATCCTTATCCACAGGCAGGGAGAGAGAGAGAGAGAGAGAGAGAGAGAGAGAGAGAGAGAGAGAGACAGAGAGACAGAGAGAGAGAGAGAGACAGAGAGAGTCAGAGAGAGAGAGACAGACACTGGCCTAGTGTGGACTTTTGAAACCTCAAAGCTGATCCCCCTGACCATGTCTTCCAATAAGGCCACACCTCCTAACCCTTTTAATCCTTTCAAATAGTGCTACTCGCAGGCGACTAAGCATTTAAATACTAAACCTTCAGTGGCCATTCTTATTTCAGCCTCCACAGTGGTTCATAAAAAATGTTTAAGAAATTGGGAGGTGTGAGGACTTGGGGTTCATCTGGGAGGAGATGGAGGGAGGAGTAGGGGGAGAATATGATAAAAACACATTGTATGTGTATGTGAAAGTCTCAAAGAATTAATAAAAGATATATATTTTTGAAAGATTCTGATGGGTTTTTGCTTGGTTTCCTCCAGGGCTAGGACTTAAACAGAGGGCTCTGCGTATATTCTGCTATTGATTAGACTACCACTATGGTGGTTGCGTTTTCTGTCCCGTACCTGCATTTCATTTCTGGGGGAGGACAGTCCCATGTGGCTTGTAATCTCAGCACTCTGGAGGTAGGGCGGGAAGACTGTGCTATGCGGGGAGTCTCAGGCTAGCCTCAGCTATGTAGTGGGCTTTGTCTCAAAAGCCACCCCTTTCTCCCCATAAAATGTGATGGAAATAATTGATCTGGTTTAACATTATATAATATTTAATGCTCACTTTAACCATAACAACAGGCATTTCTTTGCATACCACTTTTTAAGTCTGCTCTTTTTTCCCACAGGAAGAAAAAGAGTTAGGAGAGAGAAGAGCAGCTGAACTCACTGGCCTCACTGGCCTTTTTATCCTCAGAAGAACTCAGGAAGTCATCAATAAGTACCTTCCCCCTAAGATAGAGAGCGTCGTCTTTTGCCGCCCAGGGGCACTGCAGGTTGAACTCTACCGGGAGCTGTTGAGCTCTCAGTCCATCAGGTTCTGTCTCCAAGGACTGTCGGAAAATCACCTCATCTGCATAGGGGCCCTAAAGAAACTGTGCAACCACCCTTGCCTTTTGTTCCGCCCTGCGAAGGTATGTTGTATGTATGGAAACGCAGGCCTGAGATGAGGGCGTTGTGGTGTGGGAGTGCCAGGAGGCACTGTGCTCAGCCCTGGCGTTTGTGAAGGTTTCATATGCTCAGGCCGCTCCTGTGTCTCAGCCTTTGCCACGGTCTCGCCTTTCGTAGGTTTTGTGTGATACTAACAAATACTGAACTTACTATTGAAATAATTTATTTTTCTTTTTATAAAAGAAAATTTGCATAACATTTGGAAAATTCAGAAAATTCACAAAAAGAAAATAAACAAAATTGGTATGGTGTGCACACCTGTAATACGCACAATGTGGGAGGCAGAGGCAGGAGGATTGCTTTGATTTTGGGATCAGCCTGGGCTACAGAGTAAGACTCTATTGCAGAACATAAACAAAACAAAAATAATGTTATACTCTCCACCCTGAGGAAACCACATTTTGATATTATTAATAGTACTAGCTGATAGCTGTTAATACTGAGAATAAAGTGCTTTCCTGGTTTTATTTTGTTTATTCTTCATAAGCTATTTGGAATAAATGCTTACTGTCTTCCCTTTTCTGTTAAGGGGAATTTTCTTGCTGTTTAGCCAAGGCTGGCATTGCATCCCAGGCCCTAGTGATTCTCCCACTTCAGCCGGCACAGTGGCTGCTGTTTAGCCAAGGCTGGCGTTGCATCCGAGACCCTAGTGACTCTCCCGCTTCAGCCGGCGGAATGGCCGGGCCCAGAAGCACCTGCTACTGTGCTCAGCTTCCGTCCCTATTCCAGCATGGCCAGGGCTGCACAGAGAAAAAGAAAACAGGCACTCAGAGATATTTATGTATAATCTTATTCTAGAACATTTCCCAGATTAGATTCCTTTTATAAGTGTGAATTTGGATGATGATGTAGTTGAGCCAACTGTTTGCATATGTAATGACTGTAAAGCAGCCTGCAGCATGGCAAGGATTTCTGAGATTAGGGCTTCCTTACAGTTACGCCCGTAGTTCTTTTGCTCTGAGAGCATCTCCTGCAGCTCACGTTGGCCTTGATTTCATGTGTAGCTGAGCAGGACCCTAGATCCTGGCTCTGATAGCCTTTGTTTCCCAGCAGCTGGATGATGGCCATGCACCACTGCTCCCTGCTCTTCCTTTGGAACTTTGGCAAATTTGGGACTTAAGTTGTATCTGTGAGCATTGGTTTTCTTATCTGCAAACTAATAATTATTAGCAGAGCTAATAATTAACTCATTGTGACATTTTAACAAGAAATTATAGGAAGAACCTAGCAGAATGCCTGGTTAAAGAAGTTGTACAGTAATCACTAATGATATTTCCATCTCACCCGGGAAAACTTTTATTCAATTCTTTATACAGTAACTCAAAATATGTTCCCCAATAAAAACCTTTCTAAACAATACTTTGGGCACTAGCTTATATATGAGATCATTAATTATATACTTAAAAAATGGAATGTTCTCACAGAATTTTCCATGTTCATCCTATGGGGGTCCTATTTCCTTAATTTGTCATAGAAGTGAGCTTTAGGTAATTCTGCAGAAGGCTGGATTATAATAATTTATTAAGCAAATTTTAAGAAACAGATTCTATATACAGTGGTAAACATGAAATCGTTTGGGCCTGATGCCCAGGTAAGAATAGAAGCCAAAAACTTTTCCTTAAAAGGAAGAAATTATGATGGCTTAGAATATATTACTTAATTTAGAAAGTTTTTGCATATTCTCTGTGTGTGTGTGTGTGGTATATAAATGTGTGTGTCTACCCCGTATAAATTTTTTATGGTGTAACCATATTCAAATATTTAAACTAAGCCCTGGATCAAGACCTCTTCAGATTATAGGCATCTTATGTAGATCTAACCTGATATAAGTTCTTCAAGTAGTGTAGATATTCAATCAAATGACTTGACCTAAGTATATTTTGGGCGCCTGTGTGAATAGTCAAATTACAATTAAATATATGCCCAGAAAGATTTGTCTAGTACAAAAATTAGGGATATAGCATGCATGGGCATCAGGGGAGTTAAACATGTGTGTAGCAATTACTCAGTGAAATAAGGTCCAGGTTGGACCAGTGTGGGTAAACAACTGGGCAGGCCTGGTGGCCGCACCTTTAATCTCTGAGTTCTGTCTACTTAGGGAGTTGCAGGCCAGACGGTCTGTAAGCTGAGACCCCGAGAGAAGAAAGGGCTCTGAGTCAGCACACGGCCTTCTGTAGAATTGCGATAACAGCAGAGGGAGGAAGCTTTCCAGGCAGACAGAGGTGCAGTCTGAACACGGTTTCAGAGAAAGGGGGAAGAGACCTGCTACCCTTGACCATTTAGCCTAAAGGGATTGTCATTGAGTCACTTTCATCTTATCTTGTGTGTTTCTGTGCCAACCAGACATTTTTAGGGAAGAATTTCAGAGGTGCTTGGAATAAAGTAACCGGTGTCTTTAGTAAAATAGGGTCCTGGGTTCAATATCAGCATACCCCTACCCCAAATCCTGGGATTATAAGCAAAATGTGTTATAAGATAAAATTTAAAATTTTAGCTTATTGATGACATCATTCCCTCCCTTCCTTCCTTCCTTCCTTCCTTCCTTCCTTCCTTCCTTCCTTCCT
>JABTXL010000001.1:46053195-46073816 GCA_025134845.1 Neodon shergylaensis
CTGACCCCCATGCATGCCCACGCTCATCACACGCAGCTAAGGATTGCTTTGTTTCTTAAGAGATGTGGGACTTTTGAACAGTGTTGAGAGTAAAAGACTATGGGGACCTTTGAAGTGGGGCTAAGTGCACTTTGCATTACGATGGGACCACGACCCTTTTGGGTACCTGGGGTGGAATGCGGTGGTTTGAATGAGGAGCGTTCCCCACAGGCTCAGGTCCCTGAGTACTCGGTGCCCAGTTGGTGGCACTGTTTGGGGAGTATAACTTTCTCAGGGGTCCCCATAAAAGCACACAAGGAACTTCAGTTCTGTGTCTTTGTCCAGGAGTGGACTTGGCGAGGTTGGTCAAGGGCTGGAGCCAGTGCCTTGAAGGAGATTTCCTTCAAGTTTGCAGTTTCTGGGGACTCGACTGCCATGCCTCCCTGCCATTTTATGGGCTCTCCCTCTGGAACCATAATCCACAATAAAAGTCCTTAAAAACTACCACCACCACCGAGACCACCGAAGAACGCAGATTCTTTTTGTCTCCATGGCTTCTGCCAGTCTGTCATAAGTAGGTAGTAATAGTGTGGTGGTTTGAGTGAGATTGGCCTCATAGATTTGCATGCTCAGTCCCCAGCCGCTGAGCTGTTAGGACAGGGGTAGGAGGTGTGGCCTTGTTGCAGGAGTGTGTCAGTAGGGCTGGGCTGTGAGGTTTCGAAAGCCCATGCTAGGCCCATGTCTCCGCTTTCCCACCTGTGGATCAGGATGTAACTCTCAGCTACTATCTCACCATGCCTGCCTGTGCTACCACGCTCCCTGCCATGATGATAATGGACTGACCTCTCAAACTGAGCCAGCCCCCAGTTAAATGCTTTTTTATTTTTTAGTAAGAGTTGCCTTGGTCATGGTGACTCTTCACAGCAACGGAATACTTAAGCTATGGAAGAGAGCCACAGGAAACTAGTTCTAGAAAAAAAAAAAAACTATATTACACATGGAATATAGGACTAAGGGCTAGCACGAGGACTAAGCCAGAAGGAATAGCAATTATAATATAGAATTCATTTCTAGTTGCATACATATACCTTTTATATAGTTTCACACTTGTACCCTTGTTTTTAAGTGACAATGTAAATATATTTAATCATGTTCCCATTAATTAATACTGAATCTCTGAGTTTAAAACATAAATGCCTCCGATCCGACATAATTCAAGTTCTGGAAATATTCTGCACCCCCTTTAGCAGGGTGTGTGTAATAAGGAGAAATAAAGTCCAGCTGTGTTTCCATCCGGGGTCAGTTAAGACCCACAACTTTGTCTTGATCCTGTGGTAGCCAAATTGCAATCCCAGGACTTGCAGGAAGCACACACAACCAGCAGATGGCGCTGTTTCTCTGATTTGATCCCAGATGACTATTGTGTCCTACAGGGTTTGAAATGAGTTTAGTTTTGGTGTTCGAGGAAGGATTCAACATGATTGCTGTAAAAGGATATTATTTTCTCCTTCCTTGTGTAATAGAGATTTGTTTTTGGCTAGGACTAGTTTCCTGTGGTTCTCTTCCGTAGCTAGTCTTTTCTTTACCCTGAGCTGTTTCAAGACCCCGTTTGCTGCCCACAAAATCAATACCAATTTAGGATTCAACTTTTATCATTAAAAAAAATACTGTGGGGGGGAAAAGCCTTCTGATTCAGGCGATGCTTTATTGGGATTGCACAGCTCAAAAGCCTGGAGTGTTAGGTGCAATTTAACCATTATACATTTCGGGAGTCACAAAAATTATATTATTTTTGAAGTCCCCTGTGCTTACTGCCTCTCCTCTCAGGCAAAAGTCTGGCTCGGCAGTGCCGATGTCTGTAGGTGGAGTCAGGGAGATGCCATGCAGCCGCCAAAGGGGAAAGACACGAGCTGCCAGCTAGAATCTTGCCAGAAAGCCATGAGCCTCATAGTAAAATATAAAATAATAGAAACGGATTAATTCTAGATGTAAGAGCTAGCTAGCAATATGCTTAAGCTATTGGCCAAACAGTATTGCAAATAATACAGTTTCTGTGTGATTATTTTGGGAGTCTGGGTGGCCAGGAAACGAACAAGCAGCCTCCCCCAGCACTTCATCAGCAGTTATCACTATGAAGGGCTCTGAGCCACTACTGTATGCCAGAAACACGTATATCAAGATGTTTTTTTTTATTGTTTTTATTGCGCTAAACAGTTTTCTCTGCTCCCCTCCTTTCCTCCCCTCTCCCATGACTGCCACACTCCCAATTTACTCAGGAGATCTTGTCTTTTTCTCCTTCCTGTTTAGATCCATTATGTTCTCTTTGTTGCCTAGGTTCTCTGAGGTTGTAGACTGTAGGTTGGTTTTTCTTTGCCTTATGTCTAAAAGCCACTTTTGAGTGAGTACATATGATATTTGTCTTTCTGGGTCCGGGTTACCTCACTCAATATGATGTTTTATAGATACATCCATTTGCCTGCAAATTTCAAGATGTCATTTTTTTTCTTTGTGCTATGTAGTGCTCCATTGTGTAAATGAACCACATTTTCTTTGTTCATTCTTCAGTTGAGGAAGATCTAAGTGGTTTCCAGGTTCTGGCTTTGACAAAAAAAGCTGCTCTGAACATAGTTGAGCACATGTCTTTATGGTATGATTGAGCATCCTTTGGGTGTTTATCCAAAAGTGGTATTGCTTGGCCTTGAGGTAGATTGTTTCCTAATTCTCTGAGAAATCGCCATACTGATTTCCTAAGTAGTTGTACCAGTCTGCACTCCCACCAGCAATGCAGGAGTGTTTCCTTTACCCCACATCCTCTCCAGCATAAGCTGTCATCAGTGTTTTTGATCTTGACCATTCTGACAGGTGTAAGATGGAATCTCAGAGTTGTATTGATTTGCATTTCTCTGATGGCTAAGGATGTTGAGTATTTCCTTAGGTGTCTTCCAGTCATTTGAGATTCATCTGTTGAGAGTTCTCTGTTTAGGTCTGTATCCCATCTTTTTTTTTTTAATGGATTATTTGTTCTTTTGATGTCAAGTTTCTTGAGGTATTTATTTATTTTATAGATTAGTCCTCTGTCCAATGTGGGGTTGGTGAAGATCTTTTCCCATTCTGTAGGCTGCCGTTTTGTCTTGTTGACCATATCCTATGCTTTACAGAAGCTTTTCAGTTTCAGGAGGTCCCACTTATTGTTTCTCTCAGTGTCTGTGCTACTGGATTATATTTAGGAAGTGTTCTCCTGTGCCATTACGTTCAAGTGTACTTCCCACTTTCTCTTCTATGAGGGTCAGTGTGGCTGGTTTTAAGTTGAGGTCTTTGATCTATTTGGACTTGAGTTTTGTGCATGGGGATAGATACGGATCTATTTACATTCTTCTACATGTTGATTAATGAGAGTAACATCTCAGAACAAAACAAGAAGTCAAGGAGTTGAGGGTTTATGAAGATAAATGATGGGTTGGCGGAGTGACTCAGTGGGTAAAGGCGCTTGCTGTTAGGTCTCATGATCTGAGTTTGGTCACTGGGACCCACACCATAAAAGGAGAGAACAGACTCCCACAAATTGTTCTCTGACTTCAACAGGCTGAGGCATACCCCTAAAGCTCTGGCAATAAGTGGAATAAAAATGTGGAGAAGAAGTATAGGAATAGAAATTAAAAAGGCCCATTTCTGAGAGAAAAATGTTGCTAATGACAACCATATGAATTACTTGTTGTTTTTTTATCTCTGACTTTATTAGTTAATCTGTATATCCTGGGAATTATTTGAGATAAAATGCTGTTTATAGGAATGACCTGCAGGGGGCAGCAACGGGTCATAGTTGTCTCATGAGGCTTTGCAGGCTGGTCTTCGGGTACATCTTTCTGTTGTAAGGAGGCTGTTGTTTGTTTCCCGGCTGCCCAGACTCCTGAAATAATCACACAGAAACCATATTCTTTAAATCACTGCTTGGCCCATTAACTCTAGTTTCTTGTTTACTAACTCTCATCTTAATTTAACCCATCTCCATTAGTCTGTGCATCACTACGAGGTCTTGGCCTCCCAGCCAGCTTTCAGCACATATGTCTCCAGCAATGGCTGCATCGCTTCTCCTTGACTCTGCCTCCTTTCTCCCAGCATTCACTTTATTCCCCTCCCCGCCCTGCGGCAGTTTATTTATTCACCAGTGGTATTCGCAGCCTCAGAGGGGACTCCCACAACAGTCTTTCTGCTTCTGTTCTGACCACTGTAAAACCACAGCGCATTTCAGCTATCCATACGCCTGACGGTGTTATTTTCTCCAACATTTTATATCGCCAGAGTTTTACACTCCTGTGTGGGTGGAAGGCCATGGGTAGTAAATTATTCAATTAAATGAAAAGTGAGCAAACCTTTTAAAATTTTATGTAAACAATGTGTTGAGTCAGTAACTCCTTTGTTTCCAACTTTTGATTTTCACATAAGATCAACATAGTTTTTAATAAACTTTTATAAAAACGGATAGTTTGCAGGCCTGGCGGTGGTAGTGCACGCCTTTAATCTCAGCATTCAGGAGGCAGAGGCAGATGGATTTCTGTGAGTTTGAGGTCAACCTGGTCTACAGGCTGGGTTTCAGGACAGCCAGAGCTACACAAAGAAACCCAGTCTTTAGGAACCAAAAGCCAGCCAACCAAAGAGCTGAAAGATTTGCTATTTGATTTTTTAAAATTATTTATTTTATGTGCATTGGTGTGAAGGTGTCAGATCCCCTGGAAATGGAGTTACAGACAGTTGTGAACGACCATGTGGTTCTGGGAATTGAACCTCAGTTCTCTGCAAAAGCAGCATTTGCTCTTAACCCCAAACCATTTTACATTCTTCACAATAATGCACACATTCTTGCACACACTAACTGTTCTCTGTTTCTTTGAATTGTGGCCGTCTTCACGGGCATGGAATGGTATCTCCCGATGGCATTGATGTCCCTCACAGATAGGGACACAGAGCATCTTTCTGTTGTTACTTATCTTGTTCAGAGAACTCTCTGTCTGACTTCTTTGCCCATTTTTAAAATTGAGTTATTTTAGCCATTTGATTGATAACTTTATTGTCTTCATCAGGCAAAGCCAGCCTAGGAAATTGCTCTCAACAGCTTGCTCCCGAGCTCTGAGCTTTCCTCTAGGTAAGAGATGTCTTTTTGATCCCTTACTTGGCTGCTTAGAGACTGTAATCCCTCACACACAGCTTCTGGATGCATCTCCTCCATCATACCATTGGTAACGCCTCCATCCACATGTCTCTTTGAGAGCCTCACAATTTTATTTCCAGACACAGTTTTGATGAGACCTATATCCAGTGTTTCAAATATTTGGTAAACTTGCCTTTAATCTTAGCACAGGACATGGGCATTATGTTGTTTCCAGGAACTTCCCAGGAATAACGCCCAGTTTCAGAATAACGACAAGGGATGCAAGTGACTGACTGATGATTGTCTCAGACCCCGCAGTGGCCAGGCTGAGCGACTCGGGGACCTCACTGAAGGGATGATGTCAGCAGCCTTCATTTCCAGCTTGTTCTGAAACGCTCCATCCTCCAGGCTTCTGAGTCACCTTACCTGGATCTCACAGACGTCTGCTTTGTTTCAGGGTCTATAGGTAAACAGTGCTTTTACTCTTCTCTGATCTCATAAAAGGAGAATCATGACTCAGTATCATTCTTCAGAGAGCTAGAGGTATACTCATATGTGTCTAGGTCAATGGTCAGTCATGTAAACAACCCAGAGTTGCTAGGCAACCTAATACACAATTAGTTTCAGTGATGACAGTGTTTACTCTTAGTTCTGGGATGTTCTGGGGGATTCTGAGTCAAGTTCCAAGGACACAGGTGTAGAACGGCCATACGTGATATCTTTGTTTGAAGCCTACCTCACATTTCCTGGTCAAGAGTGCAATAATGAGATGTGAAAGTTGGAGGAGGGGGGTGCCGGAGGAGGGGGTGCCAGCCAGACCAGAGAATGTGGGGGTGACATGCATGTGTATGTGTGTCCTACATGTGTGTGTTCAGTGCTATGAATGCTCAGACTGGCTTCTAATGGCTCTTTAGGTCATAACTCACACATCTCTTTTCCCCTGAAGCTATCCATATGACTGTCTCCTGTTATGTATCTTTGTTATTATTGTTATTGTTATTGGTTTTGGTTGTTGAATTTCCTTCTGTGTTATAATCATGGGACTCCCACCCTGTATCTAAGCCAAGGAGGCCGGAGAGGACAGCATCCATTCTCCCCACTATCAGCTTAAGCTTCCCCTGACCAGATTATAGTTTCAGGAATTCTGGGTAGGAGTCAGTGACAGGAGAAGAGATGGCTAGGACACCCATCTTTCCGCTGAAGCTCTCCTGTGGACACTGGAGGCTTTCCCCTGACACTAACACTGGAGCTTAAGCTACTCCTCCATCAAGCCCACTGGCCCACCATAAGAGCCCCTCCCCTGATAGTACCACCTCCAGGGAAGGGGAGTGCTCAAATCAGCCAGGATCAGTTCCTAAACTTCTCCCACCATTCCTGAGCAAACGCCTTTCCCAGGAGCGTTCAGGATACCTGCTCATTTCCCAATGTTATAATCGCACAGACTCTGGAGCAGAACAGAAGTTTATCTCTTCACGGTTCTAGAGGCTGGACACTGGAAATCAGCTCAGGGCTGACATCGAGATCTGTGTGGATCAAGGACCAGAAAGGACCAAAGAAACTTGAATCCTTCTTCCACGTTCCAGCAACTGCCGATATCCCTTGCCTTATGGCTGTGGTCAATCACTCCATTCTCTGCCTCTGTGGTCACAATGCCCTATCTTCTGTCCCGTGTCAAATCTCCCTCTGCTTTTTATAAGGACATGTGATTGCATTTGAGACCTGTTCCCAGTCCGGGGTAACCTTCCATCATGAGTGCTTTAATTATATCTATAAAGACCGCTCCCTCCTGCTTCCCTCCCTCTTTTTTTTGCCATAGACGGTCACATTCACACATTCTAAGGGGCTGTACATGGGGATATCTTGTGGGGGCCATTCCAACCTATCTGAGCTCCCTCAGTGTTCTCTATAGCCTTTGTGGTTGGTTTATGTCAGGGGCTCAGGGGCTCAAAGCCGTTTGTCTCATCTGTTTGCTCTTGCTGAAACCCTTCTGACTGGCGTGTGCAGGCATCCCCTAAATGAACCAGCAGACCGATGTAATTCAATATACAATTATCATTGCATCTTTTATTCAGCAAGAAATTTGAAACTTAAAAGTCTTAGAGGGAAAACATCTTTTGTGATAGACTACCATCTTTCCCTGTAGGACTAGGCAGCAAAGGTGGTGTGTGGACCTCTATCCAGCTCCCAGGCAGACATGACTAATGTTTTCCTAAAATATCAATCACAGTGGTAGCATCATTGACATGGATTCCAGGCAGTTGCTCCTTCTGAGTAAAATTAAGCAGCGAGATAAAAGATATTCAACCTGGATCTTGGTGACTGTCACCAGAAGCCTTAGCACTCTGGAGGCTGGAGCAGGAAACACTCCTAGATGACCCAGTTCTCACAGCAAGTTCCCTGGCCCTCTGATTCTTTCAGTCTTCCTGTCCCCCTTCTACGCCGTAGGTGGGGAGTGTTTTGTAGATGTACCCATTAGGATTGGGCTCACAACTCTGCATTTTCATTGGTTGTGGTTTTCTGTAGTGGAAAGAGAAGTGTCCTTGAGGAGAGTGAGCACTGCACTTACCTGTGGGTGTAAAGACGAACGGTTGGAGATTTGTGTTAGGGATTCTGCTGGTTTAGTAAATTAGTGGCTGCACGTTTTCCTCTAACAACCGTGCTCTCACCAGCACTGAGTCATTAGCTAGGCTTTTAGTACCAAGCATGGTATCCATCTTGTTGGGTGGTCTTAAGTCCAATTAAAGGGATGTTAGTTATGGCCAAGGTTTGCCACTACTGCACCCGTGAGGTCATCGTGCCATGCTGGCTGTGGATGTGGCTCATAGGTTGGATGCCTCTCTTCTTTGGGAGACTGCATGGCACCTTCTAGGACCATGAAAGCCAGCCCCCAGGGAGAGGGTGTTCAGGTTGGTTCCAGCTTAGGGGTCCCGGGTCCTGTTTCTGAAACGCACGGTGTTTTCACCAGCACAGACTTGTCTTCCACCTCTGGAGTATAACCAAGGGCAACTACAATAGTCTGTATGCTTCTGGAGTCTTCTAGCCAGCCCTGGCCAACAACTCAAAAGAGGGCTAATTGTGTCTGGTGTGGGGTTTTTGTTAGATGGCCCCAGTTTTTTGTTTTTCTTTAGCAAAGCAGCAACTCTCCTTGAGTTTCCAAAACAAATCTCTGCATCAAATAGAGGATATTTTTCTTTAACCTTGACACATATGATAATCTCTTTTTATGGTGCCAAATACAAATTGTCCCCCCTCCCCCGTCTCCAGTTATCTTCAGCATCTACTCATCCCAGTGAAGTTCCTTCTCCTTCTCCATCATACTGACATTTATTTTGTTGTCTGTTCCCACAAAACACAATACATCAAACACTTCTGTTCTCCCCTGGCATGCTCAGAGGAGACTCATGACCTGCCAAGTGGCTCCATCTGTTGCCAAGTAGTGCGCTCTGTCCTGTGCCCCCATCTCCACGCTTAGGGAGATGGTCCACGTGTGCTTGTCTCTGACCAGCTGCAGCCTGACCTCTATCTCTGAGCCAAGTTGGAAGGACCCACAAGTCTCTTAACTTCTATTTTTCCAAGGAAGGAGTCAAGTGACAGAGTGAATGACACTTGCAGGGCAGGCACGCATGAGCGTGTCTGTCCAGCGTGGAGACCAGGGAAAGAATGGCTCCCTACAGCATGTGCTGCCATGCAGTGTACGCTGAGCCTACTTCAGCCGCGTAGAAGGAAATTATGGAGCTGTTGTCTTTCTTCAGAATTGTGGATTGCAGATGTGTGTATATATGCATATGTGCATGTATGTATTATGTATATATATATATATGGGTATTTTGTCTACATGTGTGTCTGCATACTAGAAAAGACCATTAGATCCCATGGGTCTACAATTATAGATGGTTGTGAGCTGACATGTGGGTACTGGGAATTGAACTCAGAACCTCTGGAAGAGCAGCCAATGCTCTTAATCACTGACATCTCTCCAGCCTGCTATGCCATCTATCATATAGGAAAATAACTGTATTTTGATGGTGTTTACTTAAACATTTCTTTCCATGTATATATGTGTGGTATGTATGTGTGTGTGCATGTGCATTTGTTCATGTGTGTGTATGTGGAGTCTAGAGATTGATATCGGTGTCTTCCTCAATTGCTCTATTTTCTGAGACAGAATCACTGGCTCAAAACAGGGCAAAATATTTCACCCAATAAACAGCAGGAATCAGTTTGGAGAGAACTACATCCAAATTCCTTAAATTATTGTTTATAAATGTTTGTTTACATTTAAAGGCGGATATGATATAGAGATGAATACTTTGCATTGGTGTGTATCTTGGTCTATTGATACAAATTTAAGGACAGTTTTGTTATATGTATATTTCTGCTCTTAAGGTATTGTGTTTGTGTAGCTCATTTAAAAATGTAATGTATAATTAAGAAATATAGGTTAATAGAGAGTCATCTATAATAGTCAAGCTTCTACTCATGTTAGTTAGGTTTTCTAGATATATAAAGATATATTTTAGTTAGATAGGTGTTCTTCAAATTTTTCAGAGACCTTCAGAATATGGCATTTAAAATGTTTTAATAACTTAGGACTTTTCATGACAATGAGATACATCTGCTCCTGGTAGCACCAATCTACTTCAAGAGGATGATGGGCATCGAAGAGGCTCCTTATGGAGTTTGTTAGCCATTTGGGCAAGAAACTTCTCTTGCCTGGACTGATACATAAACTAGACATGAAGAACCCACAGAGAGATGACTGCTGAACTTGCCTAAAGGTGAGACCATCCTTTGGGGTTCTGCTTCATGAAAGAGTCTGTCAGACATTCTGCAGGACACTGAAAAAAGTGACTGACAAACTGCCAAGTTAGGCAGAACTGTCTTTGAAACTTCCTACTTCGTGTAAAAGTCTGCCAGATACTAAAGGCCTGTAGGCTGAAGATGGATGCTCTAACGGTACAGAAGAGCTTTGGGTGATGTCCAGGCAGCAAGATGTCTTTGTCAATTCTAGAGTTTTGGAAGTTGCTTACAAAGCACTTCTTGTTTACTTAGGTAATATAATATCCTTCTGGGGTCTTTGATGGATTTGAAGAATTTATAGTTATAGTTTTCCTTAGTTGTAATGAAAGATAAAGTAGATATAAATATTATAACTGTGATTCTTGCTTGATAACTGTTTTGTTATATAATTTTACTATGTTAAAGTTAAAACCTTCCTTTTTACTTAAACAGAAAAGGGGAAATGGTGTGGAAAGTCTTTCTGTCTATGCGTTGCTTTTATTGGTTAATTAATAAAGAAACTGCTTTGGGCCTATAGCAGGGAAGAACAGAGGTAGGTGGGGAAAACTAAACTGAATGCTGGGAGAAAGAAGGTGGAGTCAATGAGACGCCATGGAGCTGTCAGAGGAGAAAGACACAAGCTGCCGGACAGAACCTTGCTGGTAGACCATGAGCCTCGTGATAAAATATAAAATAATGGAAATGGGTTAACTTAAGATATAAGATCTAGCTAGCATGGGGCTAGAGAGATGGCTCAGAGGTTAAGAGCATTGGCTGCTCTTCCAGAGGTCCTGAGTTCAATTCCCAGCCCACCACATGGTGGCTCACAACCGTCTGTGGTGGGATCTGATGCCCTATCCTGGCATAAAGTCAACAGAGCACCCATGTACATAAAATAAATAAATAAATATTTTTTAAAAAAAGATCTAGCTAGCAATATGATTAAGCTATTGGCCAAGCAACAGTTTCTAAGTGATTATTTCTGGAATCTGGGCAGCTGGGAAACGAACAAGCAGCCTCCCCCAACTGGAAAGTGAACATGCTTTTGCATTAGTTTCTAGACTTTTAAAAACATTTACTTGTGTGTGTGTGTGTGCGCATATGTGTGCGTATGTGCATGTGAATGTATGCCGTGTTTGCATTCCAGTGGAGGCCAGAAGAGGGTGGCAGATGCCCTGAAGCTGGAGTTACAGGTGATTGTGAGCCACCCAGTGTAGATCTTAGAACTGTTGTTGGGTTCTGCAGAAGAGCAGCCATCTTTACTGTCTCTCCAGCCACTAGACTGATATTTTTAAGACTTTCAAAATTCTCCTGTCATTGCCCATCTATCAAATCCTTTGTGAATTCTGCCTCTCTGAGAGGGAGAAGCATTACATAAACATGCAGATATGCTAACCACTGTCCCAGACTTGCTAGATAACTAACCTAGCTTTAGTGGCCTTCCCTCTTTTCCTGCTCTTCTTTTGGAGCCAGTGTTGATGAGGGGAAAACCAAACAGAAACAGCATGATCGAATAAGATACTCAAGGGACCAAAGCTGACAGGAGCGAGCCCTGTGCTGGATGGCTACCATAAACAGTGGAGTAGGAGTAGGAGAGAACTCTTGCCTAGTAGCTGGGATGGAGCTTAGCTGGGGTCATGCTTGCCTTGCATGCATAAAGCTCTGTGTTCTGTCCCCACTACTTCATCGGCCTGGCATGGTGTTCTATTCCTGTAGTCCCAACAGCAGGTTACAGATTACAGAGAGGCCGAGGCAGGAAGATTGCCACAGGTTCCAGGCCAGCATGGTCCACATAGCAGGGTAATAGACAGGACTGTAGAATGAGGCTCTATTAACAAACAGAAATAAACAAATATTTGTATAAGACAGGAACATGCTAAAGGAACATACTGTTTTCCAAACAATTTATTGTTTGAGGATTATCCAGTCTCTGACATGAGAGGAATGGTGCCTCCCAAACTTCAGAATAAAGACTTCAAAGGAAAGTCTTGTTCTACAGGTACCTAAGGCTGATGATCAGAGCCAGCATCTTTTAATGGATGTGACAGACTTTAGCTTTTCTGTAATTAACAGGTTCCCAAATCAGTTTCTAAAACTCATGCCGGCTAGCCCTCCACACCAGAAGCAGACTAATGGGAAGCCAGGTTCCTGATGGATTATTCATTTGTGGCACCAGAACACAGAGTCTTGCTCACCTTTAGGCTGCTTTCCAGTGCACAGTGCTGACCATCTGATGGTCACACTAAATGTGGTTATTGAGAGGAGTATCAGCATTCCTCCCAACATGACAGACTGTGGGGAGGCCTCACAGCACAGGAAATGGGCACTGGTTTCTCCCGTGTCCATCCAGAAAAGGAGGTAATGGGTATGCTCCTTGGATGTCTGGCGTTACATTTTTGGATGCAGCCTCACATAAACATCTGGTCAATTCTTTGAAGCAGACAGGTGCTACTAATTAGTATTGTTTATAACAGGTAATAAAGGTCTTTAATTTGAGGAGAAGCTATTTGGTTTTTTCCATTTACCCGATTTCAGGAAAACAAGAGTGTTCTCTGACAAAAGATTCCTATCAAATGTTAGAGTCACAAAAGATCAAGGCCTGACAAGGGCAACTGACCACAGTCCTTTTCGGTAAGTACTTTCTTTCTCTACTGTGATTATAAAATGCAATTTTAATAAAATGACAAAAGTGATTTAATGGGAGGGATTTATCCTGTCTCGCAGCTGAAGGCACAGCCCACTGCAGTGGGGAAGGCAAGGCAGCGGGAGCTGCAGCCGCTGGGCACTGGGCACGTTCACCCACAGTCAGAACACAGAAGAATGCTTGTTGGTGCTCGGTCTGCTTCTCTATTTCCTACTGTCCAGGATCCCCTGCCCACGGAGCAGCCCCGCTCACAACAGCAATTACACGTCCAAGATAACCTCTCACAGGCATGCCTTAGAGGCCCATCTTCCAGATGATTCTAGTTTCTGTCAGGTTGACAATTAGGAGTAGCCATGGCAACTCTGTCCGTTATCAGTCTGATAACCAAACACACGCTTAAGTCGTAATCTTCCACTCTGTCTTTTAGACCATGTTATAATACAAACACATTCAGGTCAACTTTAAAAGTCCCCATAGTCTTTAACAATTCCAGCTCTTTAAAGGCCTAAAGTCTCTTAACAGAGCTTTAAAAAAAGTTAAAAAATAAAGTTACACACTTCCAACATAAAATAACACCGAGTAAAAATTCCTGTTCCAAAATGGAAGAACAAGAATAGAGCAAGGAACAACAACAGCAACAACAACAACAACACACAATAAACCCGTCACACCAAAGCAAACCAAAATCCAGAAGGGAAACCACCGAATCCTACAACTGCTTCTCCAGAGTTGGGTCTTGTGATGAACCTGCCTGGGCCTTCCAGCTCAGCCGTCTGTGTCACAGATTCTCTCCTAGGCTGCGCCACTCCGTGCTGTGCCTCTCTTTGGTAGATGCTCCGTGGTCCTGGCATCTTCGATATCCTGGGATCTCACTGCACTTTGAACTTAACCTTCTTAGCCTCTCAGAATGGCCTCTCAGCGCCTCTCTGTAGAGACTTTAACCCAGTTGTAGCTTACTCGAGCTCAGCTTCTGTCTGAAACCATGGAGCAGAGTCTGATCCACTCATCTTACGTGGTTCACTCCCTTCAAACCAGTAGCGCATGGATGCTGCCGCCGAGCTCAGCAGCAGCTGTAGATGAAGCCGCCCCCACCCCCAGCCGCACTGACCCTGCGTGTGCTGTGCTGACCCTGCGAACCCTGTCCCTGGGGGAACGAAGACCTTCAGCCCGGACTTTTTTTTAAATGCGTGTGGGTCTTCATAAATAGGGCCTCCAAAGGCCGAGGCTCTCCCCTCAGGGCATCTTTCTGGTCTCTTCGTTGCAGGAGTTTTCTCTCACCATTACAGCTGCCTTCTCAGCTTCAGCCTGATGCTCTCCTGTCTGTCTCTCGGCTCTCCTCTGCCAAACCAACCAGTCCATTATCTTGAAATTAAACTTCATCCCAGACATTGGTAAACATGAAGCCACACTCTTGGTCAAAATATCAAAAGAAGGAGCCTTATTCCCAGGTCACGACAGAGTGCTTACTTTCCTGTGAAATCACGTGAGCTGGGGCCTCATGTCCTTTTATTTTTGAATTCTTGTCTTCTAAGTTCCCACAAGAATGGCCCTTTAAGCTTCTCTGCTGGCATTCAAGGGCTTTCCTAACCCAGAGTTCTAACCCCTTCCACAGGTTAGTGACAGCACAGCTCCGTGGTCTGAGAACCATGTAGGTTCTTCACAGCCGTGGGCCCACTCCAGGGCACCAATTTCTGTCTTAGTCGCTGTTCTGTTCTGCAATAAAATCCTCTGACAAAAGCAACCTCAGGGAAAATGGCTTTGTCCTGGCTCACTGGTCAAGCTATTGATAACCACGGTATGGAAGTCAGGGCCTTGGGAGCTTGAAGCAGCTGGTCACATGACACCTACAGTTAAGAAATAGCAATGACTGCTTCCTAGTGCTTTTTCCTCAACCCAGAGGTGGTCCTTCCCCCAAATCAAGACGGCTCTCCCCTCATCAGCTAACGCAGGGATGAAGATCTTCCACAGGTCTCTCGTAGTGGAGTCCCAGCTGACAACACTATTACTGAGTACTCACTTAAGGAAACCTGATCTTTTAAACATGAATAGTTTTTCTCCTTTTCTGAGCACATGTGAGTTGTCAAAGAGGTATTAGAGTTTAGGCAATTATTGACTTTTTGGCATGGATTGGAGAGACTGAACAATTTTCCAGTTTTAGAGTCTCACATCTTGCCCACGACCCGAGTGCCTCTTTCTGTCTCGCTTCCTTTGCTTGTTTACAAATGAATATCTGTCTATTTAAACCCCAGAAAGAAAGTAAGAAATAAGAAATGTCCTTAGATATCAAAGAACTGTTATTTTCTACTTGTGGAAACCAAGACCTTCAGGTGACATCTTAGAATTAATGTAAGCTTAGACTGACTCTCTCTCTCTCTCTCTCTCTCTCTCCTCTCCCTCCTCTGCTCTGTTCCTCCCACCCTCCAAAGCTAGACAAACATTTGAAATGGAAATAAATCTCCGTCCCAGCTGTCTGGGCCGCAGTCACCTTCCTCCTGGTCAAAGGAGTCCTCGCATATTAAGTTGAAGTTCTGGCGCTGGTTGTGAGCTTGTTACATTTACAGGAGAAAAAGCATCCAGCCAGCTTTAGGAAGCCGCATGTCTAACACAGTTCTGCCACCTATGGGGGCCCAGCATAAATTTTTGGGTGGTCTCAGGCTAGATTACAACTTCATGCATGCTTCAAAATGTGCCCTGGGTTAACTTCTGTATTGGCCGTTTCTCTGGGTCCTGCTTTGTGGCTCTCCCCGGGCTTCACTGCAGCAACAGGTAAGACTAAGATTTTCTAGTTTGTGGAATAATCTCTCAGGGTTTTATTATCTCATGTTCCCCGACAACCTCGCCAAGTTTGGGTATGCGAGTGCAAGCCCAGGTCAGTGCCCAAGTTTCTGCCGGCCCTGACTTCCTCCAGGCCTTGGCCGTCCTTCAGGTTTCCATGGGGTCCTGACCATTTCATCCCACGTGTCTGACAGGATCCTTCCTGAACACTGCTTTGGTCAGTGTCTCCTCTTCCCTCAGGGCATGGGCCCCCAAATCCTGGCTGTCCTCCAGAGATGTTCCCATGCTCAAGGACCTGGAGACCGTGACTCATGAGCTGCGAGAGGTCCTTGGCAAACTCTGCTGGCTGAAAGAAGATTAATGACCCAGAGACTGTGCTTGCTGAAGGAGGAGGGCACAGACAATGGCAGTGAGTTCCTGCTTGGAAAACACGTGCCAGCCGTGAGGGGAAAGCCAGTCTTGGTTTGACCTCCGGGCTGGCCCAGGTAGTTTGGGGCGTGCGTGTCTTGGGGTGATCCTTCACTTCCTTTTCCCTGTGGCTCCTGTTAGAAAGAGGTGCACCAGATGCTGGCATACCCATTGCCCCCCAAAACCCTGCTGCAGGCTTTCTTCTACCTGCGAAGAAGGCAGCTGCCAGTTTTAGAGCCTCATGGAGCAGCCGAGGGCCGCTCTTCAAGGCAGGCCATTCATTCCTTTATTCGTTCTTGTGCGTCAACCAGCAAACACAGCTGTCCTTCAGTAACTGTCCATGAAGGATTGGGTTCCAGGGCTCCTGTGGAGGCCCAGGCCCACAGGCATTCAAGAGTCTTATGGTGTCACGTTGGCATGTGTTCCACACACTTCTTCTGATACTTTATTCATTTCAATGAATGGTAAGATAAATTTAATGAGAGAAGAGATATTCTACACATGGAAAATGAAGCTAGATCCAGGCAAGGCCGTGGGCTGCTACCTGGAGAGCCCCTGTTGCCACCCTGTCTTTGTTTTCTCCTCAGCACAGGGCATCCTGTCTCCATGGCTGCTAAGGTCTGTCTGGATGCAGGGAGTCTGCTGGGGTCTGGTTGCCTCTCGTGGGTTCCTCTAGCAGGCTGATTCTTAGCTTTCTTGGTCATTTTTTATAAATTGTCTTAAAAGTCCTTTAGTCAAACATTTTGTCTGTAACTTTGGGATCCTGTTGGTGCTGGGAAAGGCCTGGCAAATTCTCAGGTGTCTTGGATAAGAGGTGGGACACCCAGTGGCCCTGACTGTGGCACTGGTGTGGGGACCAAGGAGCCTCTTGGAAGTCACCTCCTGGGACATGCTCAAGTGAACCCTTCTGACCCACGCTCTTGTGTCGTGAGCCATTAAAGCCTTCTGGGGCTCATTATGCTCTGAGGGACTGAAAAGACCGGCTCTGGTGTTGCATTTTGGGGGTGCCATGTCCTCTTCTGCCATGAACTGGTTCAGTGATCTTGGGCAGGTATTTAAAGAAAACCTCTCTCCAATTTGCCCATCTATAAACTGCTGAGAGTAAGAACACTTCAAGTGGATGTGTCTCAAGGGTTGTTAGGAGGAGTAAGTGAGACAGAACCGGGCACACGGTAGCACCTGCGTACGTGGGTGTGACGTCAATATTAAAGCAGCCTTGTTGCTGACTCTCCTATCTCCTGGAAAGACTCCCTGGCCTTGATCCTGAGGCTCCTAGAATGGATGTTTGATGTGGAGTCAGTCGGCTTTGAGGCCTGGAAGACACAGCAGATGCACTCACATGGTAACATGAGGTCTTTCACAGTCTGGAAGATGGCAGCTCCAGGGTTGGTTGTTTCAGAGTTGTGCAGTGTTAGCTGTGACCTGGTCTTCTCTACTATCCTTCTCTTGGGTCCAGGGAACTCAGGCCTAGTCCTGAGCCTGTCTCTATGCCATGGCTCTGGAAGGGATCATGCAAAGCAGCAGACATTTCTTCCCAAGTGTTTAATATATATGTACACACATGCATACTTACATATGCACACGCACACACACGCACAGACAGACACTGTGAGGAGCACTTATCCTGGAAGGCCCTTCTATAAGGCCTCACTCTTGTGCATGTGGGTCTTGTGGGGAAGAGGCACCACGCTTCCTTTCTGCACCAGGTTCCTGCTGTTTCAGCTGCCGTCACCTTCTTCCCTTCTTGCTGAGTCTCAGGACACAGGGAGCGGGGTGAGGGAGAAGGGTGAGGACCTCCAGGCTCCTGTTAATTTTGTTTGCTACACCCGTTGCCCCTGGTTTATAGTACTTGGACTTTAAAAGAAAAGTTTGCCGGGCATCAGCCAGGCAAAGACACGCTGGCAGGACTTGGCAGGAAGCCAGCGCTCCTCCGGCTAAGTGTGAAGTTTGCTTTGCGAAGGAACCAGTCCCATGACGCAAAGCCCAGAGGGCCACCACAGGCACAGGGCTGATGTGAGGCAGGACACGGCCGAGAAGACTTCTTTGTTCTTGGCAGACCAGAGATGGCACAGTGTACATCTGGGTTTAATCAACTGTTGGTCGGCTACTAAATACTAAAATGCTCAGGAGGATGTCAGTTGGGCCCTGTTTACAGAAGGTATGGGGGCTTTGCCACCACAGGGCGTGACATGTCACAGGGTCTTGTCCTTGGCAGAGGCTCCTGAAGTTGAAAACAAACAGGCAAACAACAACAACAACAAAACAGCTTTGAATCAGTGAGCTCTTTTCAACAAGTTTCTTCTGGAGGCCAGGATTTTGCTCCTCCTAGGGTTGCTCAGGCCCCTCCTGTGAGTTCTAGTGTGCACAGCGAGGAGCCCTCTGCCCTGCTCTTTTCAGACAAACTCCTGCCTGTGCAGAGGGCTCTAGGTGCTGAAGAAGGACCTGTCTCCATGGTCTCAGGTTGTGTGAGCTTCCTGCTAATGTCCTTTGCAGTGTGTGTGGTATAATGTCACATGCCGAGAGAAAGACCCCTCCAGGACAGAACAATCCAGCTAGGAAGACGGGAGCCTACATCCACACAGTCAGAACATCCCCAGACGGGACACACAGGACAGTGGAGGACGTACCCAGTCTAAGCTTCCTGTGGGGAACGAGGAAGGGGTTAGGGCTTCTACAGGGATGGCCCCTGCTGGGTTTCGCAGACTACAGAATTAGACATTGAGTTACTCTCCACAATAGTGACCACGCCCATGTAGAGAACACGCAGGAGTTCCTAGCCCTTGGCTGAGACTTATGTACATATTAACTCCACCTAGAAAACTTTTCAGTGGATACAATGATGTCTTTTAGATGAAAAAAAAAAACAGATCAGAGAGATTAAGACACACCCCCGAAGTCACACAGCTGGTGTGAGCATGGTTTTGTACATGTTCCCTTTCTCAAGAACCAACCTTTATCTTCTAAGGCTGGGGCACGGTTCCCCAGCCTCTTCTATCTGTTGGTTTTGGCAGCAGAACCTGGCTGTACTTTGCTTGATACTATATTTTGTTTATGTGTTTGTTTGTTCAGAGACACGGTCTTACTCCAGAGCCCAGGCTGGCCTCAAGCTCTTTCTGTAGCTTGGGTTGGCTTTCAGTTTGTGCTCAGCCTGCCTTCGTCTCTCCAAGGCTAGAACTGAAGGTGAATATGACCATGGCTGGCCAATCAGGCACTGTTTTTGAGAGGCTTGAGTGGTGCGTGGTCCTGGAAGACAGCACTAATGTCCTGTTCTGGAACAGAGGACGGGCATGCTCACCACTCATTATAGAAGGCTCAAGTTCCGTGAACGCAGGCTTCCTCTTCCTTCTGCATGAATAGGCCTCAGCTGGCTCTTCAGAGTGCTCTGCAGGAGTTAGAACCAAGGGAGCCCACCCCAAGAGACCGGATGCTCATGCTGCTTTCTCTGCCAGTGAAATAAGCTTCCTTGTTTCTGACCCGGGCGTCCGGTGTCTCCTGCTCATGTCCCTGGACTGTGTTAGGACAAGCTATTTGTCTTAGTTGCTTTTCTATTGCTGTGACAGAAACCGGGACCCAGGCAACTTAGGGAAGGAAGGGTTGATGGCAGAGCAGAGTCAGCAGACACAGTGGCAGGGAGGGACAGCAAGCTGAGAGCTCACATCTTGATCCTCAATCTGGAAGCAGGGACGATGGGGCACACGTCTTTACATTCTGAAAGCGTACTTCCTGTGACATACTTCCGTCTAAACCTACCCAAACAATCCCACCAGGTGTGCAAACACATGAGCCGATAGGGGTCATTTATGACTCCAATTGATTGGATGAGGCCCGTCCACACAGTGGAGAGCATTCTGCTCTACTCTACTGAGATTAAAACCTACCAATGTGGTGCTGGTGGGATGGCCAAGGTGGTAAGTCTTGCTGCAAGCCTCACAGCCTGAATTCAAACTGGTGAGGCATGGCAGGGCAAGGGCAAGGGGCAAGGCATGGCAGGGCAAGGGCAAGGCAAAGACACACATAATAGTAATAATAATAATAATAAAAATAAAAACATCTTAAAAAATAGGAAGAAGAAAAATGACCAGACACCGTGTGTTTGAATTAGGATCAGAATTTAAATTCTCTGAGTTCAAACCCTGTGTTAGTTTCTGAACTGGTCAACAGCTGTGCTTAGGGAGACAAACATCTCCTCAAGAGTTACAGTTTGTTCCTTCTGGAAGGCAAAGGCTGACTGGTTGGCCTCGGGAAATGGCACAGTCTATGGCTAATTCCTTCCTTATCACCGCTGGACTGTGCCCACTTTGGGGAGATGTTTACAAAGCTAGGAATTAGCCCCTAACCCCCGATGACTAATCGCAGAGCCTCCTTCTGCTCCTTTTAGGGCAGGACGAAAACCCCAGAGGGCTCTGCTTCAACTTGCCTGCCTATGTCTTACAGAGCAGAGACTGCCAGGAGGTGCTGAGACCTGGGGCTCAAATCAAATAAAATCTAGTTGAGGAACAAAAACTCTTTTCTAAATGGACTAATTGTTGGGAAATCCTTAGGTACCTGTGAGTCTTAGTAGCCAGTTCCTTAAGGGCTTCCTTTTTAAATATTTTGACTGTTTTTACTTGGGTTTCCTCTTCCTTGGTGATTCCCCCTTTCCTCTATGGAAGCTACAGCTTATTTAATTAAGATTTTACTGAGCATTTGGGGAGTAGGCAGTTTTGGAATCATGCATATAGATTGTGGCTTCACCCTTGACGTAATGAGGATCAAAACAGATAATTTATCACTCTCCATGTGATGGATTAAGTGTTTAATTTTCTTCTCCAATCACAGTGTTTCCACGTTGCAGGTGACATAGATAACCAGAGCTCCAGCGGGTTGCACAGGCAGGACTCACACTCATAA
>JABTXL010000001.1:46073826-46088909 GCA_025134845.1 Neodon shergylaensis
CCAGCGGGTTGCACAGGCAGGACTCACACTCATAACCGGAGCTCCAGTGGATTGCACAGGCAGGACTCACACTCAAAACCGGAGCTCCAGTGGGTTGCACAGGCAGGACTCACACTCATAACCGGAGCTCCAGTGGGTTTCAGAGGCAGGACTCACACTCACTCACGAGTTTCTGAGGAGTGAAGTCTGTGGCTGTTTCCTCCCATGATGCTCGTAAAATCTATACAATGAAAATCTTAACTGCAAAGTCTTTGGAACAGAAAGAAACTGCACTGATACTTAAACACAAAGCTAAACAGTAAATTTCTTTGCAATCATTTTAAGGAATAGTTGGCTGTCATTCTGTTTCTACTGGATTTTATGAGTAACTGTAGCATATTACAACCTTTACCGTCAAGGAATAAAAAATTTTATTTGTTTTATTGTTATTTATTTATTTTTAGATGTTAAAAATTTTATTTTAGGCATATGGATGTTTTGCCAAATGTATTGTTCATGTATCATATGTGTGCTTGGTTCCCTCAGAGGGCAGAAGAGAGAGTTACATTCCCTGGAACTGGAGTTATGGATGGTTGTAAATGGCCACATAGGTTCTGGGAACAGTACCCAGGCTCTTTGTATGACTAATAAGAACTTTTAGTCTTGGAGCCAGCTCTCCACTTAAAAAAATAAATTTGTGTGTTTGCTTTATCGGTTGAATATATTCAATTTTGCTACAAAAGTAAATAAAATACAGACAACACTAAGGAATAAATGTTAAGTATACATTATGAGTTTGTAATTAGCTTTCAAGAATAGGCAGAATTCATAAAATGTAAGTTAATAACTCATTGGATGTATTACACAATAAAAACTATGGGACAGACAGGAGCGTAATTCCCTGGAAATACCCAGTCTCACATCTCTGTCTAGAAATGCCAATACAATTTTGGTCAGTAGGTCAGTTAATTCAAATTTGAAATGAGAAAAAAGTCTTAAGGACTGGAGCTACAGTCAAGGGTAGAGCATTTTCCTAGCATCTGTGTTGTAAGGAGGCTGCTTGTTTGCTTCCCGGCCACCCAGACTACCGAAATAATCACACAGAAACTGTATTAATTAAATTACTGCTTGGCCCATTGGCTCTAGCTTCTTATTTTCTAATTCTTACATCTTAATTTAACCCATTTCTACTAATCTGTGTATCACCACGAGGTTGTGGCTTACCAGGTAAAGTTCCAGCATCTGTGTCTGGCAGGGCTACATGGCTTTTCTATGACTCTGCCTCCTTTCTCCCAGCATTCAGTTTAGTTTTCCCTGCCTACCTCTATTCCCTGCGCATGCCCAAGACAGTTTCTTTATTTACCAGTGGTATTCACAGCATATACAGGGAAATCCCACATCACATCTGTGAGTCCTAGGTTCAATTCCTAGCATGGGATGCAGTGTGATGGGGAAGGAACCAGCCTTAGAAGACAGCAGCACTGAAAAGTTGTCGAGATGAATCTAGACTCTAGAGATGCACATTTAGGAGACAAAATGATAAAGCAGTGAAGGAAATAATTGGAACGAAAGCCAAGCCTGGCATCATAAAGGTGGAGAGACTAGGGGCAGGGTGACATAGTTCCAGTCCTTGAGCAGGATGGCAGCTAAATAGAAGCCCTCCTACTAGTAATTCATCACACCATATGTTTACCTGTGGATTTTATGCCTTCTTAAACAATATCCTTAGTTATTTTTCTAAAGATGTATAAAGACATTGTACATATGAATAGGGTATAGTAGGACATTTTGATAGGCTTATGTATTGTATACTTCTTTTTTTTAAAATATTTATTTATTTATTTATTTATTTATTTATTTATTTATTATGTATACAATATTCTGTCTGTGTGTATGTCTGCAGGCCAGAAGAGGGCACCAGACCCCATTGCAGATGGTTGTGAGTCACCATGTGGTTGCTGGGAATTGAACTCAGGACCTCTGGAAGAGCAGACAATGCTCTTAACCTCTGAGCCATCTCTCCAGCCCTATTGTATACTTCTTAAACCAAGTTAAACATATGTCCCAGTCACTGTTCTGTTTCTGTAAAGAGACACAATGACCAAGTCATGTCTGATAAAGAAAAGCATTAATTTGGGGGCATGTTTAAAGTTTCAGAAGTTTAGTCCATTATCATCATGGTGGGGAGCATGGCAGCATGCATGACGCTGGAGCAGGAGCTGAGAGCTACATCCTGATCCACAGGCAGAGAGAGGGAAAGACGAGAGAGGGAGGGAGACTGGGCTTTTGAAACCTCAAAGCCCAACTTCAGTGACACACTTCTTCCAACCAGGTCACACCTCCTAATCCTTCTAATCCTTTCAAAGAGTTCCACTCTCTGGTGACTAAGCATTCAAACATATGAGTCTGTGGTGACCATTCTTATTCAAACCACCACATTCCACTGGCCTCCATAGGCTTGTACTCAAATCATGATGCAAAAATATATTCAGGGGGCTGGAGAGATGGCTCAGTGGTTAAGAGCATTGCCTGCTCTTCCAAAGGTCCTGAGTTCAATTCCCAGCAACCACATGGTGGCTCACAACCATCTGTAAAGAGGTCTGGCGCCCTCTTCTGGCCTTCAGGCATACAGACAGAATATTGTATACATAATAAATAAATAAATATTAAAAAAAATATATTCAGTCCAACTTCAAAGTCCCCAAAGTCTATCATAGTCTCATCGCTGTTTAAAAGTTCAAAGCTTCATGGGAACCTTGGGGGAGGGTTGAAGGGGAGAGGGAAGAGGCAGGGAGGGAGGGGAGCAGAGAAAAATGTAGAACTCAATATAAATCAATAAAAAATAAAAAAGCAAAAAATGTTCAAAGCTTCTTCTGAAACTCAGGGCAATCTCGTACATTGTAACCTTATGTAAAATCAAAATTAAAAATCAGATCACATACTTTCAACATACATCGGCACCAAATATACATGACCACTCCAAAAGGGAGGAAAAAGAACATAGTAAGGAAATATTGAACCAGAGCAAGGTCAAGATGAGCAGGGCAAACTCCAAACTCTGCATCTCCATGTCTGATGCCCAAGGGCTCTTCAGATCTTCAACGTCTTCCAGCTTTGCCAACTGTAACATATTTCTTTTTCCTGGGCTGGTTCCACACCCTTTCTGCAGCTGTCCTTGGCATGTATCCCATGACTGGTATCTCAACATCCTGGGGTCTCCAGTGAAATCCAAGCTTTGTCTTCACAGCTTCATGCAATAGCCTCTCTGGGCCTCCATGCAGGGACACCCCCGACCCACTCCTGGCCTCAGTGGTTTTCCTTAGCCATGGAGGGAGATTCCAAATCCCATTTTGTATCCTTGACTCTAAAACTAGATCCATGTGGCTGAAGCTGCCAAGTTCTACTGCTCGCTGGAGCTGGAACTTTCAATTACATTTGCATCAGCTCTCTGGTTTCCTTCACTAACTAAGCTTCTTAAATTCCTTCTCATAAGTTGGAATCTTATCTGGGTGGGGTCTTTTCTGAGGCCACTACTCCATTTATTCCTTTTAGCTTGAGCCTTTTTAAAAAAATCTTTTTATCTCCTTGAGCACTGAACTTGACTCCAACATCACATTTCTTGGTATTCCTTTCCTCTTCAAACCACACATGCCGCATCTATTTGTCAAGCTTGCTCCTTTTCATTATAGATCAGTGTAAGAGTGATCACTAATAACCACACAATAGTGTTAATACTAGATTGTCTTGAAATCTCCTCTGCCAATGCCGTTAATCTAAAACTTGTCAATTTAACTTCTGGCAAATTTTTTGGACAAGGGCAAAAACTAGCCAGATTCTTTGTCAAAATATCACAAGAAAGGCTTCTAGGGCAGTATTAATATTTTTTCTGAAACTTCATGAGTTGGGTCATTATAATTTACACCTCTCTCTCCACTACTTTCTTCCATGCTCCTATTAGAATGGCCCACTAAACCATGCATGAAGCATTCAACTGTCTTTATAGTCTCAAAGTCCACATACTCCAAACAAAAGCACGATCAGGCCCATGACAGTAATATCCCACTCCCTGGTACCAGCTTCTGTCCTTGTCACTGTTGTATTGCTGTGAAGAGACACCACGACAAAGGCAACTCTCACAAAAGAAAGCACTTAGTCAGGAGCTTGTTTACAGTTCCAGAGAGTGAGTCCATTGTGGCAGGGAGCATGGCAGTACACATGGTACTGGAGAGTAGCTGGAAGCTACATCCTGATCCATAGGCTGAGAGAGACACTGGGCCTATCATGGTCTTTTGAAATCTCAAAGCCCACCAACGACGCACTTCCTTCAACAAGGCCACACCTCCTGATCCTTCTAATCCTTTTAGATAATTTTACTCCCTGATGACTAAGCACTTAAATATATGATCCTATGGGGGCCATTCTTATTCAAACCACCATAGCTTATGTCTTCACAAATATTCATCATCATGTTAGAACATTCCAACTCCTCCTTCTAGCTTTTAAAATATCCTCTTTCAATACATTTAATTGTCATTAAGTTTTAGGGTTTCTATGTATTCTTGAGGTTGATCCTGTTTGATGCATAGCCTTCACACTGATGGTTTCAGTAATACTGATCTTATGGAATACATTTAAGAGAATTCCTTCTCCTTATTTTTACTTTTAGAAATAATTTAAGAGGTATTAGGATAGGGGATAAATATGGTCAAAATACATTTCATGCATGTTTGAAATTCTCAAAGAATAAATAACAATAGTCTATTAAAGAGAAGAAGTGGTACCAGGTCTTTAAGTGTTTGATAGGAACCAACAGTGAAGCCTTCTGGTTTTGGGCCTTTCTTCGGTGGGGTAGTTCATTACTGATTGAATCTCATTTCACTTGTGGTTTGGCCTGGTTACGTTTTCCATTTCTTTATAACTCAGCCTTGGTAAGATGTATGAGTTGAGGAATTTTTCCATTCCTTCTAGGTTGCCGTATTTGTTAGCATGTAGTTAATAATACTGTAAAGATCCTTTATTTTTGTCACGGCAGCTGTTAGTCATCCTCTCTCATGTCAGTCTTTGTTCTTCTTAGTCTATGAGCTTGCCATTGCTGTTCATCTTTGCTGATGTTTTCCATTGGTTTTTCAGTCAGTTTTTATGTATTTCTGTTCTAATTATTATGTAAAAGTTAGCTCAATTCGGGAAATAACCAGGCTAGCTAAAACATAAACAATTATATTTTTGTTTATTATAAGGTGATGCCCTCAATGTGCTGTCCCTGGTTCACTGGAGGACAGTCTAAGCCCAGGCACATCCCAGATCTTCAAAACCAAGGAAGAACCTAGAAATAATAACTCACTCCCATGAGCCTCCCCTTGGGATCAGGGTGTGCCCAGAAAGTTCATCCACAGTCTATGACCTATGGTTAGATGCCGAGGTTGCAGCCTGGCTCTGGAAGTCTCACACTGATGGGACTGGCCATGGGTCTTACACCATGGATGTGCTCAGCAATGCTCCAAAACTTTGCCGCATCAATGAGCCCACACTCCATGAAGATCAGCACAGTGCTGGCTTTCATGTCCTGCTTCCGTTTCTGCTGCCCACTAAAAGGGCATTTGAGGAAGTCAGCTGCCCAGCTAACGCAGTCCCACAGCCCAGTCTGCTGCTGCCAGCCTGGCTATTCAGCTTCAAGCTGAAGGCCAGGGCATAATTCCCTGCCCGAAGTGGTGGGGAGCATCTCTGTCCACGCTGGGTTGCTTTGAGTTAGGGCTCAGAGAGGGAACTTTCTTCTTTCTCCTTCAGTGCCTTGTTTCTTTTCAAAGATTATAGTAAGCCAGGCACTGCCTCCTCTCGCCTGACTCCCTGGGCACTAGCAAAGGTGGTTGGTGTGTGACGAGCCGTTAAGCTGATGTGTCTCCAGGAGAGCTGATCACAGGAGGCTCTTACTCAGCCACCATCTTCCCTCTCCCACCATTTCCTGTATCTTTATCTCAATTTACAATAAGAATGAAATGGCAATAAAAAGTGCTTACAACGTTATGAGTCAGGTCAATTTTATTTATCTATTACATCAACTTGCAGTCGGAAGGAAATGTAGTCATATGTCATAAATGGAGCTACAGCGAGCACAAGGTCCCAATCGTGAAGGCCAGTTGGTCACCTTTCCTCCCATCCACACAACAGCTTGGAAATCTACTTTAGCTCCATACTTCTTCTAAACTCTTTCCCCTGTAGGACTGTCTTTTCTCCCCATGTGAACAAAAGAGACATAAATTCACATCACATAGAACATCCCGCAGCTTCATGAGGCGAGTGATATGAATTTACACTGGGAGACTTATTCCCAGACTTTCTGATTTATTGTTTTAATTTTGACTTGTCACCTCCTAAGCAGCAGTGACACTATTATCACAGTTTTTTTTTTAAATGAGCTCACTGTGCTATCTCCCCTGTGTATTGGATCTTGTGTTTTCCTTTTATTCTTGGATTCTCATTTTCTTCTGATTAGCTCGTCTCTCTTTTTTTATTGATTTTATTGAGCTATATATTTTTCTCCACTCCTCTCCCTTCCTCTCCCCTCCCTTTCTACCCTCTCCCATGATCCTTATGCTCCCAATTTACTCAGGAGAGCTTGTCTTTTTCTACTTCCCATGTATGTCTCTCTTAGGTTGTCTTTGTTGTCTAGGGTTTCTGGGGTTATGAATTGTAGGTGGTTTTCTTTGTTTTATGTTTAAAAACCCCTTATGAGTGAGTACATATGATAATTGTCTTTCTGGGTCTAGGTTACCTCACTCAATATGATGTTTCCTAGATCCATCCCTTTGCCTGCAAATTTCAAGATGTCATTATTTTTTCCCACTATATAGTACTCCATTGTGTAAATGTACCACATTTTCCTTATCCATTCTTCAGTTGAGGGGCATTTAGGTTGTTTCCAGGTTCTGGCTATGACAAGTAACGCTGCTATAAATATAGTTGAGCACATGTCCTTGTGGCACAATTGAGCATTTTTTGGGTATATACCCAAAAGTGGTATTACTGGGTCTTGAGGAAGGTTGTTTCCTAATTTTCAGAGAAATCGCCATACTGACATCCAAAGGGGTTGTACCATCTTGCATTCCCCCCTAGCTAGTCTCTTTCACAGGAATTCTTTCTAAAAGGATGACGGGAGGGGGGTGGTTCTGCTGCTCCTGTGTGGGAGAACATGCCATCCTTTCCACCTCACACTGTAGAGAATAGTATTCTCAAAATAATCCAAGCCACGCAGGTGGATGGTCAGAGGGTGAGCATTCAATGTCAGGATTCCCTGAGTCATAGAAAAATGAGGAACAGTAGATAATCTCTAGGGTAAAGAGGAAGGGCCAGGTTCAAACAGGAACCAGGGTAAGGGCCCAGAGAACCAATCTATCCCTGGGATTTACCTCTAGGCGACACTTATGGTGTGGGACCCAGGGCTAGGGCCTCCCTGGAAGGTAAACTTGGAATTTTCAGTTCCTCTGTCAACCTTTTCCAGAGATGATCTGATTGTCCTCGCTTGGATCAGAATCTAATCTCAGCTAAGAGCACAAGATGTACCATCTTTGATGACCAAACAGTAGCTAGTGTAAGATGGGAAATTATTCAGAGCACATTTGAAATTCTGAAACAAAGAGGGATGGTGTGGGGCAGGTCATGTGATGGTATCTACGGCAGGTCGGACACATGAACCAGTCGCCTCTGCCCTGCCAGAAGGAGAGTTCTTGCTCTCCATAGCAAGTGCAGTTTGGGGTTGTTTTCCAGTGCAGAGCTGGACACAGCCAGCCTCGCCCTGCATCTTTCAGCCACAGGCCTTCATTCACCATCCTGGTTCTGGCTCCACTTTCCAGTCCCCTCTGTTCTCACGTCCTTGAACCCAGAGCCCCACCCTATGACCCCAGCCTTAGCACTGCTGTGGTCTCCAGTCTCAGCTATGGCTGCTTCCTTTTTACCCTTCCATATTATCTCGTTTGTACTCAAGACAGAGCCTTACTTTATAGACTCAGTTGGCCCGGAACTTGCAACGTAGAGTAGGCTGTTCTCAAACTTAGAGATACACTCTTGCCTCTGCCTCCTAAGTGCTAGCATCAGAGGTGTGTGCCACCCACATGGCTGTACTCTTTCTACTCAGGGACCTGCCAAGTGTTTCTGGCCTAGGGCAGGCTTCCTTGATGTGATGTCACTCTCATCAGTGTGACTTTGGGAAGGAGGAAAGATGGCCACACACCCAAGTTTCCCTCCTTGGATTAAAAGCCTTAGTAGATGGTTTCTTGATTACGTTGACTATTTGTGAAGAAAGACTTCCTGGATCTTGGCAAATAGTCTGTATTTATTGACAGCCGGGAATCTGCTGGCAAGCCTAGCTTTTCCCAGCCCCGGATGGTAGTTAGGCTTGCTGTTTACGGGAGGCTGAGTTTGGATTTTATCAGCAGGCGCACCACAGATTCAGGTTCAAGTCATCAGGTCATTTCCCACACCTCCGCCAACCTTGAGCTCATGGCAGTTGGGTTCTCCATACTTGCCTGCTCCCTTGGTGTTGTGCTTGCCCAGATGTGAGCATTTAGGGGAAATTCCTCCTCTTTATTTTTCAAAAAGAAATTAAAATACACCTTCAGTTTTCAAAGGCTTTGGTAGGCTCTGATCTGATAACTTCCAGCTGAAACGAAATTTTATCTTTAGGGAGTGAAGAAGCTTGGGAAAGCTTTCTTAAAGGCAGAGATTACAGGACCTAAGGTTTAGCTTTGTCTTATTTCTTGCTAGTCTGTGATGACCTTTGGATGATCTCTGAGCCTCAGTTTAAACATCTGGAAAATGTGGCTAGAAATACTGTTTCTGCTGCCTTTTCCTTGGTGTCCAAAGATAGCATGAGACAGAAGCACTTTGTGGCTCCAATGTGACCTAGTAGTGGAGAACTTGCCTAGCATGAGTGAGGTTCTGAGTTACCGTTCATAAGGGTCAACACTGTTGAGACGATCCCACGCCTGTGGACTCAGGGGCAGGAGCCAGGGCTTAGTGGCAAATATGATCTGTGATGTAGGTGTTGGCTAGGGTGTACTTCCTGTGCATCAGGTAACCAGGAAGTGCCTTCTTTGTCCGTAGCCTAGAGAGGAGCTGGAGATACAGTGATGGGTAAATGGACGTGGTCCTGTCCCTGTGGAACACAGCTGAAGATTCCCAGTGAGTCAGTCCATCAACCATGGGTTCCATCTGTGTTTTGTGTGAGGAGAAAATAAGAGGACGGGATGGGAGTGTTATGGATGGTAGTGACAGGTGTCAACTTAGGTGTCCTGGGGCCAGCTTCAAGGCTAGATGAATACTTATACCTTATTTCTTGCCCTCCCTGCTCTTTTTAAATGTGTAACTAACACTATCTCATTCATTCCACTCATTGTGTGTGTGTGTGTGTGTGTGTGTTAAGAGTCCTGGATTACTTATTCTTACATTAACATGCTGTAAGAATTCTGCCTAATTTCACAAGGTATGTGTTGACTCATGGTCACGTATTTAACACATATTTAACACTCCTTAGGAGCTTGACTGTCAGTTCACATAGCTACATTTGTAGGTTTCTTTCGATCCACTCCTGTCTCTAACCCGTTCCCTGTGTAGTTACATGTGCTATAAAACAGACATGTACTGCATGCTCTAGTGAGAAAATGCTTTGCATCTGACAAAGCATCTCACACAGAGCACTGCGGAAAAATACGTTATAGACATCCAAACAGGAGCCGCTCTGCAGAGTGTTTACACTTCATTTTCAGGCGTGACTTACTTCGGTCAAATAAAAATTTGTAAAAACGCAGACGAAAGGACATTAGGCCCAGGCACGAGGAGGACAGCCACAGCTCTGCCCAAGGGCGCCTGATCTGGGATCTGAAGAGGCGAGGGGAGTGAGGGACAGGCTGAGATGAGTGGCCTGCTTGTCACCTGGGGTCATTGCGATGTCCGGGCCTGGGCTGCTGCCAAAGGCCGTGTCTAGATCCGTGGTCCTGCTGCAACCTGTGTCCATGGTTCCTGTTACCAATGAAGGCAGTGAGGGTAGGCCTGCACGCACTTGGCCCCGCCCCTCACTGACTGCGGCACTAGGGAAAACTGGCCCCGCCCCTCACCTACTGCAGCACTTGGGAGAGGCGGCCATGCACCTTGCCTGGGCAGCACTGTAGCGCTGACCCCGCTGGCAGGGATGCAGTGAGCCAGCCCTGAGGGTGTGGAAGCAGGAGAGCTGTCTTGTTAGCCATGTGGTGGAATGGGTGAGGGAAAGATGTCACCCGCAGCAGGTGGGAGAGCTGGCCTTGGGGACCCGAGTGTGGGAGAGCTGGTCCTGCCCCTCACCTGAGCAAACAGCAGAGCTGGCCCTGGTGGTGTGGGTGGGTGAGCTGGCCCCAGGGTGTGTGAGCAGGAGAAATGGCCCTGCTCCTTGCTGCCTGCTGCATTGGGAGAGCTAACCCGGACAGTACTGGAGAGCTCACCCTGGTGGTGATAATGAGGAAAAGCTGGCAGGCTGAGCCCAGCTACCATCCAGACCCAGAACCAGGGCTGTGAGATGGCCCACCGCAACATCCACCTCATCTCTGAGCTGCTGGAACCTGTGAAGGAGCCAGGCCTGCAGATTCCAAAGCTACAGGATCTCCATGACACAAGGCGACAACGGGATATCTAAGAGGAGCCCCATTGAGGGCCCAGCATTGAGTGCATAGCAGAGGCCAGAGGCCTCGAACCGGACCATTGCAATGAATCAGGATGCATGATGTGAAATCCACAAAGAATCAATAAAAATATTTCATTGAAAAAAGTGTAGACCGAAGGCAGCGTAGTAGGGGATGTTTATTCAGTGTGTAAAGAGTCGTTGCACTTTTCAAAGGATTCCCCACCTGATATTCTTGCTACCTTTCGAACCTGATCCAGATTAGAGCAGTTATAATTATGTGGGTGATCTCAGGCAACTCTTTCCTAAAGTCAGGTTAGTGTTGCTCACTTGGGCAGCACAAAAACTAAAACTGGAATGTTATAGAGACTAGCATGGCCCCCTGTGCAAGGTTAGAGTGAGTGTATGCAGGACAGAAGACAATTCTGTGGAGCTGTCCTTCCGTCTACTTGTATGTGGGCTCCAGGCACACAGGACACCAGGCTCCTGAAGCAAATGCCTTCACTTACTGAGGCCTCTCAAGGGCTGGCTTTTTTCTAAGCTTGGCTAGGATGAGGCTGATTTTGTTATGGTCTTGGAAAATGAATTGTAGTCTTCTACACTAACGTCTAGCAGTATCAAACAGCATTGATCAGGCCAAGCCACTCCCTCATATTAACAAAACTTTAACAAGAGAGTGGGGGAGGGGCGAGGGTTGGGAGAGAAGCCATGTTGACCACTACGTCAGAATCTGAGGTGTTAGAAGCATGGCCAATTCAAACTTTGGCATTCCCTTTCCATCTTTCTAGCAATCAATTGGCTATATTTTAAAAGACCTATTCTTCTAAAACAGACTTGAAAAATCTTCTATGTGTACCAAGGAGAGTGGTGCTCATCGAGATGAATTCGGCTGTTGGTGAGGTAACCCTTGGCTGTGGCTTGGCCTCTGCCCTTTTCAACACTACAGCTGCCTCCACGGGAACCGAGGCTATTTTCACTGGATGTGAGAGAAGACAAGGAGAGGCAGAGACCTAGTAGCCAGTCAGGGCCATTTTTGCAAGATCCCTGCTGAACTGCTGGTAGACAGCTGCCTCATGGGTCAGTCTGATGAGATCCGGCAAGGAGACACCCTCCTGCGGCTAGGGCATTTGAATGCCCAGCTCTACCACAGGCTCATGAATTGTTGTTGTTTGGGACTGTTTGTTTCACCACAGCACACAGCTGCTGCGATTGAATGTTCAGTCGAACAAAGACTGTATTCCCATGGCCTTTTTTCTTTTTTTTTTAAATTTATTTATTTATTTATTTATTTATTTATTTATTTATTTATTTATTTATACAATATTCTGTCTGTGTGTATGTCTGCAGGCCAGAAGAGGGCACCAGACCTCATTACAGATGGTTGTGAGCCACCATGTGGTTGCTGGGAATTGAACTCAGGACCTTTGGAAGAGCAGGCAATGCTCTTAACCACTGAGCCATCTCTCCAGCCCCTTCCCATGGCCTTTTTATTCTAAAAGAATTACCAAGGAATTCTACAGTAGATGTGCGGTAATTTTCATTGGATGGATTTTCTAAGTTGGTTGTTATTCAGTTATTGTATGTGTATGGGTACATGTTGTCATGGCACATGTGTAGGTTAGAAGACAGCTTTTGGGAGTCAGTTCTCCCTTTCCTCCATGTGGGACCTGGGAACTGAACTCAGGCTGGCAGGGTTGGCAGATTCCTCCACCTGTTGAGTCATTTCCCAGGCATTATTGGGCTCCTCACCCTGGCGTGTCCTATTTCCCAGGCATTAATGGAGTCCTCACACTGACGTATTCTATTCTGACCTTTTTTTTTTTGCATTCATAGTCCATGATTTCTGGATACCATGTACTGCTTTGCAGCCTTGCTCATAAGACTCGGTTTGATTTTAGATTTGGCGCCTAAATTGCATGTGGCTTCTGTTGGGTTTCTCCTTGGCAAGAGCCACTTTTACTAAGTGGGAAGAAGAAACCAGCGTCTCCACCTGCACAGCTTTGGGGCTGTCCTGACTGGGACACGAGGGAATAAGAAAAGACAGACACACAGACTGGAGAGCTGTGGTGGGGTGGGCCGTGCGTTCTGGTGGAGACACACCAGCGGCACAGAGACTCGGTGTAGTTATTACGTCTTTGGATGAAGGAGGCAGGTTTATTATTGTGTACAGTGGAATGGGCAGAAGGGGGTGAGCTAATGGAGGTAGGAGATCTCGGCAGGGGAGCAGTTTCACGCTGGAGGACTCATGCAGGAGGGAGCTGAGGGCCATAATTTCTACATGTACTGATTTTAGCTAAAGGTAAAGCATTTATAACTTCTCTACATTTTTTTTTGAGACAGGGTTCTACCATGTAGCCTTGGCTGGTCTGAATCTTGTTATGTAGACCAGACTGCCCTTGAACTCACAGAGATCTGCCTGCCTCTGTAACATTTGTACTTGGACTAGAGGAAGACTTTGGTATTTCTCTGAGCCTCACCCAGGGAAAGCCTTGCCATTCCCATGGGGCTGAGGCATTGGTGTCCTTAGCATGGCCACACTCATATCAATAAAACACACTCACTCAGGACTTCATCTGCTCCCACAAAACGGGGGGTGGAGAATTCCAGCTGGATTGGGGTCCATGGCAAGAATCAGGGCTACAGTTCTTGCTACTCTGCCTGACTTCTGTGTCTGGACAATTATCTGGACCCGACCAGTGTCCTTCCTATGGGAAGAGTGTATGAGGTTAGACCACACCAATAAAACTGGATTCTAAATTTCAGGTCTGCAAAGGAGGTCACAAAGGAAATCTGTACTGAGTGATACACATAAAAGAGTGTACATTCTGTGGCTCCCATTCAAGTAAATGTCCTGTTGCTCTCCAGGCCTTTTCGCTGGCTGGAAAGCCCCATCTCAGATCTGTGGAAGGTGGGTTTATCTGGGTTAAAGAACATCCTGATGCCCAGAGAACCTGCGCCGTTAGAATACGGATGCGCTCACTAGTGACTGGATGTTTCAGGCCGTAAATTAATCAGAAGCTTAGCTTGTAACTAGGAGATCAAAATATTTAGACTCTTTTGTGTAACGTGATGTACCCTTTCCAAAACCTTCTGGTTCTCAGTGATAGACTCTTTTGTTCTTGGGGTTCTGTCTTCTCGTCTTTGTGTTTATGATACATTTCTCCTTAGTATGGCGAGAACAGGGACATTGCATATTAATTTGCTCGTATTTCTCAGGAGCATGGGAGAAAGATGTTGGTGTACTGCTTGTCTCTAGTTGTTTAAATAAATCACTTACAGAGGATTTTACAAGAGACATCACAATCTAACCACTGGGATTGGAAGACCTTAGTCACCAAGAATTTATGTGGCAGTTAGTTTTGATAATTTTGTGACATGGATTTTTTTCTTTAATCTGCTATTTTCTTGTTCTGCTTTACTATTAGATGTCCTCAAATAGGTGTTTGAGGAAAATAAGGCTTACTAAAGTACTCATTAAATGTTAAAGTGGTCATTTTTCTAAATACACGTGAAGTGTTAAATCAACTATTGCTTGCGATTTTCAAAAGCCTAGAGAGAGGGCTGGAGGCATAAGTCAGCAGGAGAGAGTTCACCTGGCTCTGGGTTCTTCCCGCGAAGTTTTTGGTGTTAAATAAGAAATGTTGGTGAATGGAGGCTATTGTTAGTGTGTCTGGCTTAGAATAAAACAACCCAGGATGGGCAGCAGAGGAAGTCCTTCCGGAGAAGACAGAATAACCAGAGATTAGCACACACGACCTATGGTCCTTGCTCAGACCACAGCAGTCCTGTGATCCTGAGCACACTGTTATGCCGTGCTCTACAGGTTCCTCTGTCACAGTCATGTTGGCATTGCACAGCTCGGCCGTCTAGACTTCACTTCACTGGAGGACCGAAAGTGGTGGTTCCTCCAAGTCGAGACATCAGATGCCCTTTCCTTGGATTTTGGATGGGACTATGGGGTGTGAAGACAAAGCTGGCATGAAGAGAGAAGAGAGTGTTGGAAGGAGGCCGCTTGTTTGTTTCCCGGCTGCCGGGCAGCTCAGACCCAAAATAATCACACAAAAACTATATTATTTAAAACACTGCTTGGCCCATTAGCTCTAAATTCTTATTGGCTAACACTTATATCTTAATTTAACCCATTTCTAGTAACCTGTGTATTGCCATGTTGCTGTGGCTTACCGGGTAAAGTTCTGGCGTTTGTCTCCGGCGGGGCTACATGGCTGCTCCCTGACTCTGCCTCCTTTCTCCCAGCATTCAGTTTAGTTTTCCCCACCTAGCTCTGTTCTACCCTATCAGGCCAAGCCAGCTTCTTTATTAACCAATGGTATTCACAACATACAGAGGGGAATCCCATATCAAGAGAGGGTAAGAACATATGTGACTTCATAGAGGAAGGGAAATAGTGCCTGTGGTCCTTCCTTCCTTCCTTCCTTCCTTCCTTCCTTCCTTCCTTCCTTCC
>JABTXL010000001.1:46097662-46119922 GCA_025134845.1 Neodon shergylaensis
TCTCTCTCTCTCTCTCTCTCTCTCTCTCTCTCTCTCTCTCTCTCTCTTTCTCTCTCTCTCTCTCTCTTGCTCTCGCTCTCTAGCTGAAAATTTTGCTTGCTAGGTAGGGCCTTGGTAACTGTTTCATTGGTGTTCCTTATAGTAAGAATGCTTAATTCTTACCCATCAAATGAAATACCACTGACGAGGACCGTGTTTGCACCCCCTTGGGCCTAGTTCATCCTTGCTAATATTGGCATCTTGTCTGCTTGGCTTCCCAGGACCCCACGATGACTCTGAATAATGTCACCATGCGCCAGGGCACTGTGGGCATGCAGCCACAGCAGCGCTGGAGCATCCCTGCTGACGGCAGGCATCTGATGGTTCAGAAGGATCCCCACCCTTGCAACCTCCGCAACGGCCACTGCACTGCTCCTGAAGACCACTGCCGGCAAAGCTGGTCCTCCGACTCCACGGACTCCGTCATCTCTTCTGAGTCGGGGAGCACCTACTACCGAGTGGTGCTTATAGGCGAGCACGGGGTGGGCAAGTCTACATTGGCCAACATCTTTGCAGGTGTGCATGACAGCATGGACAGCGACTGTGAGGTCCTGGGAGGTAGGTGGCCCAGCCCTGGTGGACTTCTGTCTTGTAGGCTGGAAGAGCAAGAGTGCTTGGGTCATTTTCTCTGCAGAATTGGAAGCCAGGCATGATGATATGCGCTTGTGATCCCAGCTCTGGGAAGGCGGAGGCCATCCTCAGCTATGTATGTAGTGAGTCTAAGGCTAGCCTAGGCTATGTGTCGCTGCCTCAAAAAATAATAAATCAAAACAAGATGTATCTTCAGAATTAGGAGGAAATCTTTTTGATACCGAGATGGGTGGCCGAGGTCAAACCCCAGTCCTTACAAAGGCCATCAAGACAAAAAAAGAAAGAAGAAAAAAGAAAAGAAAAGAGAAGAACACGTGTACACATCACCAGAATCTATTGCCCTGAGTCATCAGGGGGCTTTCTAAGGTCCAGGGAGGCTGACTCTGGCCTGGATAATTTTTGAAGAGTTGATCAGCCCAGACACTTTTTTTATGATTATGCATAAAACCAAACTGATTTTGGGGAAGCACAAAACCCTGTTAGAGCGCATCATTTGGCTGCATCCACTAATACCAGAGGAATTTACAAGGGTAGCTAGGTCCAATGCTATATTTGAAGTAACATCATAATTTAAAAAATCAAACTTTAGCTGGGCGGTGGTGGCACACGCCTTTAATCCCAGCACTCGGGAGGCAGAGGCAGGTGGATCTCTGGGAGTTCGAGGCCAGCCTGGTCTACAAGAGCTAGTTCCGGGACCGGCACCAAAGCTACAGAAAAACCCTGTCTCGAATCCCCCCCCCCCCAAAAAAAATCAAACTATAAAAATGATGATAAATGCCCTGTGTAGAGTCTGGCAGGGTTTCCACATGGGTTTCTCCATATGGTCTTATTTCAAATATTTATTTATTCAGTCCTTACCTAATTCTAGACCTAGTTCATTAAAACATATAAGCACCACAGGTGATATAGCTTTACATTCTGGGATAGACATTACAACTCTAATGATCAGTTATTTCTATGCAGCTTCCTTCAGCTAGAGCCCCAACATCAGCACACAAGCCCAGAGCAGCGGCATACCCCATTTACTGTGTAGAGATGGAGGAAGGCGTGCTCAGTGTTTGCACTCTTCACATGGTCTGTCTCCACTTTCAATTAACTGTACCCCTCACGGCAGACTTCGGGGTGGGGGGAGTAGGGATGGGAAAGATGGCTTCTGTGACTCGTTTCTCTCTACCCAACTTGTGTAAACCCTGGCCCTCACTACCATAGCCCGCGTCATTCTCCTCAGCTGTCTTGGAGCCGGGAAGTTCACTGCTTCAAGAGGCAGCTCAGGGACCCACCGGAAGGATGACTCGCTGGCATAGTAGCCATTTCTCTCCTCACTCTGGAATGTGGGGGACTAAGCTAGAGTCAGGGGAGACACCGGGCAGGTGTGCAGCTGCTGTGCTCTTAGTATAGACTGGTGGGTGCTAGAAGACAGCAGAAGAGGGGGCGCTGATGCCAGAGTGGGCGTTGGCGGTGGAGGGGGCGCTCTGCGGAGTGCCTCCTGTTGGCTGTTGTCTACCTAGGCCTATCATGGTGTCTGCCTGTGCGTGAATGGGGTCTGGGAGGGAATGAGAGACGGAGTGGCGGATGGAGAATCACCCCTTTGGGGAAGCTGCGTGTGGAGGCTGGGCTTTTATAATTCACGTTGGCGCTCTTTCACTCACTCCACCGTGCATGGGGTCCATGCTATGTGTTGGCACTGTGTTAGGCCTTTCGTGTGTGCTTTTGGCAATGCGTACACAGATAGAACCAATACAATGCTACTGTCCCCACTTTCAAGGTGTTGGGGTGGAGGCTGACAGAGTCAAGTGACTTCCTTCACTGTCCTCTGCAGGCCTAGGACTTAACTTTCCGGTGCTGATAAGCACACAGCACATGGGTACCCAGTGATGGCCGACTGTTAGAGTTCAGTGCCAGTGGCCGTGACTTACAGCATGGTGCTTCAGGAAAGCAACAGTAAATTGCTCTGAGGGCTGGTAGGGCTGGTGTAAGGAAGGGATTGGCTAGGTGGTGGTGTTTTATTTGTTTAAAGAGGGAGGAGTTGAAAAGCTAGTGGATAACAGGCTTCTAGAAGTGTTTGCCTATTCGAAGGGGCGGTGTCAGTGCAGAGGGTAATAGCCAATAAGCATAGAGGGATTGCCTGATTGATCTGCAGCTGGAACTGGGAAAGAGGAGTTTCATTGGAGAGCGAGGGGCTGGGGCTCTTCCTTAACTGCCTGCTCACCTGAGCCTCTGATAAAGAGAAGCTTCTCAGTGAGGGACACGCCCAGTCCTCTTAATTCTATTCCTTTGATTTAGAAGTGGACCCTCATTCTCATGGACTCGTTAGCTTTGTGTTTTCCCAGAGTTTCCCAGGGTTTCCAGGGTACGCCCGTGCATTGTTTTCCTCTTTTTAGCATTAACCGGGGTGCGCACGCTGGTCTCCCCACATTTCTCCTAATAAAGATGGCTGTTATTCCAGACTACTGCAATCGTCCATGGTTCTCTGTGCATGGTTATTTCCACCTGTGCATCCACCCGTCCATCCTTCCATTGGCTCGTTCACTTCAAGACCGTTCCTTGCACAAACCACAGTACTTGATGAGGTGCGGTGGGGGTGCAGAGCCCTGGAGCTTCCTCTTGGCAGTGCCTCACAATGTGCCGTGGAGGTCAGACACACACCAACCGGAAAGCAAGCTGGGATGGGACAGCATTCTGAGTTACAAGGATAAAGTGGAATTCAGAGGAAAGAAAAGGCTTGGTGGAAGAGGCCATCTCTGGGCTGGCCTTAAAGACAGCTAGGCTAAGAGACGGTGCTCATGCGTACAAAGCAGTCTGGCAAAGAACTCTGGGTTTGAAAAGTAAGACGCAGGTTTAGCATCTTCCACCCCGAGGTGATTCAGGCTTTAGCTACGTGCCCTTGACTCCACCTCTTCACCTCACGTGTATAATTGGGGAGACACTTCCTAGGGTGGTCTGGGGACCAAGGGAGAGAGCAGTAAGTGTGTGGCACAGTGTGGGCCTGTGGTGCACACAGAATAAACACTGTTTACCGTCGACTCTGCCTCTCCATCTCTCTGTTTCTGTAGTCTGTTAGAAAACTGAGCCTTGGGCAACTTACGTCGTTTAGAGCCACGTGGGAAAGGAAGGGCAGCTCTCAGATTTGAATTCAGGTTTGTGTGTGCCCCGAGCTGCAGTACCGTGGCGTTTGCTGCTTATCCATTCAGTGCTCAGGTTTATTTATATCGAGCGTATATATACAAAGGGTCAAGCACATTGTGGGCACGGGGCAAGGGGAGCCACAGTAAGCAAAGCAGCTGTAAATCTCTGTCCTAGGGAGACAACCGGGCAGGAGGCTAGCACAGTGCGGGAAGTAACTGGTACAGTGTTACATGCTAGGTGAGATGCTAGGCTGCATAGATCAGGGAAAGAAGTGCAGAGTTCTGGTGCGATTTTAAAGGCACATTCAGAAAACACCAGGTTAACAGGGACAAGCCTCACAGGGACCTAAAGAGGAAGAGCCAGGCACAAGGAGCAAAAGAGATACATTGTCATGAAAGTTACAGTTTTCAAAAGTTGCAATTAAAAGCAGGAAACCCAGAGTAGGCACCGGGTAGTTGTGTAGGGTTGATGGGAAAACCTCTCAGAAAAGTTCCAGGCCAGCCTGCCCTTCCAACCCCTGACAGGGTTTTTCCAGATGGAACTCCTCTGGCCCTCGACTGCTCTTACCTTTCACCTACTGCTAATCTTGGCCCAAGTTCAGAGGGAAAGTGTCCATGACCAAGAGAAGTTGCCTTTGACAGGAAAACACAAGCTGTGTTGTGTATTTGTTTTCAAAGACGGAGAAGCCAGGCGTGATGTCACATTCCTATAATCCCAGCACCTACGGGGCAGCTTCCAGGCCAACCTGTGAGTTCCAGGGCTACCGGTGAGAACCCATCTCACCCCAGCCTCGTACAACAAAACAAAGGGGCAGCGGGTGGAAGAAGATAAATGACGGGCCAACTAGGGACACCTCAAAATATTTGCTCTTGTGTGTCTGCAAAGAGGAGGAACATGGCTAAGCTTAGAGCCCCTGAACTTTCCACTGAGTAAATGGTCAGGGACCACCCACTGGAGCTCACAGTGGATTTTCCATGAGGCCCATGGAACAGAGCTTATAGTTAAAATGTCCCACGATGGAGCTTACCGTTAATGCTTCTTCGGGGCTTCGTCCCTTGAATTGGGGTCAAAATTTCTTCGGGAGTTTATTTATCTGTATAAATGGTTTTCCTCCAAAGAGGCTCAAGAATGATGGGAATAAGTTCCCTTTAATTCAAGCGATTTAGCCATCCACATATAAAACTGTGGAAGATGTCTTAGTAGGACTGGAGGACTGTGTGCCGCAGGCTGAAGGAGAGCAGTAGTGTGTGTGTGTGTGCAGATACACAGAGAAGTCAGAGCCATCTTCCTAGCCCTTACAATAGTCATTTGTTTTTTTTGCAAATGTTTGTATATTTACATAATTTGTTGTATTCTCTGTCTCTGTCTGTCTCCCTCAGTGTGTATGCGTGTGCATAAAATATACATGTTCTTGTGAGAGCACATATGTATGTATATGTGTGCATGTGCACACGGACGCAAGAAGTCATTCTTAGGGGCTGTTCTTCCAGAACCATCCGTGTTGTTTTGTGAGAGAGAACCTCTGGGTTTGGAGAGACTTGAGCTGGCCAGGCTGGCTGGCCAGTGAACCCTAGGGATACGCCTGTTTCTGCGCCCGCCCCCAAAGCAAGGGTTACAAGTGCTTGTCACCACGCTCGGCCTTTCCTATGGATTCTGAGGAGCCAACTCAGTTCCCGTGCTTGCACAGTGAGCTGTCTCCTCAGCGCCCATGGAGTGTATTTTCTAGTGTGAATCTGACAGGAACCTTTTATGCCTGACTCTGATAGCGGCGTCCTTTCTCTTCTAGAGGACACATATGAGCGCACCCTGGTCGTTGATGGAGAGAGCGCAACAATTATTCTCCTGGACATGTGGGAAAATAAGGTATGCATGACCCGCCACTGTTGGTGTATTCTTTTAGGGCTTGCCTTTCGGCAGGCTGCTTGGTGCCAGGGTGACCTTGTCCCACACAGTGGATGCTCCAGAGGAGGTGGGCTCATTTGCTTGATTAGCATTTACTTCTGGAGAGCGAGAGCGTGCGGAGGAACAGGTCGTCCACAGACGAGCCCTAAAGAACAAACAAATTGCAGCAGCTTGCCCCGAGTTCTATTAAAAACCACAAGAAGTGTATTTGTTTTAGGAAAAGTTCAGGCGAGCGAGGCCACTCATTTCCAATGACACAAAACCACCTTGTGTAAAGCCGGCCTTCCCAACGCTGCACGCCAGCATGGCTTCGGGCAGGCTTCGGGCCTCCCAGCACATATGCAAGGTCATCTGTGGGTTGAGAACCCTCCTGTTCTCACCAAAGAATTCTTAATTCTACCCTCTGGAGAAGACAAAAGGAAGCTCATAGGAAGTCGGGAAAGGCCTATTTTTGGCAGGTTAGATGGAAATTGGAAACACTGTTTGTCAAAGACGTTTGTATGCATCAGACAAGCTCAAGCTGCAGTAATTGGGAAGGACGTTTTTCGGCATAGAAACGATACAGACTCTCTTTTCATCCCTAGACATCTTGGAAGACCAGTGCATTCTGAGGGGTTGGAAGTAGTTTTCTTCTTCTCTCTTACTTGGGGAAGACATACAGTTTCTTTGCAACAGTGACATCTCGATTTTCAGGCTGGCCCGAGCTCACGGCAGGTCTTCTTGCTTCTCTAGGGGGAGAGTGAATGGCTCCAGGACCACTGCATGCAGGTTGGGGACGTCTACCTGATTGTCTACTCTATCACAGACCGAGCAAGCTTTGAGAAGGCCTCCGAGCTAAGGATCCAGCTCCGCAGGGCCCGGCAGACAGAGGACATCCCTATCATTTTGGTTGGCAACAAAAGTGACTTAGTGCGGTGCCGAGAAGTGTCTGTGTCAGGTGAGGCCCTGGGCACCGCCCTTGTACCACACACACTGGCCTGCAGGCAGGTTCCCTTGCCCTCTCCCTGCAAGGCTGCAACCAGGGGCGCAGTGGGGTGCTCCGTGGAGTTTCATGTCTAAGACGCCTATGGTTCCCATCCTTTGTATTAGTCTCTGTCTCTTGTTCTCCTTATCCTGGTCTTCCTGCAGGGTTCCAGGTTCTTCCCACTGCCCTTCGGGAGGTCGAGAGCATCCTCAGGAATTTACTGGCAGTCTTAACCTTGGCCCTGTGTCCTTCTGTTCTCTAATCAGATTTCAAGTTCAAGGGAGGGAACGTGGCTTAGTAATGCAAGGGTGGGGAGCTCTGGCTTGGGAGGCAAACAAAACAGCGTTATCCTCGGGTTGTTTATATCCATCTAATAATCTGGAGCCCCAGTCTCTCCTTCTAAGCTTCTGGGAGGGCATCAGACTGATGGAACCACACATGCTACTTCATCCTTCGTTCAAGGACAATTCCTGTTTGACGAGTGTGCCTCGTATTCTTTTTAGGGCCCTCAAGATTGTTTGTATTGGTTTCGTGTAGATTTAGTAGGACCGTAAAAATAAAGCGTGGCGTTTTTAGTCCCCGCTCAGTCAAGACAATCTCTCCAAGCAGTTGGGCTGTCTTGCTAGGACACAACAGTTTCAGTGTTTATTTCTTTTCAAACTAAAACTTGGACACATAGTTATTAAACCCAGTGGAGTTTCAGAAAAGCTTGAATAGTTTGATGTAACCATATTATATATTTATAAAACCATCATTTTTCCTCAAAAGATCTCATCTCATCATACTTTTTTATCTTTTTAAAGAGAGGAAAGCTAACTAGCAAAATTCAAATTACAGGTTTTGGGGAAGGAAATGGAGTTAGGAGAAAGTGTATGAGCTTGGGCGTGGAGCAGGACTGGGTTTGCCGTCTCTGTCAGCTGTCTGAGTTCCCTTATGTTTTTAAAACACCTCAGCCAGTTTCTCCATCTAGCTGATGAGAGAGGCTGTGTGCCCTGCTGCCTCCCTCCTCCTATAAAGTAGTCTGCTGCCCGATGTTACCCTAGTGCAGTTTTGGAGACGTGTCCTCCAGCGCGGCCACGTGGTGTAGGATTGTACTCTGCGACCCCTCTGACTTCCTTTTCCCCTCCTCCTTTTCCAGAAGGGAGAGCCTGCGCGGTGGTGTTTGACTGCAAGTTCATTGAGACCTCTGCGGCCGTGCAGCACAATGTGAAGGAGCTGTTTGAGGGCATCGTGCGGCAGGTCCGCTTGCGCCGGGACAGCAAGGAGAAGAACGAGAGGAGGCTGGCCTACCAGAAGAGGCGGGAGAGCCTCCCCAGGAAAGCCAGGCGCTTCTGGGGCAAGATTGTGGCCAAGAACAACAAGAACATGGCCTTCAAGCTCAAGTCGAAATCCTGCCATGACCTCTCTGTGCTCTAGGTACCCCGCGTCACCCAGATGTCCCCCACGGGACATCGTTGAAGGCCTTTGGGACCAGTGATCTATATTAGATTGACTACATAAGCATTGTTAGAGATGGCTTCCCCGATTGCAGATGGGAATTGACAGGTTAGCCTCATGGGCAGCCACGCGCGGGCAGGGAATCTTTGTCAAGAGTCAGTATTTATTCTTAGAACAGCTTGGCCTGCTACATGGACACCTGAGACTTGTTTAAGGGCATGTCTGGGGTTCACATGAGCTTTTATTCCCTCTTCTATGGGAAGCAGAATATTGAAACTTGCCAAGAATGCCTAGAACAGGCGTGTCTCATCATCGAAGTTTCGCCCAGTTTTGTTCTCTGTGAATCTGATGCCCTTGAGTCCTACAGAAACCTAAGGAAAGGGCGAGAGGGGCTTTCTGCACACGTGTCTCCCTGGAGGGGCAGAGCAGAACTGTCCCCTTCACGCCTGTGAAGAGAAGCAGCGCTGGAGTTGGCTGGGTGGAGACAAATGTGTACTGACAGGATTTGTTTAGAGACCACAGAGATTTGTAGTCTTTGGAGCTGATCCGTGTAGCACTTAGAGTTTCAAAAAACTGGTTACTTATGTGTCTTAAACAATTGTTTATTTTGAGGAAAGCATTTTCACCAAACTCTACCTAGTCAAATCTTCTTTTTCGCTTTGTTGTTTTTTGAAATCATGGAGCTATCATAAAAGTGTTTTTTAAAAATCTCAGCTAATTGACAGCCTGGAGTGCAGAGTGATTGCTCTTTAAATACAGTCAACAACTGTTTTCCCAAAGCATACCAAGGCCCCAGCCCTGTACGCCACAGCTGTGTTCTATTTATTATTATTTTGCAAATAGCCATTTTAACATTTGATAAAGCATATTTATGAACATATTTCTTACTGAGAAGAAGTCTGTTTTATTACCTTTTTTATCTTTTTCAAAATGTGCAAGTTTTTACCTATATGTCTTATAATAAAATAAATAAAATCATTGAAAAGGAAGGCATTCCGTTTTCCTCTCCGAGTGAGCTCAGTACGACTATTTTCTGTGGCTTCTAGAGTAAGCTGCATTGCTGGGAGATGGACCGAGACTCCGCTTCTCCTGTCGTTGGCGGGGGCTCAGTCCACAGCTGTTTCTTCTTTATTCTGTGGAACCCCTGACTCCTGTCCCTTGGAATCATGGTCCGCATTAAAGAAGAGGTATTTTTGGCTGATTGAGCTGGGAAGTATTGGGGTCATAGAAAGCTGAGCTATAATCAAAGCCGATTGGCCTGTGGGTTTTTGCTTTGGGTCTGGCCAATTCCTGATGGAACAGATGGACCCGGCATTGTCCCTGAGGGCTCACGGTCTTAGGCGGTGCTCAGACATTGGGGGGATTTAAAGCTCTCTCTGTCTCTCTGTCTCTCTCTGTCTCTCTGTCTCTGTCTCTCTGTCTCTGTCTCTCTGTCTCTGTCTCTCTGTCTCTGTCTCTCTGTCTCTGTCTCTCTCTGTCTCTCTGTCTCTGTCTCTGTCTCTCTGTCTCTGTCTCTCTCTGTCTCTCTGTCTCTGTCTCTGTCTCTGTTTCTGTCTCTCTCTCTGTGGTTAGCTGAGGGCAGTGGACACTGGTGATTTCCAGTCTGAGATCTTGCCAGGCAGAGTTTAAATTGTTTGCCCTCTCTGCCAATAACATGGCTCGGCCTGACTCCCAGGACACCTCTGTAAGGGCCGCATGTGTTCCCTGTTGGAACAGAACCTGCTGGTGTTCCTCTGCTGGCTCCTCCTAGACCCTCCTTGCCTGTCACCCCACTATCTTTTTGAGGTTGTTGACACCCCAATAGTGTCACACCCATGGGATCTCCTGAGTCACCTCAAACTTCTGTAGTTTCCAAAGGCGTTCCAAGTTTTGTTTGGAATTTATTTTCCAAATTGAGGGCAAGTGTTCCACATCCGTCCACTTTATATCTTTGAATTGCTCAAGAAATTGCACAGGGGACTGATAGGAAAGAGTCAGGTTGCACGGGCCTGGGATGAACTCTGGCCCTACTCTGAGTCAGAGTGTCTCTGGATTGACAAATGTTTCTAGTTTTCCCATCAGCTAAATGGACTCACTAACAATACCTTCTTCGTGAGGTGGCTGTGACAGTCACGTTTGTTTCTGCTGTGCTGTGAGGAGCTTGAGAAATGCGAGTTCTCACCTTCTGTGAAGCTTAGAACTGGTTTCTGATCCGTTTCTCCCAGTTCAGATGGAAACCCATTCCAGTCCAAGATTGCCATGCCTTTCCCTTCCCCTCCACACCTTTGCTCTTCTGTATCTCTCCTCGTGTGGGCTGGGACTTTCATGGGTGGTTTCTTCTTGAATTTCACAGGTCTTTGGTGGCTCCACGAGGGAGGCGGAATTCCTCACAGCACACACACACACCACATACACACACACACACTACATTTATGCATTTACACACTGCACACATGGCATATATACACATACATACATTATATCTATGTATTTACAAACTGCACGCACACACACACACTACATCTATGTATTTTCATATTAATTTTTCTCTGTTTTAAAACTCAGCTTTTGTTCAGCAGAGTGGTGGTTCACACCTTTAATCCCAGCACTCGGGAGGCAGAGGCAGGCAGATCTCTGAGTTCCAGAACAGCCAGAACTAAACAGATAAATCCTGTTTTGTAAAACAAAACCAAACAACAACAAAGGCAACTAGCAAACCTCTCTCTTCCCTCAGTGGCAGAATCTGACAGACCTCTGAGACAGAGCGGTGCTCAGCACTATCAGCAGGCTCAGAGCTGGACCCAGGCTGGAGATCCAGACGATTCTATGGGCTTTTGGCTGAGAGCTTTGGCTCTAGAGCCAGACAGACCTCGGCTTTGGCACACTAGGGGGACACTGAGAGTGACACTCTTGATTCTCTCCCAGCCTCGTTTTCCTATCTGTACTATCAGGAGAACGAATGCCTTGTGGGATTTGATGAGCCCCTTGCTACTTCCTGGGAGAGCCTTGAGTCCTCCCTATGGTGCAGCATAGGCTCCTCCTCTCTCCCAGGCTTCCTCCCTGTGGTGCAGCATAGGCTCCTCCTCTCTCCCAGGTTCCCTCCCTGTGGTGCAGCATAGGCTCCTCCTCTCCCCCAGGCACCCTCTTTCCTTATCACACACCCAGGCACTGCTCGGTGCTGGGAACACGATGACTAAGACATTGTCCTTGTCCTCAGAAACCTCATCCATCAGCAGGAAATCTGACTGTCCCCAGTGAACAAACATGGCATCATTGGACAAGGAAGAAAATAAAACAAAATATGAAGAGTATTATACTTGGAAGAGATTGTGTTTGCTTCCCCAAGGTAAACTTCAAATGAGAGAACATCACAAAAATGATTTGATTAGATGTAAAAAAGCAAGCTGGGCTTCAAAATTTATCTTCGAGGGTAGTGGGGCGTTGGAGAAAGGTGAATTCCTAGTCCAGTCTTGGTTTTGCTTATCAATCCATGAGCTATGAAATGCAGGAAAGGAAGCAGACTATGAGACAGTTCCTTGGCTAAAGCCAGGTGCTGGGGTGCACGCCTGTAATCTCAGGACTTGCGAGACTGAGGCTGGAGCACCAACTGGGCTGTCGTGCCAGACCCAGTGTAAATAAAGATATATAAACAAGAACTCAGCCAAACTTAAGGAACTCCAGCTTATGTAAGGTACTGTGGGACATAGTACACAGAACACGGTGGGACAAAGCAGCTTGCCTTCAAGAAGATTATGGTTCATAATGGCCGGGAGCCGGTATGTGGTGAATGCGGACAGCTGCACAAGAACCTGGCATGTGATGTGGAAGACAGTGACGGATGTGTGAGATGGGAGCGAGGGAGACAGAGAGACAGGCACACAGAGACAGAGACAGACAGACACACAGACACACAGAGACAGGCAGACGCATATATACACAGATACACACACACACACACACAGACAGACAGACAGGAACTGAAACAGACACATAAACTCATACACAGAAAGACAGACGCACACAGAGACAGACAGACACATATGGACACACACACACACACACACACACACAGAGAGAGAGAGAGAATGTATGAGGGTGGTCGTGGTTCACAGAGAAGATGGCCACAAAGAGGTTGGGACAGCGAAGTTGCCTACGGAAGACTCCTTGGAGCTGCCAAGCTGGAAGAGCTATGGAAAGTTTCCCCATCTCAGATGACAGGGACCCAAGTCCTGGTGTAGCTAGAACTGCAACAGCATCGAGTCCTGTTGTTTTAGCCTATGCTTATGATAGTACCAGCAGTGCTAGGAAACTAAGCACCCGGGTCATTCAGAACAAGGGATCTTAGTTGACTGAGCCCTGCTCTATTTACCTAAAAGGTGAGGGGAAAAGGTACTCACCGCCCAGGAATATGGGGCCCGAATGAGAGGCCCTCGTCTTCTTGACTTACTGATTCATCTTCTAAGAGGCGGGGACGGAGTGAGCTGGACAGATAAGCTGGGGAGAAGGTGCAGGCTCTGTTGAGTTTCGAGCGGGGAAATCAAGTGACTAATAGTCCCAAACAGGGCGTGTCCCTGATGCCGCCTTGGGACTGCTCAAGGGTTGAGGACGTTGGCTGGAACTGGACAGAGAGATTCACTTCTGTTGAGCGGCAGGACGCCCCTGCCTTGGACTGGAGGAAGGAGTGAGGTGGTTTACGCAGGGGAGAGTCCTCAGGTGCGGACGAGGCTCTCTTAGCATGTGCGTGCATCCTAGAGAGGCCCCTGAGGGCCCGTGGTGATCTCACACGTGGACTACTAGCAAAGCACCGAGGCCTGGTCCCAGCGAGGGCCAGATGACAGCGCAGAAGGGCTCAGGGCAAGATGAAGACACGGCATGAATGGGCCAAGGGCATGTCTGCATGACCTCACTGGAGTAAGGATGCAGGTTACAGATAGAGGACTGCCTGGAGGACAGGCACAGAAGACCAGGTGCCCCTGGACCTTGGTGACTGACCGATCCAAACCACAGGAGCAGGGAACTATGTGTAGGGCACCTGTTTTCCTGGTCAGTGGAAGGGAAAGAAATATATACAAACCAAGAAATATATACAGGTGATTCTCTCTCTGTCTCTCTGTCTCTCTCTCCTCTCTCTCTCTCTCTCTCTCTCTCTCTCTCTCTCTCTCCCCCCACAGGATAGCTTCACACATCAATGAGACAACCAGACTCTTATCCCCCTCCACATTTCAATATTTATGTTCCAAAAATGGCTTTCAGTAGCCTAAAGTATTTCAGAGCACACCCAGGACATGGAGCGTCTTGGAGGAACTTCACCTAGGCCACCGTTACTTAGGTTTAGTGGGGCAGCGGTCATGTAAGTAAACACTAAGGTTCCCCTGCATCTTTCAGTCTAAAAAGAGTTTAGCCTCTGGATTTACCTCCTCTAAGGAAAACCACACTGTGAGAATACTGAGGAGGGGCCACTAGCATCATCCAGAGACCCCGTGCTGGTGGCTGACCTGGAGGAGAAATGGCTCGCTTGCATACGATGTTGCTGGATGCACTTCTGGGGAAATGAACATCACCAAGGAAGGGCACATCCGTGACTATCAGAAAATGGGTGTGGAACAGGCCGAGGAGGCCTTCAACTTAAGACATCGGCTTTAACTTGGCTAAAATAAAAAACACAATCAAATATATTTGAAAGCAATCATTTCTTTCTCTGTAAACGCTAGACCAAGGAGGTGGGAGTGGAAATCCCATTAAAAAAAATCCAAAGGAAATTGCCTTGTGATTCATCTGTTTGATTATAAGACGGAGCTGGTGGCCTGCCATAATGTGTTTCAGTATTTGGAAACGGCTTGTGAGGATCTTGGATTATAGGAGGAACGATTGGGAAAATAGAGTTCTGAGCTGGGTTGGAAAATTAAGAGTAAGTGAAACCAGGGCCTCAAGATGTCTTTGGGCAAGAACAACAAACGTCCAAGAATAGCATCAGGGAGGCAGGCGGCCCTGCCATCGGCCCCGCTGCCATTTCATGGGGCGCCGAGAAGGGCATATGCTCGCTGTCATGTGTAAATGATCTGAGTCATTGCCAGCAGACTCTGTTGATGAGGATGGGAGTGGCTGATGTTTATTTTGGGCTCTGTCACATGGCAGCACATGTAACTCTCTTGACTCCGAAAGATGACTCAAACTTAGAGGTTGAGGACCTTGGCTATGGGCCCCCCACTCCTCTTTATACAAAGAATTATCCCGAATCTGACACCAAGTGGTATTTGCCCCAGGTAACTCAGTAGCCCCGTTTGCTGTAGGTGCTGGATCATCACGGAGACCACGAGAGTATCCTGCTATGTCACCTGGGTGCACTGTTGTCAGTCAGAGGCTCTCTGGTCACTGTGCTTGTGGGTACCATATTCTCTAGACCACTCTTCCCAGCACACACCTAACAGAACTCACTTGTCCCAGGCTTTTGGCTTCTGCCAGAAGAAAGGGCTGCTTTAGGGAAGCAGTGATGTTTTATATCAAAGAATGCTGGGCTCAGAGTGGGAAGTCCAAGATACCAGCCCCCAGTTTTGCTGTTCATGAAATCTTAACCCATCTACACAGAAGAACAATGTGAACTCCGGGGGTTTTTAAGATGACAGATGGGGCAAGTGGCAAAGAGAAGGCATCTCATTCTCTACAGAGCCATCAACATCCTGGGCACTCGGGATGCTCCAGGACCTGCCTGCACGTCAATTGAGTTGATGATGTTTAAGGGAGAATTCCAGGCATCTCGTGTGCATGGGAAGACCCTCGGGTCAGGGGGATCCTTTGATGATCACCTCCAGCGTGTCCAGCCTTGCCCAGAATAGAGATAGACACTTCTTTTCGCCTACATTTACTGGCCTTGATCACTGGCCCTCAGAAGATATAAAGCCAGTTCAAAACATTAGCTGCCAGGAAAATGCTGATGCCACCCCTCCTGGCACCGAGGAAGGGAACTCTTAATCTGATTTTCTTTGTCACGCCTCTGGGAGCCTCCTTCCAGACTGTCAATGACAGTGCAACTTTTGGCACTGAAAGCAAGGATCTTTGGCTGATTACAAACCCCATTTTGAGGGTGATCTGGTTTATTCTTCTGCTGTTAAGGAGAACAGAGCTTTATCCCGTAGATAAATGGGCCCTGGGGCCTCACAGGTGTTTCCTTGAGCAAGACAAGATGTTTGCACAGAACGCAGACAGGGGTCGTACACCTGTGTGGTAGAGTGTAGTGGGGCTTTCCTTTGCATGGCCAGCTCCCAAACAACACAGACTTATTTATTAATTATGAAAGCCCAGGCTTAATTTAGGTTTGTCCCACTAATTCCTATAACTTAAATTAACCCATATTTTTTAAACTACATTCAATCACATGGCTTTTAGCTCTCTCCTACTCTGTGTGTCTGACTTGTTCCCCACTTCCATGGTGTCTCATGGGGGCCTTGATTATTCTCTTCCTCTCTGCCTGGAAGTCCTGCCTATCTCTCCTGCTATTGGCCATTCACCATTTTATTACACCAACCACAGTGATATAGCTTCAAACAGTGTACAAATATCTCACAACATTTCCCCCTTCTTATATAAATAAAAGTAAAGGTTTTAATTCTAAAATAGTAAAACTATATACATTAAGAATAATTATCAAGTAAGGATTACATTTACAATGTTCAGTCTATTTATTTGGAAAAATTACTCTATTATCTATTTTGTCTCGATGAATATAACATTTTATACCATACCTAAACTATTTTTATTATAACTTGTATTACCATCCTAAAAATATTCTTTTAGACCTTAAAACAGTTTTTTTTAGATAAACAAGTTTTTATGTTTCTTAACCTTATAAACTTTATATCTCTTACGTAAATTATTTTTCTGAATTTGGTAAGTAGAACTGTAACTATAACTATATGGTTTTCAACCCCCACTGAAGACCTGAGAAGGATCTAATATTACCCGAGTAAAAAGAAGTGCAGAGCAAGAAACTTCCAAAACTATAGACATGACAGATATCTGGCTGCCTGGACAGTCACCCAAGGTTCCCCTGCGATCTTGGGGCATTCACTTTTGGCCTATAGGCCTAGAATATGTGACAGACCTATTTGGGGAAGCAGGATTTCTTTTTCTTTTTTTAAATTGATTTTATTGAGCTCTACATTTTTCTCTGCTTCCCTCCTTTTACCTCTCCTTGCCCTTTCAACCTTCTTCCATGATTCCCATTCTCCCAATTTACTCAGGAGATCTTGTCTTTCTCTACTTCCCATGTAGATTAGATCCATGTATGTCTCTCTTAGGGTCCTCATTGTTGTCTGGGTTCTCTGGGATTGTGATGTGTAAGCTGGTTTTCGTTGCTTTATGTTTAAAAACTACTTATGAGTGAGTACATAGGAAAATTGTCTTTCTGGGTCAGGGTGACCTCACTCAATACGATGTTTTCTAGATCCATCCATTTTCCTGCAAAATTCAAGATGCCATTATTTTTTTGCCATTAATGTAGCACTCCAGTGTGTAAATGTACCACATTTTCCTTATCCATTCTTGGGTCAAGGGGCAATTTAGGTTTTTTTTTAGGTTCTGGCTATGACAAACAATGCTGCTATGAACATAGTTGAGCACATGTCCTTGTAGTATGATGATCATCTTTTGGGTATATACTCAAAAGTGGTATTGTTGGATCTTGAGGTAGGTTGTTTTCTAATTTTCTGAGAAAAGACCACACTGATATCCAAAGGGGGTGTACCAGCTTGTACTCCCACCAGCAATGCAGGAGTTTTTACCCCACAACCTCTCCAACATAAGTTGTCATCAGTGTTTTTGATCTTAGCTATTCTTACAGGTGTAAGATGGAATCTCAGAGTTGTTTTGATTTTCATTTCTCTCATGACTAAGGATGTTGATCATTTCCTTAAGTGTCTTTCAGCCATTTTAGATTCCTCTGTTGAGAGTTCTCTGTTTAGGTCTGTACCCTATTTTTTGTTTTGTTTTTTTTTTTTTTTTTTTTTTTTTTTTTTTTTTTTTTTTTTTTTTTTGGTTTTTCGAGACAGGGTTTCTCTGTGGCCTTGGAGCCTGTCCTGGAACTAGCTCTGTAGACCAGGCTGGTCTCGAACTCACAGAGATCCGCCTGCCTCTGCCTCCCGAGTGCTGGGATTAAAGGCGTGCGCCACCACTGCCCGGCTTGTACCCTATTTTTTATTGGGTTATTTGTTCTTTTGATGACCAATTCTTTGAGTTCTTTATATGTTTTAGAGATTTGTCCTCTGTCCGATGTGGGTTAGGTGAAGATCTTTTCCCATTCTGTAGGCTGCCATTTTGTCTTGTTGGTCATGCCCTTTGTTTTACAGAAACTTCTCAGTTTCAGGAGGTCCCATTTATTAATTGTCTCTCTCAGTGTCTGTGCTACAAGGTTATATTGTCATATTTAGGAAGTGGTCTCTTGTGTCAATGCATTCAACTATACTTTACACTTTATCTTCTATGAGGTTCAATGGGGTTGGTTTTATGTTGAGGTCTTTGATCCATTTGGACTTGAGTTTTGTGCCTGGCAAAGATGTGTATTTATTTTCATTCTTTGGCATGTCGATATCCAGTTATGCCAGCATCATTTGTTAAATATGCTTTCTTTTTTCCATTTTATGTTTTTTGCTTTTTTGTCAAAAACCAGGTGTTCATAGGTATGTAGGTTAATATCTGGGTCTTTGATTTGGTTCCATTGGTCCTCCTGTCTGTTTTTATGCCAATACCAGGCTGTTTTCAGAACTGTATCTCTGTAGTAGAGTTTGAAGTCACAGATTGTGATGCCTTCAGAAATTCTCTATTGTACAGGATTGTTTTGGCTATCCTGGGTTTACTTGTTTTTCCATATGAAGTTGAGTTCTGTTCTTTGGAGATCTGTGAAGAAGTTTGCTGGATTTTTTTCTAGGCATTGCATTGAATCTGTAGATTGCTTTTGGTAATATTGCCATTTCTACTATGGTAATTCTATCTACCCAAGAGCATGGGAGATCTTTCAATTTTCTGGTGTTTTCTTCAATTTCTTTCTTCAAAGATTTAAAGTTCTTGTCATACAGGTCTTCTACTTGCTTGGTTAGAGTTATTCCAAGATATTTAATGTTATCTGTGGCTATTGTGAAGGGTAATGTTTCTCTGATTTCTTTCTCAGCCCATTTACCATTTGTATAAAGGAGGGCTACTGATTTTTTTTTTTTAGTTAATCTTGTATCCTGCTACATTACTGAAAGTGTTTATGAATTGTAGAAGTTCCTTGGTAGAATTTTTGGGGTTGTTCATGTAAACTATCATATCATCAGCAAAAAGGGAGAGTTTGATTTCTTCTTTTCTGATTTGTATCCCCTTGATCTCCTTTTGTTGTCTTACTGTTCTAGCTAGGACCTCAAGTATTATATTGAATAGCTACTGAGTGGACAACCTTTTCTTGTTCTGGATTTCAGTGGGATTGCTTTGAGTTTCTCTCCATTTAGTTTGATGTTGTCTGTTGGCTTGCTGTATATTGCCATTATTATGTGTAGATATGTTGCTTGTTCTCCTTGCTCTCTCCAAGACCTCTATCACGAAGGGATGTTGTATTTTGTCGAAGGCTTTTTCATCATCTAATGAGACAATCATGGGGTTTTCAGTTAGTTTATATGGTGAATTACATTACAGATTTTCATATGTTGAGCCACCCACGGCTCTCTGGGATGAAGCCTACTTGGTCATCGTGGATGATTTTACTGATGTGTTCTTGGATTTGATTTGCCAGTATTTTATTTAGTATTTTTGCATCAATGTTCATGGGTGAGATTAGTCTGTAATTCTTTTTCTTAGTAATGTTTTTGTGTGTCTTGGGTATCAGGGTAATTGCAACCTCATAAAAAGAGGTTGGCAATGTTGCTTATGTTTCTGTTGTGTAAAGCAATTTGAGAAGTATTGGTATTAGTTTTTCTTTGAAAATCTTGTCGAATTCTGTGCTGAAACCATCTGGTCCTGAGTTTTTTTTTTTTTTTGGAGTCTTTTGATGACTGTTCCTATTTCTTTAGCAGGTATAGGTCTATTTAATTTGCTTATCTGGTCTTGATTCAATTTTGGTAAGTGATATTTATCCAGAAAATTGTTCATCTCCTTTAAGTTTTCCAATTTTGTGGAGTACAGGTTTTGGAAGTATGACCTGACGATTCTTTGGATTTTCTCCATGTCTGTTGTTATATCCTCCTTTTTTCTGATTTTTTAAATTTGGATATTCTCTCTCTGCCTTTTGGTTATTTTGGATAAAGACTTGTATAATATGTTGATTATTTTTAAAGAACCAACTCTTTGTCTCATTGATTCTTTGTGTTGTTTTCTTTGTTTCTATTTTGTTAATTTCAGGTCTCAATTTGATTATTTCCTGCCATCTAGAGTTTTCAGGTATTCTGTTAACTTACTAGTGTAGGATTGTTCCAGCTACTTTAAAGTTGGCATTTAGTAATATGAACTTTCTTCTTAATACTGCTTTCATTGTGTCCCGTGAATTTGGATATGTCGTGTGATCATCATTGAATTTTAGGACATTTTTAATTTCTTCTGACCTGTTGGTGATTCAGGTGAGCATATATTTCTTTGGGTTGGGAAAGTTTTCTTCTATGATTTTGTTGAATATATTTTCTGTGCTATTGAGTTGGACTTCTCCTTCTATTCCTATTATTCTTAGGTTTGGTCTTTTCATGTGTCTCATATTTTCTGGATATTTTGTGTTAAGCTTTTGTTAAATTTAACATTTTCTTTGACTGACGAGTCTATTTCCTCTATCGTATCTTCAGTACTTGAGATTCTCTTCCATCTCTTGTATTCTGCTGTTTATGCTTGCAATTGTGATTCCTGATCATTTTTCCATATTTTCTGTTTCCAGAATTCCCTTGGTTTGTGTTTTATTTTCTCTATTTTGGTTTTCAAGTCTTGAATCGTTTCTTTCACGTGTTTGATTGCTTTGTCTTGTTTTTCTTTAAGAGATTTGTTGATTTCTTTCAAATTTTTGTTTGTCTTTTCCTCCATTTCTTTGAGAGAAAATTTCATTTCCTTTTTAAGGGCCTTAAACATTCTCTTAAAGTTATTTTTTAGATAATTTTCTTCTCCTTCATCTGTATTGGTGTGTTCAAGTCTTGCTGTTGTAGAGCGGCTAGTTTTTGTTGTGTTGTGTTGCTCTTTGTGGTGTTGAGTGTGTTCTTACCTTGTCTTTTCCTCTGATTAGTGTAATTGGGGCTGTGTCTCTTCCAGGTGCCAGTGGATCCAAGATTCAGATGGTTGCTCCTCATGGTGGAATCAGGGCCACTGTTTCAGTCACCCTGGAGGTTGCTTGGCATTCCTGGAGGTTGCTTGGCACTCCCGAGGGTCACTCTGAAATCCCGGAGGTCATTCAGGCCTGCTCCCATGGAGGTCACTGTCTTGGGCCTGGTCTTTGCAGAGGTGGCTGGCTTGGACCAGCTCTGGAGGAAGTCGCAGGCTCAGGTCAGCTCTGGTGGAGGTTGCTGCCTCAGGCCTGCTCCTGTGGATGTTCCTGGCTTGGGTCTGCTCCTGTGGATGAGGTCACTGGCCTGGGTCTGTTCCCATGGAGGTCGCTGCCTCAGGCCTGCTCTCACGGACGTCCCTTTCCAGTTCATTTTTCACCCAATGAAACAGGACATTCAGCTTCATAGAGCTGCGTTCAGAGGCTTCTGTCAGTCAGAGGGGAGCATCTAGAAGGTGTTGCCTGCAGGTGTCAGCCTGACTGTGGCTATGCACCTGGTGGGTTAAGTCTGGAGTTGTACTCCTGACGAGAAGGGATTGAAGGTGAAAGAGGTAGGATTGGGCAGGAACCCGAAGTCCCAGGGAATGGCCGGATCCCCTCCATCTGCAGAACATTGTGGTTTTCAGAATTAGTGCCTTTAGATTTTCTGTTGTCACATCAGCTTCTCTCAGGCAGACCGCAAAACTTCTACCACCTTATCCATGCTGCCGTGTGCACCGGGGAATGGTGTCCCACGGGGAGCTGCTCCCACAGAGGCAGCAGGAAAACAGGGGTGTTGTTAGTTTTATACATCAGCACCGCTGGTGTCCTGTGAGTCAAGCGTCCGGAGTCTCTTAGGGTCCCAGGCAGCTTCCTAATTTTGTGGTCTGCAGACTCACCTTGCTGCCCAGCAACCCAGTCTGAGTGAAAGCAGCCGGGCCCCGGACAAGTGAGAACCAGCGTCCTGGTAATGATGGTGGTATTCTCCAGAAAGTGGACCAGGAAGCAAAACTGGAGTTTCTCCACAGGTGGTTAGTGACCTCTGTGCTACAGGACACTTGTCCCCGTGAAGCTAAGAGAGTCAGACTAAATCAATCTATTCACAACCAACACTTCCCAAGCTTTCATTCTGGGCCAGGCCCTGCTCTAATGGGACGTGGCATTAAATAAGACCTGCCATGTGTCCTTGTGACATGCCTTCAGGGTCTGTTTACATCTGTAAAACTTAATGGCCAACCTGCAGAAGTCTTTGGTCTTGTGCATTGTGAGACCACACCAAGAGGCAGGTTCTCCTTTACTGGCTGGAGGCCCAGTGATGTGTCCAAGGACACACGGCTATGAAGTAGTAGGTCTGGACTGATTCCAGCCTTTTGAGTCTGGGCCTGCTGTCATGGGTTCTATCCCTCCTCCTAGATCTTCCACTCGTGAAAGCACAGCTATCATTTGCTACCCGCTTTGTGTCTGTCCTGTTATAGGCATTATGCCAAGAAACAACATCAGTAGGAGCCACTGTGTTGGTAGCTTTGGAGGAAGGAGCAGGCTCAGGGAGGAAGGAGCAGCTCAGGAAGGAGCAGGCTCAGGGAGTCACAGGGAGATCTCAGGTCTACTGTCAAACTGCCCTCAGAACAAGAAAATGAGTAGGCTCCGTTCTGTCACAGAGGTAAGCTTATCTTTGGTAGGGTCCTTTGTGATCTTACGCTGAAAGAAGAGGGCCAGTCCAGAGGAGTTCAGGCTTCTGGCTATGAGGAGACTTGGTCAAGGCCTGTCCCTAGGTTAAAGGCCTGACAATCGAGAATGATCATGGCTGTTCGAAGTCCCAAAACAATTCCAGACCCCTAGTCATTCCCTAAGCCCAGAGAGCCCTCACGGCAGCCAGTTGAAAGTAGGCAAACCTCTGCTTCTGAGAACGGTAAAGTGAAGTAGCTGAGAAGGTTGGAGCTCCCCTGCCTCTGAGCCTGGAGTAGCTGAGAAGGGTAGAGCTCCC
>JABTXL010000001.1:46139981-46224467 GCA_025134845.1 Neodon shergylaensis
CCTTCCTTCCTTCCTTCCTTCCTTCCTTCCTTCCTTCCTTCCTTCCTTCCTTCTTTCTTTCTTTTTTTCTTTCTTTCTTTCTTTCTTTCTTTCTTTCTTTCTTTCTTTCTTGCATGGCTCATTCCTCAGTGTTGGATGAGTTATTCCAACGTCCACTGTGTCTCCTCTTCCCCCAAAAGCCAAACGAAACAAGATGATTGACCTTATTTAAGATTTGCATAGCACTTAGCTTTTCACTAGGTGTGTGTGTGTGTTTGTGTGTGTGCGCATGTGCGTGCCAATGTTTGCATGTTGAGTTTCCACGGCTTTGGAAGTTGGAGACCTAGAAAGTTCTTGTCACTACCCAGAGAAGTAGAGAAACGACAAGGATGTTTCCAATGAACAGAAAGCCTTTTAGAAGCGTTAGAGACCAGCAAGAAAACTGCTCATGCGGGTGCTCCTAGTGTCACCTTGGGGGTGCCATGGTGTGTATAATAATGTATTAGCACTAAAAAGTCTCCTTGGAGGCCACCCTGTCCTCGGATGGCAGCACCTTGTTCAGTCAAAGTTAGGAACGAGTGACTGCACCAGAATCCACACTTCTGGAGCTCAAGTTGAAGACCTAGGTGTCCGCAGGTTTCCTTCTGAGGTCTGTGGAGGAAATTCAGTCCCAGGTTACTCTCCTGGGCTTGTAGATAGATGGCTGCCTTCATGTTCAAGTGGTCTTCTTTCTTGTCTATGAATCTATGGCCAAGTTCCCCATTTTTATAGGGACAGCAGCCATCTTGGATTAGGACCCACCCTGACGTCCTCATTTTGACTTCATTTTCTATGAAGAATCTAACACGAGATCACGTGTCAAGGAAGCTGGGAGTTAGCACTCTGATGTATGAACTTGGGAGGGAGATACACTGTTCAGAGGATCACATAGACTTGGTTAAAAATTCAGAGGCTCCTGGAGTGAGGGTCAGAGGGGACCGAGGAGAGAACAACATGCAAACAATGTTCTAGACAAGAACAGAATCTCTCAGATTGACACAACCTTGGCCTTGGCACTGTATGAGGTGTGTGTGTTAGGGGAGGGTGAGTCACGTTAGTGTAGGAAGAGGAAGAACAACCATGAAGTACAAGCAAAATCTTTTTAAATTTGTGGAAGGGCGTAGTGCATGAAAGTGATTCTCTCGGGTAGAAGAGTCCGCTCTTAAGAGCACAGACCTGGAGATGAATGTGGCAGTGCGGTGGCCCTGGACGAGCTTCTTAACCACTCAGACTTTAGCCTCTTGCTATTTTCATTCCAAATGATGTGATATCTGCTTCATAGGGTTCCTCTGGGGGAAAAAAAGATAATTCATATGAAAGTCTCAGAGCCGAGTGGTTTGTTTCCAGTAAGTGCCGACTGTCTTTGTGCTGTGATCCCGTGCAGTCTGTGGGGATGCCTGTGACTTCTGGGCTACTGTGGACTGGTTAAGGTACCTCTCCTAGAGAGTTCCAATTCGAGGTCAAGGTCCTGATAAGCCACCTGCTGGGCGAGGTGACTGAGGTCTTCTGTTTAAAACTCATTAAGAGCCCAGAGCCTTTGACCTTTGTCATTGCAAGTAAGCTTGGCCTTTCAGATAGTTACCATAGGAACTGTCTGAACCGGTCTTTGCACCTGAGGGAGACCCTGACAATAGCCAAATTTTCAAGCAGACATTCGGCCATCCCTTCAGAGGAGACGCCACGGGGTTATGGGACGGTCACTAAGCTCTGTTCAGGTGGTCTTTCTGAGTGTCCTGTGAGTGGATGTCGGTGCCTTCAGGCGGCTTCAGTGGTTTCTGGTCAGAGTCCTCATGACCCAGGGTCTGAGAGTCACCCAGTGAGTCATGTTCCTGCAACGAGGAAATAAGAGCAAGACCTGTGTGAGAGAACAAAGCTCTTGGCGTAGTTCGCTCCAATCCTCTGGGGAAGGTTTCCACTTGCAGTCCCGCTGGTCTATCTGGGGGCTACATGGGGGCTGTTGCTTGAGGAGTGGGGCAACCAGAAAGCGGGCTGTGAGAGGAGATGTTCAAGCCAATGGCGTTTAAAGCTCCGACTGAGAAAGCCCAGGCTGCGGGATGGCACACCCTGTTCCAGGATTAATCCTGACTCTTCCAGCTCTCACTGGTGAGCGAGGGGCCAGAAGCCAGTGCAGAAGCCCGACCCCAGCTAATCAGTCTCCAGACTCCATGCGGCTTACAACTTCATGGCATGGAAGATTGTCCTCAGATACATGTGACACCCCTTACAGAGATGTGGCAAGTGGTTGTTTCTCCCTCCACAGGAAACTGTCCTGGGAGTGGCAATGCCATGTCCAAATGACGAACAGGTGTCTTTGGATCACTATCCCGGACGATGATAAGAAGTTCATTTTATTATTGATTTTTTTTGTCATTCAACTTGTATTTCTTTGAATGATTCAAGAGTCCAAAAAAAAAAAAAATCAGTTCAGTGGAAGAGGACCTATTCCAACTGTTTCTCAACCATTTATTGGAGCAAAAATTATTATTGCATTTAACAGAGAGATAACCCTTTCATCAATAAAAAAGAATTAATGTACTATGCATGAAGATTAGGCTTTAAATTTAAATTAATGAATAGTTATTTTTATGAGAGTAATATTTATTCTGAAGGCAAATTAACAGGCTTTCCGTGTTAGCCAATGATGAATACTGTAGAACCTAACCCACATCTGTTGAGATCTTACTATATGTGTGTTATGGTATGGAGCACTCTGGGAGGTTAAAAAAGTAGCAAGATCTCTACTCCAGAGGTCTTTACTTTTTATTAGAGGCAGTATTACCATTACCAGTAAATAAAGGATAGATAAATCAATCAGTCAATAAGTGATAAATAAGAAGATGAGGATATTTAGAAGAAAGAGGCCTCTGTCTGGAGATCAAGGGTGGCTTCCTGAAGGGAGGACGAACAGGGCCCAGCTCTGTGATGGCAGAGCCATGCGTCCTATCTGGCGCAGTTAAGAAGCCTGGCTGAACATCTGTCAGTACACGAGTGAGCTGGACGCTGTTGGCAGAGGGAGAGTGGGAATGGAGCGCATACAGACTTTGTTAATAAAATCCTGCTGTTCATTGTCTGTGCCCCAGGCCTGTGGCAGGTGGGGAGGAGATCAGCGGGCAGGACACAGATCTGGGCAAAGGGCATGGGCTGCCAGGGTGTGGGGAGGGAGTGGCAGATAAGTGCAGAGAGCGGGCACAGCCTGTGAAGGTCCTGGCTGGGGAGGAATTTGAGGACTAGGACTCCGTGTTTCAGCTCAGTTTCACTGGTATCAGGAAACTGTAGGTTGATAACTGGCCGTGCTCATGTTAAACAGGAAGTTAAGCTTAAGAACACACACCCCTCAGTACCCACGAAGACCCCTTTTGTATCTACGACATCTACACATTACCAGATGCAGGCCCTTAGGTAACAGGGTGCCATGTAGGTAACCATCCGCCTCCTCCTGTACACTCCAAGCCAGCTTCTATTACCTAAACGCACAATTGGCTTTCATTTAAGAATAATTAACTTTTAAGGTTGGCTCCCCTGTTTTCCTTTCCCCTTCCTGTCGGTCTTCTTCACTATACTACTTCACTCTACCGCCCATACCCCTTAAATCTCTTCCTTCCTCCCTCATAATTTCCTTTCTAATTTCATGACTTGCAAATACAGAAATACAGAAGCACACACGTATCACTTTCTGTTTTGTTTCCTGTCTCTATGTATCCCTGGCTGCCCTAGAACTCTCTTTGAAGAGCAGGCTGGCCTTGAACTCACAGAGATCTGCCTGCCTCTGCCTCCCGAGTGCTGGGATTTCAGTGTGCACCACAGCCAGGCGCATTGCATTTTAAGACTAGGTTTTGCATATAAGGGGAAACATTCAGCATTTGCCTTCCAAGTCGGCTGTACTTGGCTTGACATGATGGTTTCTTGTCACTCACTAACGGCAATCTTATTTTTCGGTACCACACTTTCTGTCTGGGACATCTCACTAGCCTGAGTGCCTACTCAGTTGTAATGTCATGGAAATTGTTACATTGTCTGGCTTTGGGAATGATAAGAAATGACTTTCTCGTGTGTAAGGCTGAGACATGTCCCCGGCCACCTCTGGCATTTTTTTTTTTTTACCTGTGGCTAGTTGAATCTGTAGATTAGGAATTTGTGGATATATGTATTTTCTATCTTACTATTTCTTTGTCTTTCCTATCATATCATTCTAGAATATGGAAGACTCTTAATTTGTTTCAATGTTTTCCCAGACCAAATAAGCAGTCCTCGATAGTTAAACACGTTGTTTGTCTTTAATTATAATGAGTTTAATCTAAAATATTTGGCATGTCTACCAAATTTATTCTGTTACAAAAACTAAATTTTAAACAGTCAAGGAATTAAGGAATCTAAGACTCCAGAAGGATCATAATTCTAGCTTTTTCTTAAAATAACCATAGGAACTCAGGAGAGGGTGTTTTATTGAGATGGTGTGTGAGGACAGTGCACTATATAAATGCCTCCACCTGTGTGGCTGTGTGTGTGTCTTTGCTGTTGCCGAGTCACATATGCATAGAAGAAGAAACAGAAGGAAGCTCTGGAGTTTTGGAGTCTGGAGTTGACCTCTCTTGTGAGACATCTGCCCAGGCCACTTCTGACCTAAGGGGCTTCAGGCAGATTGCTCAACTTTGAGTCCGATTTCCTCATCCTTAACATTCCGACAAGAATTCCTTATTATTTTTTATTTCACGCCTGTCATTATGTAATCATGAGGCATTTTCCACATGAGGAAACTGGGGTACGGAGCAGTGAAATTGTTTACTTATGGTTGAGATAGGGCAGCAGCCTGGGCGGCCTGGCTATATGCCACCATCGGCCCCGGTCTGGGCTGACTCGAAGGGCTTTCCAACCAGGAGGTCTGAAGGTGATGACATATGTTGTTCTTGTCTCCCAGGCTCTGGTGAGGCTAAAATGGGATAGCATGTTCCTCTTAAGGCCATAAAGTTTTGATCATTTTTCTATGCAATTGATATTAGTAATACATAGTCAATGTAGAAAACCATAAACAGATGAACTAATCAGGCATCATCTATAATCCCGAAGTATAGCAATGAACTGGCTTGGGATTTTAGTGAAATGAATACATGCTTTGATTTCTTGTTTGTTCTTTCAAATTTTATTTATTTTGACTTTGGCCGTCTGGTATAGTCATAGGCAGCCACGCTCCCTAGCAGGCCAGGTGGGAATTTTATTTGAGTACTGGAATCAATTCGTCATGCCACATGTCAGGATGCAAGTTAAATTTCTGTGCAATGTGAGCTTTAAGGAGGGGTGGGAAAAGAGCACGGGTTCTTTTGGAGCAATTGAGATCACAGGCTGCACTAATAATCAGAAGACTGAGGAGGCGGCTGGCGAGGTCCCGAGGGTTGCAGACAGCCTTGGCCTCCCTGCACTTGAGGCAGCTCATGCATTTGCAGCTTTGAACCACGTAAATTCTCTGACCTAGCTCTCCTGGCATCGGCTGCAGCACATCTTCTCGTTTGGGGGAACAAATAAAAATCATAAAACAAAACGCGGAGCAAAAATGGGTGAAAGAAATATGTTATGCCTATGATTTAAGACTCTCCCGTGGAGAAAGGCAATTACAGAAATGAAATCACAGAGCTCATCTGGGGCATTGGCTGGTGTATTGCTTTGGACAGGGCTAGAGGAGTTTCTGGAAGAGTAGTCATTCCACACAGTGGAGAGCTGGCCTCTTGGGATCCTCTTTTGCTAGGTTGATGACAGGATATCCCCCGAAGATTCTGAGTGTTGTATAGATATGATTTGACAGTCTGGTAGCTAACGTCCTTTATCTCTGTTTCCCTCCCAGGAGTCCAAGAGAAGATAGCAACATGGCCTCCACCTGGCTCCACTTCCTGTGTCTTCTCACAGTTTATTTGGTAAGCGCAAAGGGAGTTCTTAGAATGTTTTCTGATGTCCTTCTGCTCCACACCATGTAAAGAACAGTCATCCCTGCTCTTTTTAAAGGTAGCCTATCAAAATTAAGTCATCGTATAGAATGGGTGCGATATGTTCTCACAGGCTGTGTCTAAGGGTCTACAAGCCCCATGGCTGCCCATCACTGATGGGGACACGATATCCTCACTTCTTAGAAGCCAATAAACCCTGTCATGGGCATGGCTTAGCTCAATGTTTGTGGCTTTATTGGTTTATTTTTATGACACTGAGGCCCAAACCCAGGCCCTAGCACACAGACAAGCATCACTGAGCTACAGCCCAGAGTTTAAACCTGACACACCCTTCACCGTTGCCTCTGCCTACAGATTGGAATGGCAGCCATGTGTCTACCAGTCTGTCACCTAGTCTTTAACTTTAAACAACCGTGAAAACGAGTCACAGAAACACATCAAAAAATTATCCCCCCCCCCCCCGTTCTTATGTTTCTATGCGCTGTATTTTTATTTTCATAAGTGGCTCAGAGCTTCCTAGTTAAGCCTGTTTTTAGCCATGTCTTGTGCTGTTGTTATTGTCTGACAGGCTTTGGGCGTGTAACTGAAAGGAAGCCAGGCCCCAACCACTGAGCTTGGGGAGACAGCAGGAGACGGTCTCTGCTTTACTCGCAAGGCTCCTGAGGTGCAGAAGGCTGTCCGAAGTTTCGCTGTCTCATGAGGCACGATTTTTGGGGCACTTTTGCTTTTTTTTCTTCCATAAAAGGAAGTTTTAGATTGCTACACCTAAAATTTTGCTTCCTTTTTTTCTGGCACCTCAAACCAATAAATCAAATTTTAAGACTTCAAATGCCTCCTACGGCCTATATAGTTTGCATGTTTAATGGTTTTACTCACATACATTATACGTAATGCAGATGCACATTTTAGCACATGCACATATGTCTTGCCATCACTCCCCCATGCCTAGTTTTTTGTTTACATTCTGAAATAGAACCACGACCTCCTTCAAGGCTGAGATGGGGACCACTGCTCAGTCCCCAGGAGAAGTCCCCAAACCCCGTTGTCCGGCCCTGTTCTTCATAGCTTTTCAAATGTCCTTTTCTACCCACATTATCATAGCGGGGCAGTAAAATATGAGCCAGCTTCAAATTCATGGCTGCCGTTTGTCCATGATATGAAATGGACTGAGTCACTTTGGGTATTTAAACCTCAGTTTTCTGTCCTTTGGAATGGGTTTAATCTCAGCATTTGGATCAAAGAGCAGAGCGGCCTAAGCACTGAATAGGTACCAGCCATCAGCATCACGACATTTCAACGTCCACATGGACCCTGACCTTTTTGCTGAAGGAGGTCATTTTAGCTGGCTTTGCAGCCTCAGCACCTAAGGCAGAGCTGGGAGCTGGGCTGGAAATGAATCACATGTTATGAATTAGGAAGGAGCATTGAGGTCGGAGAGAGCATGACACTGGATGGTAATACTTTGTTGGTGTCTGAGGTGACTTGCATTTCTCCTTCGGGATGAAAACTGTCTTGTGTTTTTGCTGCTTCTACCAGGCCGTGCATCTCAGCTTGGCGGAGTGGTTTGTTGACTCATAATGTACACATTCATTTTGAAATCTTTATGGCCCCAATAGTCATATTAATGGGAGGGAAGGCAGATTTGCTGCTCCGATACGAGGATGCGACTTTGAACCCTGGACCTGGCTCTCCTTCCCTGCAGTGTGCTAGCTGGTCCGTATGTGGGAAACGGAACCTGGCCTGTTGAGCTCTGTGGGCTAATGAAGTTTCCACTGGTGTGGGTAATTGCAAGGCTGATTGCTTGCTGGGTGGTCTGAGTGGAGCCTCAGAGCTTGCTGGGAGAGCCGCAGGAAAAAAATGCTGCCCTTGTCTTAGACCCACCGAGGTGACAGCGGACAGCGGTGCCCTCCCTGTCCTCCTGCCTGCTTCACCTTCCCTAGTAATGGGGCTGGAGGAGACCGGAGAAGGAGGGAAAGGTTCTGAAATCTCATCGAGGAGGAGGCTGCTGAAAGTCTAGAAAATTATTGTGGAAGTTAAAGATGCGTTTAGCTGCAAATAACAGGAAATTGGGCTTAAATAAATGGAGGGTTATTTCTCGTAGAAACAGGAGGTCCAAGTGGTACATTTAGGGCAGGGCCAACCACACCTGGTGTATCAGAGGCGGGATGCTTTTCTCTTTGGGCCTCTATCGTTTTAGCTGGTTTGTCTCCTCACAGCTCAGGGTGACTTCTCCAGTAGCAGATCCAAAGCCAATTGCCTCTCAGAGGACCACACGGCAGGGCAAAAATGCCAGCCATATCTGTCCTTCTCATCAGGAAATGAACACCTAGCCTCTTCATCTCCCTCCCCACCTCCCCATTCCTGTCAGGAACAGGAAGCATGGGACTCAGCTTCCATTAGGAATGCTTGACTTTCCTCTCTCTGTGGTGGGAGGCAGTGGAGAGACTGGTGGTGGCTAAGGGCAGCTTGTCGGAGAAACTGCCAGAGAAGCAAAATTTAAGGCCCTTGCTTTCGTTTGCCTTTGTAAAATCAGACGAGCAGCATCAACTAGTCAACATCTGGAGGCTGAGATGCAGTTCAGGACTCCCTCCCCCCCCCGTCCCTTGGGCGCTGACTGTGTTATTCCCAGGAGGAAGTAGCTTGGTGGCAAGCAAGCACTTGTTCTCCCTGAAGAAGGGGAAACAAATGGTCTTTACTTCAAAACTTGTCATGAATGTGCCTGACTCTAACTTAACCCAGCTCAACTCACCATACAATAGAGGCCCAGACAGCACCTAGGAAGGAGGAGACGCCGGCCCGGCTAGGACCCTGAAATTTGGTCTTGGGTGTAAGACTGATTGCCTCTCCACCTGCTCTACTCTGCCCCCGTGTCCCTTCAGGAGCTGTAGTAAGGGACAGCGGTGATGTCCCTTTGGCCTTGGAAGATGCCCCAGGGTTTGGAATGGTGGGAATCACACCTTCAGGCCCTGCCTGCTACGCTACAGCGCTACAGCCATCTTCCCTCCCAACACCTTTTCACCCCCGATGGGCAATAATGCCTAGGGTTGAGAAGGCCGGTTCTAGAGTTATAGGTTCAAATCCAGCTTCTAGTTCCTCTGTGGGCACACAACTTTTCCACGCCTACATGGCTCACTGCACTACCCTTCCCCAGTAGGTCGGGTCATGGCCAGGGTTAAAGCATTTAGCACAGACTCCTGTGAATATCAGCTGAGCAACGGTAGACTTTCCTTACCCTCCTGGCCTGTATTCCAGTGACTCTGAAGGCTGCTAAGATTCCTGAGGTCTTTGGACTTTAGAACCATGAGGGACCACTGTTTGAAGTAAACACTTTTTGATTTTATTATTTTTAAATGAACATAAAGTGCTGGTCAATTGTGAGCTCGCTTTAAGCTTTCCTTAGACCACAGTTCCCGTTTGACTAGAATTTGCCATGCGACCCTGTGCCAAGTGACCATTACGCTAAACCATCTAATACCACCCCCCCCTTAAAACTCAACTGTCTTTGAGATGACTACAAACTCCATTCGGGATGCTGGGACTGTGGCACAAACGTTGTCAGAGAATATTAGACATGGTGGGAGGTGTTCCAAAAAGCTGGCAGAGCCGTGGGAGTGGCTCCTGGGAGGCCACAGACTTGAGTTAGGTCAAAGCGCTAAGTCCCTGCCTCTCACACCCATGCTACACTCTGGGCTTCTTCTTTCTTGGAAGTCTCCTTGGTAACATGGGAGTTGAGATTCTTCCCCATGGGATGGCAGTTCTCCTGGTTAAACGGGAAAAGGCAATGAATGGGAAGTTCGTGGCAGACTACTGTGACAGGGTAGAACAGTCCCCTAATGAAACCCCAGGTGACCCCATACGCTCACAGTAAATGCTCATCTTCTCTTTCTTTACTAACAGGCGGGCAGCCATGGCCAAGAGGGCAAGTTCAGCGGTCCCCTGAAACCTATGACCTTCTCTATTTTTGAAGGCCAAGAATCAAACCAAATCATCTTCCAGGTAAAGCTGCGTTTGATCTTTGCCACCTCGGCTTTTCCTGCCCACAGTGGACCTTTGTTCCCAGCTCTCCGGAACATCGGGGAGTAACATGGAGGCTGGCAGCTCTTATCAGTGGTGACTTTGGGAGCTGAGTTGCAGAGGTGGGTGGTATAGCGACCTGTGAGTTGGATCCGGCATCCTCACACAGGCTTCCTTAATTGTACCTGCGGCCAGATCTTCTGTTCCTATCACAGGGAGTTGGCATTGTGGTTCTACCTCCGCCCTGAGTGGAAAAGGTACTGATTTGGGGCGGTGCTGGCCTTTTGACCAATAGGACATCTGCACAATGAGCCTGGCCCATGAGATGTTTGAATGCGGGTCGTCACTGTGCGGCTGATGTCCTGGCCTGTGGGTTGCCCGGGGCATCCTGGACAGGTTAGTCATCTTTTCTGCCACAGTGGCACTTTTCATTTCGTTTTCTGTTGTGACAAATGCCCTGGCAATGCAGGCAGCAAGGGTGTGTTTGGGCTCACAGTGCAGGAGAGGACATAGCCATCGTGGTACGGAAGACATGGAGGAGGATTGAGATAGTCACAGCGCATCACTCTGTAAGCAGAGAAATCAGGAAGTGGGATCAGGCTGTAAAACCTCAAAGCCTCATCCTAGGGGCCCAGTGATGCCCTTCCTCCACTGACCTCTACCTCCTGGAATTGCCCTACAGTCCTCACAATCATGAATTTGATACATGAGCCCTTGGGCAGCATTTCACTTTCAAACAACAATGGTGACCAGCTAGAGGGTAGAGGGCAAATGGCTCAGGGGAGAACAGATTTTGGCTCAAGGTTTCAATCCCTGGTAACTTGGCTCCATTTTCTGGATCCGTGGCAAGGTAGGGCACGGTGGAGGAAAACTGCTTGGCCTGTGGAGGAGGGAAGCAGAGGCAGCAGGAAGGGCCCAGCGATGACCTGTGTACTCTAGAGGTCACCTCCCAGTGATCCATTCTTCTGAGTCCCCACTTCCCCAAATGAGCTCATTGATGACCTAGTCTGCTAATGATGTTCACACCCTTACAATCAGCACCCCGAGCTGGGGACCAGGCTGCGGCACATGAGCCTTTAGTCCTGAGAGGTGAGTAGGTTCCCATGGAAAGCAGCAGGGGCCATGGAGACAGCTCAGTTGATAAAACAGAGGACTCGCCACAGAAGTGTGAGGACCTGAGTTTGGATCCTCAGCAGTCACACACTTACAAAGCCAGATGGAGCAGCTCATCCCTACAACACTATCACCAGAGAGACAGAGCTGGGACAATCCCTGGGGTTTGCTGGCCCAGCTAGTCTTGCCAAGTCTGTGAGCTCTAGGTTCAGAGAGAGACTCTGTCTTGAAAACTAGAGTGTAGGGGGCATAGGAAGATGGGTTTAGGGGTAAGGGCACTTGTTCTGCAAGCACGAAGATTTGGGTTTGAATTCCTAGCACCCACATAAAAAGCTGGACATGGTCACAGGTGCTTGTAACCCTAGATTGGGGGAAGAGGGAGCCAGATCCTGAGATTTCACTGACTGGCCAGCCTGCCCCAGATAGCAAGTTCTGTATCAGTGAGAGACTGTCCCAAGGCAGTAAGGCAGAGAGCAACGGGCAAAGGCGCCCAATGCTCTTCCCTAGCTTTCTTGTGTGCGTGCAGGGGCATGTACACTGTGGGCACACATACACGCTCATGTACACGTACCACATACAACATGCATCATTGAGATAATGTGAATAGTAAGAAAGACTCCTGATATTGAACTCTTAACACACACACACGCATGAGAACACGAACACAAAACCATATACACATGCACATACACACACATACACCACACATGCACACAGCATCAGATTGAGGGTTGACCTGAAGGTTGAGCGAGGAACCTCGACTCCTCAGGACACTGAAACACCCTGGAAACACATCAGAAGGTCCAGGCAGAGCCTTCTCTCTACAGATGGGCTCTGTCTTCTCTCCCCATGCAAGCATCTTTATAACGTGGGACAAACAGTAGTGACCTTGGGTGGGAACAGCTTGGCTTAGCTGTTCTCCAGGACACAGAGTTTTGACTCTTGTGCTATTCTGCTCTCCTTCTGCCTCCTTGTCACAGAGTCAAGAGGCCAGCTCATTTCTGACAGATCTTGAGGACACTTGACATAAACATGCTGGAATCTGGGACAGGAACCCTCCTTGCTCCCAGAGTCTGTGTTCACCAAGCTTAAACAGCATATGGCAAATCATCAGTATCCCACGCATCACAAATGGGCTTGACTAAAGTCTCCGGTCAGAAAGATCCCTCCTCTGGCTGCAAGCTGGACAGAGCCAGGCAGCAGGCAGGGGTCTGCAGCACACAGCTCCCTCATTTTCCACCCTGCCAGGGAAGGGAGCACAGGTTAGGGTCCCCTAACATCTCTACTCATTTCCTTCGCCTACAGTACTCTATGATCTGATGAGACATTTGCACATTAGGCATTTTGTTCATTTTAAAAATTAAGCGTAAGCAGAACGTCTATTGTACACAAAGCCCCTTTCCACACGACAGGAGCACCAAAGAGCTCCTACCCTGTGAGCTTCGTGGTCAGCAGAGGAAGTGAAACTCAAAGCCGTGCGTGGGACAATCTGATGAGAGGCTGGAGGTCAAAGGGCAGTGGAAAAAAGTGATGAGTTTAGCTTTGAAGTTGACAAACAACACAAATATTTGTCATGCACAAGTATATACACACACACACAAGTATATATATATATATATATTTGACATATATATTCACATACATCGAATCGATTACTATATGTAATATGTATCAGTTCAAATACCATTTGCAGAATTGATTTTCAAGGTAGTGGGTGAGCAGGATGGTTTCAGCATCTCTGAACTGAGTGCTGGAGTCAGAAGGTATAGAAGGGAGTGGTCACTGGGTCAGCAGGGTTCAGATGGTAGAGATGTTTCTTGAGCAAGAAGGTAACAGGCAGCCCAGAGCTGAGCATGGAAGCTGGGGAACACGAAGCCTGCAAGCTGCTGACTCAGCATAGGTTAGATTGGCCCATCATCCTGTGTTCGTTGGAAAGTTGTTCCCTACATATATTTGTGATGGTACAGGCTAACTCTGTGATCCCGATGAGCACAGGCTGAAGGGAAAGAGTGGGAGGGTCTTGGGTGACCAGTAGTCCAGTGAGGAGCAATAGGGCCTTGCTTAAGTCAGTGCAAAAATGCTGATGCTTCTCCAAATCCATCTGCTGAAACTCCGTTCCCATGCGATACTATCAAGAGGTAGTTTTCCTAGTCTTTTTTTTTATATTTATTTGTGTGTGAGTGTGTAGATGATGTGGGGCTGATCCCTGGAACCCACACAGGGGTGGGAAGGGAGAATCAGCCCCCCAAAGCTGCTTTCTGACCCATGCAGGCATGGTGCTGCTCCCGTATCCTCCATCTCATCATACAGATACACACAAATAATAAACTTGAAGATGGGATTATTATTCAGTGGTTTTCAGTGTCATAAATCTGTGCCTACCATGACGCCATCAAATTTCAGGACATTTCACCAGCGCCAGGAAAAACCTTGTGCCATGAACAATCCTTCTCCAGCCCTCCCCTGCCTCAGCTCCTGAAATCATGAATTAGTTTCCAGTTTCTAGAGATTCGCCTACTTGAGGCTTTTCATGTAAATGAAACCATACTGCACATGGCCCTCTGTGCATGGCTTCTCCATATACCATAATGTTTTTAATGCTTATTCAAGTTTTAGCATGTGTCTGAGCTTCACACTTGAATGGCTGAAGATTGCATGGCTATACCACATTTTGAATATTCTCATAACAGCTGATGAACATTTGGGAGGATCTTGCTTACAGCTGTAAAGGACAATCACTCGTGTGCAAATTTTTTATGAGAACAAGCTTTCCATCTTTTGGGGAAACATCAAATTTCAGGGTTGACATTTTTCCTTTTATTAAAAGTAGATTTTCCCCCCTCAGATAATATCTCCTCTCTCTACCCTTCCAAGTTCCTCCCCACCTCCTCTCCCATCCATCCACACCCTTCCTGCCTCTCATTAGACTCTGACTTTTATTCTGTTGTGTAAGTGAAAATTTTTTTGTATGACTTGTATCCTTTGACATTTTTTAAGATTGTATCACCTGGCATAGGATTTACCCTGGAGAATATTCTCTACGGTTTGCTTTTGTCGGATGGAGTACTCTACTGTTGTCTGTAAGCTTCAAGGCTGTCTGCGGTGTTATTCGAGGCTGTATTTCCTTGTCGATTCTCTGTTCTATACATTATTGAAAGTGAAGTCTTGAAATTGTCGGTGATGGCAGTTTCGCTATCCTCATTATTTCTGTCAGCTCAGTCTCTGGTGCATTTTAGGGGCTGTCATCAGGGATGTAAATGTTTGCCATAGCTACAGTTTTCTGGTATACTAACCCTGTATCGTTTTTCCTTTTGAACAGGATCTCATTCTATAGCTCAGGCTATCAGTAACTCACTATGCAGCCCAGGTTAGCAAGCTTGTGGCAATCATTTTTGCCTTGGCTTCACCAGTGCTGAGATTATAGGTGTGAGCCGCCCTGCCTAGCTCTCCCTTTGATCTGTAACAGCATATGTCTTAAGCTCTGTTTTGTCTGATTTTACGGCTTCACTCCGCCCTCACTTTGAAGAATTCTTTTATTGGAGCAGAAGCCTTGCTTACCAATCTTCCTGTAGCATTTGGAGTGTGGACTTGACTAAGGAAATCTTTCATTTCACTGAGAAGTTCTTGAGTGTCAGGTGTCCTCAATTTGCTAGAGTTCTTCCTGCTGTTTCCGAGATCCTTTGTCTTTCAAAGACTTGATCTTGGTGATCTAGGACCACGCGACTTTGGTTTCAGCCTTCCAGAGTTCACCGGGTCCTTAGACGCGTCGTGAGCGTCTTCTTCACACTCGGGAGTTTAGACATTCTGTCTTCAGACAATCTCAGGTCTTCCTTCACTCACTGCCCCCACTTGGGACTCTTACACACGCGTGTGCACTTGCTTGGTGGTGCCCTGCTGGTCTTTCCAGGCATTCATTTTTGTTGATATTGTTGCTTTCTTTTTTGAAATTAAGGTAGATAATCATCCATTTTCGAGTTCTCTAATTTTTCTACTAGGTCAAATATTCTTTCAGTCTCCCTCAAATTTTTATTCCTTCAAGTCCAGAATTCCTATTTTTTTTTTAAAAAACAAACTTGTGTCAGTATTCCCTATTTGGTAAGACGTTGTTTTAATGCTTTTCCTAGTCCTCTAGAGATGACCTCCCTTGGCTCTGGATCTAAAATAGGTCACTTAAGATCCTTAGTGAGTTCAATGTCACGGCTTCCCCAGGAACAGTTTTATATTTACAACGTGCAGTAGTTACTTAGTTGATGTCACACAGTTGTTTGCTGCAGACTAAGTATATAATTCATGTTTAAAAATTCCAAGACAAACTTTTTATAGCATTGTTTACCGCCAAAGAATAGATTTTGAGCCTCATGTCATTTCCAGAGAGGTTATATAAATTACACTCCATCAATAATATATGTATTTCTTTATAGTCTTATACTTATGAGATATACTTAAAATTATTAATGAAGTCGAGCAACTTTTATATATTCTTAGTTTTATGTAAAATTCCTACTTTTTAGCTATCGCCCTGAAAGGAGCTACAACTACTTCATGAGTAGTGGCTGATGGCTGATCAGTATTTCCACATCATAAGAAGTCACCGTGAGACAAGCATTCAGGAGAGCGGGATTGTTTTCCTTAACTTTACCTTGCATCTCGGTCTTGGTCACAACTTGGAAAGAGCTAAATGACATCCTCTTGTTCCAGCAATAAAGCCGCATTAGCAGAGATGGTTTTAGATTCTGGTAACATCATAGCTCTCAGATACTCAGTGAAAAGAATCAGCCACAGTTTACGGCAAGGCAACCTTTCTGCGCTATGTTGAATAGTGCGATCGTTTCCTGGGAGAAACGTGTTCTGAACAGCAAGCTTTCAGCACACACCCTTGTAAAGGGCCCGGGGCTTCTTATTCGGCATTTGTATAAATAAAATACTGAAACCGGCGACTTTCTACAGATTCAAGACCATCTGTTCCCTCAGGGTCTAATCGGTGTTTTTCTTTTTCTCAGTTTAAGGCCAACAGTCCAGCTGTGAAGTTTGAGCTAACGGGGGAGACAGATGATATCTTTATGATAGAAGATGGACTTCTGTATTGCACCAAAGCCCTGGACAGAGAAACCAGGGCTGTTCATCACCTCCAGGTGAGCCGAGGCCAGCGTGCTGGAACTTTAGCATCCGTGCTCCTGGAGCCCCCCAGCACCTCCTGAAGTTACGGGCAAACTGTGCAGTCCTCGTATGACCTTCCTCCCTCCCTCACACCCTCCCTCTCTCCCTTCTTTCCTCCCATTCTGCCTTAAAACCAACTACAGAGGGGTGTGGTTTTTTGACTAGAGTCAGTTTACATGGCCAAAGTCCTCAGATGACCTTACTCGTTCAGGTCCTGGGGCTGAACCCCAGTGATAAGCCTCTGATATGCCCTGGTGTTTGGCCTGTGGCTGTGGTGGGGGATCCACACCCACAATGAAGACAGAATCAATGCTGGGCAGAGCCACTGCGGCCCCAGAATGCAAGAGGAATGGACAGTCAGGCCTACTGGAAATACCCTTCCTTCCCTTTCCCCAGAGCCTCCCAGTGGTTGTCTGAATGGCGGGATGGCAGAGAGCTAAGTGGAAAAGAACAAGCCGGCAGTGGTCTGTCACCTTCTGCCACGGTTCTGTACGCTGACCACTGAACCAGCTCTGGGGAGTCATGGCACACCATCGTCTATAGCAGGATGTGCCCTGGGTCCAGGACCATCGCGGCTGGAAAGCCGCTGCTGTCCTCAGGCTGACTGAACTGATCGGACCCCTATTTTAGCAGCACACACTGTGGGCTTTTGTGGGTTCTTCTCTTCTGCAGTCACCAGACCATTGGTCCTGGGAGTGATTCTGGGCATGTGGTCTGAAGCCCAGGGACACTAAGGCAGTTTTCTTTTCTTCAACAACAGCTTGCAGCCCTGGATTCTCAAGGAAAAATAGTGGAGGGCCCAGTCCCCATCACCATAGAAGTCAAGGACATCAACGACAACCGGCCCACGTTTCTCCAGTCAAAATATGAAGGCTCGGTGAGGCAGAACTCTCGCCCAGGTAATAGACAGGATCCTGACTACGTCTACGGACGGATGAAAGGGTGTGATTGAAGAGTGGGGTTGTACAACTGACAGTTGCCACTATCCCTCCTCGAGAACCTCCTGCCTTATGCCCATTCTGTGGCGATCTGAGTGTTGTGTGATTGTACCTATTGCTCTGGACCAGAGTGCCATCCTTGGTCCTGCTGAGGCTTGTGTATAGTAGGATGGCAGAAACACCCCCACTCGACACTGTGACAATAAAAATGTCAGTAGGAGGGCTGGAGAGACGGCTCAGCGAGGGCCCCGGCTGCTCTTCAGAGGACCTGTGCTGAGTTCCAAGCACTCGTGCTAGGTGTCTCACAATCGCCTGTCACTAGCTCCAGGGGGTCCAGTGCCTTCTGGCCTTGGTGGGCACCCACATTTGTGCACACATGCTCACTGTCCCCGCATAATAAAAGCAAAGTAAATCCTCAAGAGTCTCCAGAGCTTGCCAAACGTACTGTGAGGGGCAAAAACATCCCTCTTTAGCCAACTTTCAAACTCCATACAGCCCTAGAATACCTGAGAATTGTCTGGAAAGACGAGCTTACTCTCCCACAGCCTGTGGGATGCTTAAGGCTGCTGTAGGTTCCTTTCCTTATGGCTGTCCCCAGCTGTGGCCCACTCCGCTTGATAGCTCCATCAACTACTATCAGTTAACCATTTGTGTCCTCAACCTTCTCCTTTTCTCAGTCTTCAGTACCCACGGGTAACCATTCAAAGATAGCTGTGCAGTCCCTGTCCCTTTTCCCTGGGTGGCATACCAACGACTCACACATGCAAACTTTGTTACATCAGAATTTTCCAGACAGTAACATCCCTTTTATCCAAGAATCAAATCTTCTAGGAAGTAATTTTCAAAATTTGGTGGCTCAGGACTTCTGTGTTAACTCTCACACAAACTTTTGAACCTGTGAGTTAAACCTCGTGGTTTCCTGGTCCAGTGTTTAGTGGCTGCCTCTCCCGGGGTGAGTGAAAGGAGAGTGGTTTGTGGTGTTTGCAAGGCTTCATGGTACAAATCCTCTACCCTGGCCTTTTCCAAATTATTGGTGATATCAATAAATGAGTTTTATAGACTTTGGGTCTAGTTAGTTTTAGTGTATGATATTTTTATTTGCACCATTTTATAAGCAAGTTTATAAAAAATTTAAAAGTAATCAGCTCAAAAATTTCTGAAAATTCAAAATTACCCTCTCACACGGTGAGTCCAGCGCAGCACTGCCTGACATCTGCCCGCACTTACTGCCTGGAAACAAAAACACTTGTTTATTAAATAATTAAAAAGAACACAGAGAGTTTAAAAAATGTATTTTTCAAGACAAAAATAATTTGGTGAGAAAAAAATGACATTGTTTGAATCTTTGCAAATGTCTTTAATGTCTGGATGAATAAAAACAATTGGGTTAATGGTGTGTTTCTACATTCATGCTGTTCCCATATGCTATTCCGGTTGAAGTCGTACGTGACAAAAGTTAGCCTCATACAGATCTGTAGTTTAGGAAAAAAATATTTTAATAACAATTTCAGATATCGTGAACATTCTTTGATTTAATACCAAAACTTGAAAAGTGGATGTTTCTTATATATGAGTATCCCTCATTAATAATCTATTTTGTTCTATTTTACATTAAAACCTATCAAATCATCTTGTTCTTAAGCGGGTCTTTCTCACATGTGATTTCTAACATCATAAACATCTTGAACTATGCCCAGGGACTCCTGTAGGCTTCTGAACCCTACTGCAGGGAAAGGGAGCCACATGAAGATCAATGCCGCACTCTTAGGGACTCGAGCACTTCCTCCCGTTTGATCTCTGCATCTCAGGAGGCAAAGTTAGATACAGATGGTTTAGGCTTTAATTCTCTTTTTCTGTGTGCTTTCTTACCAGGAAAGCCTTTCATGTATGTCAACGCCACAGACCTGGATGATCCAAACACTCTCAATGGCCAGCTTTTTTATCAAATTGTCATTCAGCTTCCCTTGGTCAACAATGTCATGTACTTTCAGATCAACAACAAAACTGGAGCAATATCGCTCACCCAAGAAGGTAAGTCAAGGCCAGCGCCTCACGAATCTCAGTCAGGGGAAGGCCTGCCACCTTTGGAGATGCATCCTTTCTTCTTCTCCTCCCCTACCTACTTTAGGATCCCAAGAACTGGATCCAGCTAGGAACTCTTTCTACAACCTGGTGGTCTCCGTGAAGGACATGGGGGGCCAAAATGAGAATTCCTTCAGTCACACCACATCTGTGGACATCACTGTGAGGGAGAACATCTGGAAAGCACCGGAACATGTGGAGATTACCGAAAACTCAACGGAGCCACACCCCATCAAAATCACCCAGGTAGCGTCCAGAGGACGTCAACAGCTAACTGCTGACAGCGATCCATACCTTGTGGTGAACAGACCTTTCCTCACTGTCTTCTTGTTTTACTAGATACATTTTACATCATGTAATTACAAAGAAAATTAAGTAGCCAAGGCCCTACATCTCTGGAGTTTATCATCACCAGCAGGAAACATGCGTGCATGCACACACACACATACACACACACACAGAGTCAGAAAGGAGACTTAACTCATACTCACTTTAGAAGGAGATGTAGTGTTTTATTGTTCACATCAAGTAGTGTGCAATAGGACTTCTTTGTAGTGGGCTCTGTGGCATGTGGGAAACTCTCAGTGTGTGTTGTCAGTAACAATGTCAGAGAAGCAAGCACTGTCTAGGTAACAAGTCTTACTATAAGAGTACTTTTGTTTTTAGCCGGGCGGTGGTGGTGCACGCCTATAATCCCAGCACTCGGGAGACAGAGGCAGGTGGATCTCTGTGAGTGAGGCCAGTCTGGTCTACACAGCAAGTTCCAGGACAGGCTCCAAAGCTACAGAGAAACCCTGTCTCAAAAAAAAAAAAAAAAAAAAAAAACCAAAAAACCAAAAACCAAAAAACAAACCCACTTACTTTGTTGTTTATAAAATAACTCTGGGGATTAGCAGTTATTTTTATTCCTGAAGTCTTCCAGACTTAAATATTTGCAGGTATGCCCCTCATTTATGCACATGTCTCTACAAAGTGAATGAATAGTCTAAGACAGTAGTTCTCAACCTGTGGGTCGAGACTCCTCTGGGGGTTGAATGACCCTTTCACAGGGGGCACACATCAGATATCCTGCTTATCAGATGTTTACATCACAGTTTATAGCAATAGCAAAATTACAGTTTTGAAGTAACAATGGGAATAATTTTATGGTTGGGGGTCTCCACAACACAGGGAACCATATTGAAGGGTCACAGCACCAGGGAGGTAGAGAACCCCTGGTCTAAGGCATCTTCTATTGGTCTTAACTCATCTTAATTGTGGATTCTAGCAGCTCAGCATGCATCATGGTTTAGTCTTCAAGTACTCCAGCTGTGAAGTGCACTTTGCTTCACAAATGGATGGTGCATCCAGTCAGAGTTCTAGAGGAAAACAACCCACAGATGCTTCCATGTGTTTTCAGGGATGCTTTCATGGAGGAAAGAATTCCCTTGTATGCTTGTTTTTAAAATTAGTTTGGGTTGAAGAATTGTAAAAGCTCAACTCAGCTGTCCTAAGACATCACTGACGTGTGGACAGAGTTGCGAGTGTTCTGAAGTGAGAACCGAGAAGCTGTTTGCATCCCTTCTCGGTGTGCTTACCCATACACCTCTTTGCTCACTGTGCATGTTGGCCACACAGGTGCAGTGGAATGATCCGGGGGCTTATTATTCCTTAGTCAACAAGGAGAAGCTGCCGCACTTCCCATTCTCCATTGACCAGGAAGGAAATATTTATGTGACTCAACCCTTGGACCGAGAGGAAAAGGAATCAGTGAGTAAGAGGGAAAGTCTGGCAGGGGACGAGACAAATCTTAGTCTGCTCACAGTTGAGGACAAAGTCAACTGTGCACTGGAAAACCCGTGCTCTAGACCCTAGAAGTTAATGGGCTCTCAAAGATTGGCTAACTTTCCCACAAGCCCAGTCCATTCCATCCCCTCCCCTCCCCCCATTTCTCATTGACAGTAATGCCGGAGGGGGTGAAACGAAGCATCATCTCCTCTTCCTATTAAAGTGGACAGGGAAGGAGTCTTAATTCTGAGCTTGGTATTGCAGCACCTTTTCTATGCGACTGCCAAGGACGAGAGTGGAAAACTACTTGCATACCCTGTGGAAGTTTATGTGAAAGTTGTTGACATTAATGACAACCCACCAATATGTCCGGCTATGACTGTGTTTGAAGTCCAGGAGAACGAAATAGTGGGTAAGAGACGAGAGCTGACCGAGGCCGATGCCGTGCGCCTGTCTTCCTCAATGCTTCTGTGAGCCCTTTCTAGCCTCGGAACGTCTGGTAGCTGCTCGCTGCAGGCCACTGTTCACGGCTAGTGCAGCACAGACTCTGAAGGTATCAGGAGAGTCATGCAGGCACAATGGTTTGGAATAAGCAGGATCTCCAGTCCTCCAGTTGGGACTTTTATGACTGCCGTTACCCGCCACCCCTTGTTTAATGGCAGTCACCCTCAGGACTGCCCATAGTTCCATCACTGTGTAGCAACATCCTGTGTGCATCCCAGAAGTGTCCCCCTTGCAAGGTTTTCCCTTCGGTTATCTTCTTTGACTGCTAAACAACTCACTGTAAAAAAAAGATAAAACCTCATCCAACTCGCTAAAGAACTTGATCATTTATATCCCCGGGCCAACACCCCACAATGAGTGGGTAACACCAAGTTCAACCTGACCCCGAATCTCCTGTCCTAGAAGACAATGGTAACCGAGGAAGCTGGCAAGTGAAGTTAAACCCCAGTCTTGCTTGTCCTTTTGATCTTTCTACATTTGAAAAAACTATCTCTCCTGACGGTGTTAAGTTTGTATAGAAACAACACTATAAGAATGTTAAAGGTTTCTGAGTTCATTGTCTCTTCCTGGATTTGGGACTTTTGTCTGTTTCCCTCTTGGAGTTGAGCCCTTGAGCAGGGCTGTGTGTGAGTGGTGTGCTTTCTAGGTTTGTGAGGTTGGCAACTTTGTTCTCCTCGTGGGCGTGGTCTATGTGTCTAGCAATGGACATTCTCACCAGTGTCCTGGACGCTTCCGCTGTGGCTGCTCCGCAGCTTTGACCCAGCAGCTGCTCTCCCGGTGTATGTTGGCGTACATGTACATACGTGTGGATGTGGAAGCCAGAGGGCGGCCTTGGCATCTGTCCTCAGAAGCTACCCACCTTGTTTTTGTAGTTGTTTTTCTTTTGTTTGCTTTGAGATAGTAGAGGGAATGCTCTCTCTCTCTCTCTCTCTCTCTCTCTCTCTCTCTCTCTCTCTCCCTCTCCCCCCCCACACACACACCTGATATTCCAAATGCCAAGGCCCTATGTATCCAATGCCCAGGGGCTCCAGAGGTCAGTGGATGTGATTCTGTGTCCCACCAGTCCTGGGAAAGTTCTGATAGATTCTGGGGTCATCCAGATCCATGAAGTGGGAACAGGAACTGTGGGTTTCCTTACATGCAGCAAAAATCCCACCTGAGGTTTATTTGAATTGAATGTCGTGTTTGAATTGGATTACACCCTTCCCTTACCTCAGTTTACCCCACTGGCTTATGCAGACTCTTAAAAGGGGTGGGTTTTAGAGGGAAGTACTGTATCTGATACATCCACACGTATGTACATGTATGCCAACGTACACACAGGCACGTAGGGTGAGGACCCAACGGTCGGCCTTAATCTAATCTGGCTGGAGTTCCTGTGATAAATTTGGATGCCAAGGTACAGAGAGAAGATGCATAGGGAGGGAGAAAGAGCCAGGGAGAGCAGCTTGGAGGAGGGCAGCCTTGCCAACACTTGATTTCGGGTTTCCAGCCTCTAGGTTTTTGTTAATCCTCTCAATCCACAATACTTTCTGCCAGTATTGGCTAATTAATCCCCCCCCCCAATGTTCAACAAAGCATCCATGAGAAAATGCCAGGAACCAAAATAATTCTAAATGCCTTTGTTCACTCCCCAAAGTGTCCCCTGTGATTTCTAGGAAGCTGCGTTAACCTCACAGAGCTGGTGTGAGTGACTGTCCTTTCCTCTCCACAGGTAGCAGCATCGGGTACCTGAGCGCCAGCGACATGGATGAAGCCAACACTGTCAACAGTATTTTGAAGTACAAACTTGTAGACCAAACCCCCAAAGTTCCCTCAGATGGACTCTTTCTCATTGAAGAATATGAGGGAAAGGTTCAGCTAGGGAAACGCTCCTTGAGGAAGCAAGACAACCCTCAGTACAACTTGACAGTAGAGGTGGCTGACAAAGGTAAGTGCTGCCCTGTGGTTAGGAGATGGTGAGTCTTCCTCTACTTAAGAGTCAAGAGCCCGCTCTCACGCTTCTAGAACTCTCTGCTTCCTTTGTGAATTCGAGAAACCCAGGTGTGGCTGCTTTTACATGAGCTAGAGGTGCGGGTCAGGCAACATTTTGTTGTTTTTGGTCCTCTGAGAGCCAGGAGTCGAGAGGGATTCGGTGAGCATCTCAAAGGAGATGCTTTTGGGAAGAATGGAAGGGAAGCTGTGAACTCTTGGAGATCTCCAGACAGCAACACTGGCTTGACCGTGATGGAAGGAACACTGACGGGGATGTGCTGGACCAGAAACCATCGGAGGAGAATTCCAAACGCTGTCAGGAGTTCTGCATTAGCTCTGGGGATAAGCCTGTTTTTACATCAATGCTAGTTCAGTAATTGGCTGGGGGCAGCCTATGGGGATGAGGCCTTGGTGCAAATGTAGTGTTGGGCACAGCATAACAGTGCAGCCACCAGGCTGTTAGTCTGGTTGTTACAAGTCCGCCAGGTACAGTTTCCTGGCTAACAAAACAGGAGCGCGACCTCTCTTTCCCTGTCCTTACTTTCAGACCTAAAGTATCCGCGTATAAAAGTGGTAGAGAAAATATCTTTGGAGAGTTGTGCCTGAAAGACCCCCGAGGAGAGTCTTCCCTCAGGAGAGACCCCTTACCCAGGAATCAGCCGAGACCACTCCTACGGATGCAATCAGCAAGAGGCTTTATTCGGATACACAGACGCCTGGGGCAACAAGTCTCTCTGAAGACTTGCGCGCCCTCAGGCTGGGAAGAGGGGTTTTTATAGGGATAGGGGAGCAAAAGCGCGGGCACAGAAGCGAGATGCATAGTTATTGGTTAATTTAAATGAGGCCAGGGTAACTTGGGGACGAATTCCTCAGTGTGTGTGGGGCAGGGTATGCGGGCTTTCCGTCCCTGACTCAAGGCCAGTATGTTTTGCCGTGGATAAGCTATTTTGCTCTTGCCCTAACCTCGACTAGGGCTTTCCGTCCCAGACTCAAGACCAGATGTTCAATTATCATAGATAAGCTGTTTTCGTTCTTGCCCTGACCTCGGGTGTGGAGTTCTAAGCCTTGCGAAAAGGCGTTACTGTAGCTAAGTGGCTGCATAGCTGGAGTGGGGGTCTTTCAAGGCTGCATAGCTGGACTGGGGGTCTTTCAGTGCCCTTTCTTGTCTGCTTCTCAGTGCCTGCTACACAATACCAGGAGACATTTAATTCTTGTAGACTGTCAAAGTGTGTGGCTCTTAACCTCTGTAGGAGCAGAGGAGTCTCATGGAAACTTCCCGTTCTCAAACCTATCTCCACATCCACAGACAAATGCGGCACCACCATTTCTGGGGCTCTCAGACTCCTAGGAGGTAACTGTTCTCTAGGAGTATGTGTGCATGTGCACACATTAATAAGAAGAAAGAGCCTGGTAAGCAGGAAGCTCATTGAGTCCCAAACAAGGCTTTTGCAGAGACTAGCACTAATAGGCTCCAAGCCCTGCACCAACCCATTTCTATCTGCAAATGTTCTGGGGATCAGCTCCAACTCTCATCAATATCTGTTTGGTTATAATCAGATTAGAGATTGTATTCAGCTTCCTGGTTAATGCCTTAAGCACAAGCTCTGGGGGTGATTATGTGGGCAGATCAGCGAGGACGACAGCTGGAAGAGGAAGGTTTTCTCCAAAGGGGCGGCCAGAATAGTTTAAAAGACGCACAGTGGAGGGAAGCTAACAAGAGGCAGGATGTGGGGGAGTGAGGGGTGGGAGTAGGGGTGCTTTACCATCCCGAAGCCTGAAAGGACTTCAGGAGACAGGAAGAGGGACATGCCACCTCTTTCTTCTTGTCCTTCCTCCAGTTTCCAGCCTAGTCACTCTGGCGGAGTGCAGCTGTTAGTGGAAGGACAAGGATGTCACTGATAAGGTTCATACAGCCTGGATCCGAGCACGGAGCAGAATCAAAAGCTAGCAGGGCACGGGGAAGACATTGCGTAGATGAGCTGACGAGGCACAGAGACATACAGTGACACTCTCATGCCCTTACATTTCTGGGGTATGGAAAAGCCAGAATTCAAATAATGGGGTGCCAGAGCCGAGCACATTGTGTTATAGTTCAAAAGACGGCAGACCCGTCTCCCCGAATAAGTTACTCTCTTCTGCCATTCTGGCTTTCTCCCACATGGCCTCCCACAACACACTTACCAGCATGTTCATCTACTCATCTTGGATCTAGGAGCCAACTGCTGGTTCAGACTGGTCCTTGACCTGTCAAACCACCCTCAGAGCCTGTGCCATTTCCCCAGGGTTCTGTGAGCTACCTCTTAGCCTCCTTGGAGGTGAATTATGCCACCTTCTCCCTTATTCAAAGGAGAGGAACGCTGGTGGCCTTGAACTGCTCCACCATGCCTGGTGGGGCTGATGCTGGGCAGATGTATCCAAAGGGAAGGCAGCCTGTGGGATGCTCAGCTGCATCCCTGCAAGGACAGTTTTGCTTTGGACTTCAAAGAGTATATAGCATCCGCTGTAGGGAAGGGAAGCTACTTCAGAGAAAAGCAGCCATCCTGTATGCTGAAAAGGTCCTCCCTTGGATGGTGCAGTGGGAAGCTAAGGATGCATCTCAGGGCCCAGTCCAGCTTCCACATCCCCTTGATGACCTGCTTGTGGGTGAGGTAGTGAGCAGAGCAGCCTCCATTTTTATGAACTGTGAAACTGTCACAATGGCTGTCACACCATTTGCCAATATTTCCTTGCCAAGTCCTGTTGCCAATGTATGCTTTCCAGTGAGAATTCTGTGCTGTGACTTTGGTTTTCAGATTTCCAGACCCTCTGTTTTGTGCAAGTCCACGTTATCGATATCAATGATCAGATTCCCATCTTCAAAGTATCAGACGTGAGTAGATGCCACCATTTGCTTTATCTTCGTTTTGATTGCTGTTTGATTTAAATAAATACACAGACAAAGTGGTGGGTAGCCTGGCCAATGCACCAAGCAAAGCCAGGTACCATTGTTAGCATCTTTAGTCTCCAGGGACACGAGGATGTACTGATAATGTCTGGGAGTGTCTGTTTACAAATGCCTGCCAGCAGCGCCTCATTCCAAAGGCTGCTCAGACGCTACAGCTCCAATCTTCTTCAGATTGGAAGGTGAATGGCTGCCTGTGCCTTGTCACAGAGTCTCGCATGCAATAGACAGTAGTTAGAGAGCCACTTGATCTTATCCAAGCATTTGAGATAAAAAAAAATAGCATCAGAAATTCTGGCAACTTTAACTCATTTTGTATTTAACCAGGCAATAGGAAAGGGGAAAAGGCCCAAAAAGAGTATGCTCCATATATTTGCAAGAATTAGAATTGGGCATAGAGTCAGAAGGATCAATATAGGAAGGATATCAAGGTGAATGCTGTAGTCATGGTGTACATTACCATTGCACTCTTAAAAGGGATGTCCTGATTTATTTAGCTCAAGGGAGAGTAAAGACCCTTTGGCCAGCTTGTTTTGTTAGAAGTCAGTTTTGAGGCAGCTCATAGCCCTCTGATGATGTCCATTAATCAACACAGGGACAAGGTTGTGACAAAGGAGGGAATTGATTTATGGTAAGGCTCAGCACCAGAAAAAGTCAATGGGACCTAGCTTGTCTAAAAGGCACCGGGGTTAAGTAAGCGTGAAATAAAGGACTCATTTCTTCTCAGCCTAGATCCTCCAGGGCATTTTATGTCTTCCTAGTATTACAACTGCCCTGCATTTTACCAGACAGTGGTCAAGAAGATTGAGCAGAAAAACTCTGCAGGGGGGAGTTTAAAGCTTGGAGTTACACTCCAGGCTGGAGAGAGTTTGCTTATGCTGCTGCCAGCATCCTCTCTTGGACCCTGGCTGTTGCCATTTTTGAGATCATGATGTGGGAAAGAGTGGATCTTGGGGCTTTGGGGGAGTCAGAATGCTTTTTGGGAACATGGGCTTTGAAGCTCTGGGTATGATCACACCATGTTGTCTTGGGCAGGGCTGACCATGCTAGCCCTTGGCTCCTCTGTCAAATGTCACTGGTAAGTTTGCGCCCTCTAGGGCATTGTGCTGCTATCTTTCCTAAGCACCGTGTACCAGCCATTCAGGGGCATTACAGGCATCCTGTCTTCAAACAGTGGGTTACATCTTCCCTTTAGACCAGCGATCAAGCCTGTCCAGGAAGAAATGGGATAACTCTCATTGTTCAAATGACAAATAGCAAGGTTAGGATTTGTACCCAACTCTGAGGTCAGTGTTTTGAGCTCCTAATGTTGGTTATTTAATTTATTGATGCATTAGAAGTACCTGTTACATCAGAGGCATTTCACATACTACAGCTATTTATATCATGATTATCCAAATAGTTATAGTTCTTAAGCATGTTGGATGTTGGAGGGGAAATCTGTTTTAGAATCCTTCTAGAATGTCTAAGATGGTATGTTCCTTGGCATAGACTTCAGTTCATGGGTACAAACGATGTTGAACCACCTGTAACATGTTCATCAGGGGAACCTGTGCTGGGTGTTAGTGTCAGCTGTGACCTCTGTTCTGGACCCAGAGACGCTTGAGTTTGGCAGTTGAGCTCAGTGACAGCTGACATCCTGTTTCCTTTCCCCTCCCCATTTCTTCCTCAGTATGGAAACATGACTCTCCCTGAAGATACGGCCATTGGATCCACCATCCTGGTCATCGAAGCCACGGATGAGGACGAACCCTTCACCGGGAGCTCTAAAATCCTCTACAAGATTGTAGAGGGAGACCCCGAGGGGAGACTGGAAGTTGTCACAGACCCCCAGACCAATGCCGGATACGTCACCATTAAACAGGTAGAAAGCCCACTTGATTATTTTTATTAATTAAATTTATTCAATTGTTTTTACATCCTCCTTCTTCTCCCATTCTCTCCCCCACATCCTCGCTGAGCCCCCCACCTTCACTCCTCTGTTTCTGTCTAGAAAGGGACAGGTCTCCCATGGGTATCAACAAAGCATGGCCTATCGAGTTGCAGTAAGACTATGCTCCTCCCCTTGTATTAAGGCTGGGCAAGGCCAGTTATGAGGAATAGGCTCCCAAAAGCCAGCCAAAGTGTTAGGAACAGCTCCTGTTCCCACTGTTAGGAGTCCCACAAGCAGATCAGGCTACACAAGGGACCAAGGTTGGTCCCATACAGACTCGCTGGCTGTCAGTCCAGACTCTGTGAACTCCTATGAGGCCAAGTTAGTTGTTTCTGTAGGTTTCCTTGTGATGTCCTTCACACACACACACACACACACGTGTGCGCGCGCATGTTGGGAGCAGTGAGACTCCAGATCCTGAATTTCTTGTAAACAACTTGTTTTCCCCTGGTCTGAGTGCCTACAGCTGCTCTGAGCACGAGACCTTCAGGAGTTCCTGATGGCAGGAGAGTGGTTTCTGGTGGGTTTGGCTGGGGCGCGGCTATCTCTATATAATCTGCCCCTGAACACAATAAAGGGGGCATTCTTGGGGAATTCAAGGATGACCCGTGTCGCTGTCTCTCTGTCTGTGTGTGTTTGTGTATTTTAACCTCCAGCTCCCTTGCCCAAAGCTCACGAACTGGGTGCCAGCGCACAGAGCGCAGACACCGGGGCGCGGTGTGCGGCACGCACGTGCTTGTACAATTCTTCCTCCCTCTCTTCAGCAGTATTCCCTGAGCTTGGCCCAATGCTTGGTTGTGGGTCTCTGCATCTGTTTCCATCAGTCACTGGATGAAGGCTCTCTGGTGACAGTTGGGGTAGTCACCAATCTTTGAGTATAACAGAATATCGTTAGGCGTCTTTATGTTGACTTTTTTCTCCCTCCAATAGTGTTTGGTTCTATCCTAGGTCTCTGGACTATCCAGCCTCAGAGTCTTGATACCCCAGGCACCACTCTTGTTGTGAGCAGTCATTGGTTGGCCATTCCCACCATCTCTGTACCCCTCCCCAACTTAACACACACAGAGGCATAGGCAGCATGGACTGCAGGTCAAAGTTTGTGTGTCTGGGCTGTCATCCAAATCCCTCCACTGACAGTCCTGCCTGGTCACTGGAGAAGGCCAGTTCAGGCTACACATCCACTATTGCTAGGAGTCTTAGCTGTGGACTTCCTTGTTGATTTCTGGGAGTTTCCCTTGTACCAGGTTTCTACCTCACCCTAAATGCCCTCTCTTTCCAGTTGACTGACTCTTTTAGGACTCTCCCCCTGCTCCCCAACGTGATCCCTCATGTTCCCATTCCCACCTGCCCCCAGTCTACCAACAAAAAATTCTTCTGTTTCCCCTTTCCTGAGATCCCTGTGTGCCCACCTTGGGCTTTCCTTGTGACCTAACTCTCTGGGTCTGTGGATAGTAGCATGGTTATCCTTTACAGCTAGCTAATAACCTCTTATGAATAAGTACATTCCATGTTTGTCTTTCTGGGCCTTGGTTACTTCACTCAGAATGATCTTTTCTAGTTCCATCCAGCTGCCTTCAAATTTCATGTTATTTTTTAACAGCTGAGTAATACTCCATTGTGTAAATGTGCTACATTTTCTTTATCCATCTTCTCTGAGCCCCACGGGGTAGTGGATGGTCAGGCTCTCAGGGCTGAGCTGGTGTGTCAGTAATGAGGAATGGTGTTTGGTATTGTTTATTATATTAGTTCTTTCTGGTACATTAGTAATTCTCTGGAGACCTCCTTTCCTGAAATTTGGAGTTTGCTTTGGTGCTTATTTTGATATGAAAGTTCGCCCCTTCCCTACTGTGGGTAGTACTTTTGAATTCCTGTGTCATGGACATTGTAACTAGCTCAGGCATCAGCTGGAAAGCCAGTATGCACAAGGTTTCTGTGCAGTGAAAATGTGACGTGTCCTGTCCCCGACTCTTGGTCTCGACATGCTGTCTGTTCCCAGATTGAATCTAAACCTACGGCTTCACCTTTGAGGCGGTCGGGTGCAGAGGGGCTCTCTGGACAAAGGCAGATTTCCGCTTCTCTGATGAATGTGTCCCCATAGGTCTCTTCACTTGGCTTTCAGTCTCCAGTGCTGTGAAAGCCCGGGTGGATGGACTCAGCAGGGTTTGCTGAGTTGCTAATTTAGTGCCCTCCGTTTCTAACTTTCCTTGTTGTAGCAGGTCTGGTTATGTGGTCAAGTCAGGCAGATGTGCAAGCTGGGCAGAGAGCCCAGCTGCTCAGCAGTAAACCACTCCCTTTGTTCCGGTCCCCCCATGGAATCAGCATCGAGGGACCACTTCTGAAACACGGCCTGACCTTGCAGGTCAGGAATAAAGCCCTAGGTCTCCAGCTTGATGTCTAGTGTCTCTGTCATCTTTCTCTTTTTGCCCATGTTTTCTGTTCTAGCACCACAGCGTCCCCTTCATCTGCAGACACCAGGTCTCACCGCCTTACCCCTGTACCTCTAGGGCTGTAGTGGTAGATGAGAAAGCTAGGCAGAGACTCAGGGCTGTGGTGGCAAGAATAGACGGCTTCCTTTGCCTAGGTGTGTAGACGCTTGTGGGGTTGTCCGCTTGAGTCTGGATTAGTGTCCTCGTCACGGCAGGCTGGAGCATCAACTGGAGTCCCATCTGTTTTTGTCGTCTTGTCCTGACTTTCTAGAGGGTTCTTCCTTCCTGCTGGGTTTCCTGGGTTCTTACCTTGTTTGGACAGCACTGTTGTCACCGTCTGGCATTCGGAGTGATTCCCAGGACTTTTGAGCACAGAAGAGTCCTATTAGGTCATTGATCATTGGCTCACTAAGTCATTGAGAGCCCCTGCCTGGCAATCAGTGGGCACTAGTTTCTATGGCCAGCCTCTCCTCTCACATTCGCACAGTTAAACAAACCTCATTGCTGCCTAGGTTTTACTTCAGGTGACCATGGCTGATATGATTCTCTCTCCCAGGTTTCTCATTGTGCTTATGATTTAGGGGTTTCGGTTAAGACTATGAGTGTTTAAAGAAATGAACCCTTTAAGGGAACTGGTCACTCCAAGGTTAATTTCTCCTCTTTTTCTCTCCTCCACAGGCTCTCGATTTTGAAGCCCAACCAGTTGCCAACATTGTGTTCAAAGCGGAAAATCCTGAGCCCCTGGTGTCCGGTGTATCTTACAATGCCAGCTCCTATGCCTCATTCAGGCTGACTGTGACGGATGTGAACGAAGCACCTGTGTTTTCCCAACGTATATTCCAAGCAAAAGTCAGTGAGGATGCTGCTGTAGGCACCAGACTGGGCAACGTCACTGCCAGGGACCCTGAAGGCCTGGCTATGAGGTAAAGGATGGTATGGCTGTGCAGGCCGACTTGCATGCTGCCACCACAGCTAGGGGGCTAAAGAGGGCTGGGAAGGTGGAGAAGCAGTGTGTTCTGGCTGCACGACTGAGCCATGGTGCAGAAATCAGAAGCAAGGTCTCTGGCGTTGATTCGGTGTTTCAGACATATGGCATCAGGTGCCATTCACTTTTCCCTTGATGCAGGTCTCAGCTGAGGTCTGGTAAAGTCAGGAGGTCCCCCCCTCCAACCAGTCACTGGGTTTGAACTATTGGGGTTCTGGAGAAAGTTTCTGAGGGAAAGTGGATTGGAGAAGTAAAAGCCTAATCGAGTAGAGAAGGCCGCCTTACAGGCCGAAGGAATTGTCTTAGATGTGGGGATCTCTGGCTCCCCTTCCCTCCAGAGAGCTAGTCTGGGGCAGCATTCCCAGGGGGACCAGTCAGTCCTTGAGGTGAGACGCTAAACATATGGACATATTTCTATCTCAACTATTCTCAATCTTTTCTTTTCATTTTTGGTGCAACAACCCCCACATGCATTGGTCTCAATAATGTACAACAATTTATTTACTTACCACATGCACATATATGCATTTGTATAATATCTATATGATCTTAAAGACCACATGGTTAGTAAGCATAGATAGGACTTGAACTCAGTTCTTCTGCTTGTCTTGTACAATATTGTCCAGCTGGGTACCTAGAGTGCCCATCAGCACCAATAGACCCAGTCCAGCCCAGCTTCCAACATTACAGACCCCTTTGCTGACACGGATCCAGAACCCAAGTGTTTCTGACTACTTCCGGTGTGGTCCAAGGCGTTGCTATCTTTGCTAGAACTCAGCCTTTCTCACCAGCCCCTACCTACCCATCTGAGTCAACTTGTGCAGCGCTGGCCACAAGGGTCTTTAAAACAAGGCAAGCCAATTGTCCAGCTGCTCTTCAGACCCTGGCTGGGGGTTCTTGCTTCTCTTAGGGCGAGGTCCCAACTACCAAGGAGCTCTTGTTTTTCACCCCCACACAAACATAAGCACAGTACTTGACATAGCCAATGTGCTAAAAAATACCAAGGAAAATTAATTTGACTAAATATAATATTAAAATTCTTATTCCTGGACATGTGGGCTAACAGAATTTAAAAAACTTATAGACAATGTTTTGAAGCCATGCATGCATGCATGCAATCCTTTAATGCCTATTTCCAGGCCTGGGAGTAAGTGGCATAAGCTATAGATGGTCATGACATGACACTTTACAAAGACTACACTCACTGCTTCTCCTCAGGCAAGACTTGCTTCTCTCAAATTAATCTGTCTACACCTACCAGTGAGTTCTCTGAAGACACGGTTTCAACCAGGTCACCTTTCCACGCGACACAGCCTGATGGCTGCCTCTGCCTTCTACAGCCTGGCTCTCCCCGCCTCTGTGGCCTCATCTTTCTTGTCCCTGCCTGCCCACGCTATCCACACACTGTGCGTGGACCAGGATGGTCCTGGTCTCTCTTCCGTGGCTGACATAGCTATGAGACAGCCTCTTGCCCGTGTCTGCATCTCCTTCAGAAAGGCTTTCCTCCGTCCTATCAACCTTCTGGTGATTCCAATCTCTTACACGGTCTCCATTACACTTTAAGGGAATTATCTGTGTGTCAGAAGTCTACTTGCATCAACTCTTGCCTTGGTCCTGCCTGCCTAAACTGATGTTTCTTTAGCGAGGGTTCACTGGGCCACCAGCCATCCTGTCTCCCACACGAGCTGCTCAGGTTTCCTTGGGGGGTGTAGTACTGAAAGATCTCAGAAGACGATTACTTCAGTTTGAAACCTTTGTTGCCAGGAAACTGTAACTTTTCTGCCAATTTGTCACTCTGCCATACATAACAAAACAATCCCAGCACCATGTTGTAGAGCAGCGGTGACCCTTTAAGACAGTCCCTCGTGTTGTGGTGACCCCTGACCATAAAATTATTTTCGTTGCTACCTCATAACTGTAATTTTGTTACTGTTATGAATCACAATGTAAATAAGTATTTGTGTTTCTTGATGGTCTTAGGCGACCCCTGTGAAAGGGTCACTTGACCCCCCAGGGGGTCACAACCCACAGGTTGAGAACTGCTGTAAAGACAGTTCTTCTGAAGAGAGATGCTGATTGGGTAATTCTGCCCCGCGGTACACCCAAACGCTAATGTTATATTGTCGTGGTATAAATGCACAGACTACCTTTCGTTTTCACTCAGAGTAACGTGTCTTCTTCTGCTCTTCCCTTCATGGAAGATACTCCCTGAGCGGTGATAAGAGAGGCTGGCTTAAAATCGACTCCGTCACCGGGGAGATATTTAGTGCGGCTCCGCTGGACAGGGAAACAGAAAGTCTGTATCGGGTACGCGTGGTGGCCACTGAAATAGGTGAGCAAAACCAAGCCGAACCAGATTATCAGGGTAAATACCAATAAAAATGAGAGGGAGGGCAAGAAAACTGATGAGGTTACTAACCACGGCTGAGTACAACTCCAAAGCCAGGTGAGACAGGCGCAAAGGCGTGCGTGCGTGCGTGCGTGCGTGTATGTGCGTGCTCTCCTTAATGGCTGTGATAGAGAACGCCTGTGCTAATTTGCGTTTCTACCAGGTGAGTTACTCTGAGACTACCAGGGTAACAGGGATGCTGCCATCTCTAGCTCCCTGCAGGGACTAGAGTCACTTCTAGGAAAGTTCTAGAGTTCTTAGCTAACCTCTCTCACTACCTCCTCAAACGGGATTGAGGGCTTCTACGAAACAGGTAATTTTCTGACGCGGAAGGTATTATACAAGGCTGTCCAGCAGCAGTGACCTGGGAGTCCATCCTGGGGGATTCTGGACCACCAGCAGGTGTCGGGGATCCGGGGATCTGCTCCTTGGATGAGGCAGGATAGTTTTGAGAGGGAAGGCAAGCGCACAGATACGCCAGATGTTTGAGCGTGTTATACGCCTGTGTTATCCTTGCATCCTATTTTATTCATTTGTGATACAAGTTGTCCAATCACTCTGGACATGGAGTGCCAGGAAAATTTTCCGATTAAAATCAAGATAACTCACAGGAATAGTAAGCTAACCAGGAAAAGGGCTGGTGATGAAAACATTGAGCGTCTTTAAATGGAATTTTCCATCCTACAGTAGGAGTTCTGTTGATCTTATGCTGGTCAAGGACTCTAATTAGCTGGTAATGTGTCTGCTTAGCTTATAAAAAAGATGAGAGTGGGAACAAATTACTACCCAACAAATACAGTTTTAGAGCAAAAAATAAAAAAAACCTTTAAAATGCAAAGCCCTGATCATGGGAGACTGTAGAAGGGGATGGGAGAGGAAGGGAGGAGAGCAGAGAAAAATATATAGCTCAATAAAAACAATTCAAAAAGAAAAGAAAATGCAAAACCCCAAATTAGAGGCAGACACAAAGACAGAGAAAGGAATCATAAAAATGTATGGGAAAACCTGGAGAAAGCCAAAATGACCACAGTCACATTCAACTACAGCAAGGACACAGAACCGCTCTGTTGTTGGAGGGGAAGCAGGAGCGGATGGACGAGAGCTTGCTGAGAGGCAGCCCTGTCTCTGTGGCCGCTGGGCATTCTGCTCTCAGGTTGTGTACGTTCAACTGGTGATTTAAGAGCTCCCAGGAAGTCCGAGGGGGGTCATGGCCTTCCCGTGAACCCACACGGATCCACGCTGCACTCTGCCCGAGTTCCCTGAGTGGCTCTCACCTTTTAGAGGTTTCATGGGTTGTGACCATGAGCCAAAGCCCGATTCCGGTTTCAGCTGTTGGCACTGAGATCATAACGTAAACAGACCAAACAACTTCAAGGACATCAGGGGCTTGTCTTTGGCTTAATGACAGTCAGTCATCTCTGTGAGGAAAAGCAAGAAACGGGGTTTTCCGGAATCAAAGCAGGAGTCAGAAAACAGCTTAGGGGAATGGACATAGACTTCAGCTATGTCTGAATATGCCATGTCTGTGTGAGGTTAGGCTAGGACAGTCCGGGTCAGCTGTGCCACGGGGTGCCTCCTGTGTGCGTCTGTTATTGGCCACACTCTGCATAAAGAAACCAAGGCATTGAGAAATTGGTTTACCCAAGAGCACATAGCTACCAACGGGTTGTACAACAGAGGACATGGTTTTCATTAGTCTAGCATGACAGACGACTTGTGTGCAACCTTTGTTTACATGTGAGAGCATTGCAAAGCCACATGCTTCTCAGCTGAAAACCATGAAGCTTAGAAAACTGAGTTAGGATGCTTACGGCAGAGGTAAGTGATCGAGGGTTCCGCTGGTGGCTGGTAGCCTCGGATCAGCGCCGTCTCCAGTGGGCACTAGCTGTGTGAACTTAGCGAAGTTATGCAGCTTCTGAGTGACACACACCCACACCATTTAAACATTGAAAACATTTTAGTACATTTTGTCTGTGTGTATACATGCCAAAATCAATTTTTTAAGAGTTAGTTCTTCCACTTAGCTTTCATGTCTAAATTCATGTCACAGGTCTGGCAGGAAGTACATTCACTCCCTGAGTCATCTCGTAGGTTCTATTTAGACATTTATACCAGTACTAAAATTAGGTCTGTAATTCTAAAGGCTTTTTTCTACTACTTTAACAGACATGACTGTTTAAATATTGATTCTTTTTAAGGAAAGAGAAACATGCTTCCTTCTGCAGGATGATGAGAAAGCTTGGCATTATGTTCCAACCTTTCGCTTTCTCAGGTGGGTCCGCTTTGAGCTCCGAGGCAGATTTCCACCTGGCCCTCACAGATGTGAATGACAACCCCCCACGCCTCGCTAAGGAGTACACCGGCTTGTTCTTCTGCCACCCCCTCAGTGCTGCAGAGAGTCTCATCTTTGAGGTCACTGACGACGACCAGCAGTTACTTTGGAGGTCCCAGTTCACATTCGCTCTTGGCAGAGAAAGCTTACAAAATGACTGGCAAGTTTCCAAAATCAATGGTGAGTTATCAGACATACAAGGAGAAAAGTCAGTGGTGGATGGGGGAATAAAGCTTCTTCCCCCCTAGGTTGGCTTTCTAACTCAGCACGGAAATTTCTTCTGTTCCAAGAAAGCCGTTCACACTCTGGGAACACACAGGAAAAGTCTTCAAAGCTCCAGGCTTTGTGGGAAGGGAAGCTTGGCACTGCGTACATCCTGGCTGGGGTACATGGATAAATGAACAATTTGAACATCAGTTGTAAATTTCCAGGGAATACTGAGAAACAGATTTTATTATAAATTTTATTGAAACATAATTCACATACAGTAAATCACATCTGATTAATGTGTACAACTTTACAAGAATTTATATATATATGTCATATATATAAGATCAGCACAATCAAGTGAATATTTTGCCACTCTCAAGTTTGGTCTTACCTTATTTTTTTATTACCATGCCTACTCCTTATGCCCATCCCATTTTCCCAGCCAGCGACCGATCTCTCTGTGGCTACAAATCTGTGTGTATTTTTGTAACGTCATATACGTTCCTTCCACTTAGTATGATTATTTGGGCTGCATTCCCGTTTTGGGTTCCAGAGTTTCTTTTCTTCATTGTGCCATAGTGCTATGACAATTTAGTGTCTGTTCTCTTGATGATTGTTAGCTTCTGGGCACGTGTGTGGACAAGTGTCTGGTAGGAGCGTGCGTGCTCTTTCGTGTGTCTTAGCTGAACGCCAAGGAGTTGGATGACAACCTCACATAGCAGGCTAATGCTTTGCTGGTTAAGCAAGGGTCAAACCATTTCCCAGTTTGTTCTTTGCATTTTACATTCCCACCAGCACGTGAGATCCTCAGCTGCTCAGCACCCTCTCAATGCACCTGCTAGGCTTAGTTCATTTTAGCCTCTAGTGGGTGCACATCAGTCTCCTATTATATTTTTGATTGGTGTTTCCCTAGTGACTAATGTTTCAAGTCTCTCCTCTTTGCATGTGGTGAGCTGCCATCCATACATCAGTGAAGCAGCTGATCAAATATTGTTCCCAAGCTTAGGTTCTTCAGCATCTATTGAATTGTAGGTGTGTGTGTGTGTATGTATGTGTGTGTATGTGTGTGTATGTGTGCATGTGTGTGTGTGTTGTACGTGTGTGTGTATGTGTGTGCGTGTTGTGTGTGCATATGTGTGTGTGTTGTGTGCTTTATCAGGAAATTGAATTTTTATAGCAATGCCTTCTCCACGTTTTTAAAGATTCACTTTTTATTATGTATGTGTGCCTTGGGACTGTGCACCCTGTGCGTGCAGGCGAGAACTGCAGGGTCAGAGGAGGGCACCGGGTCCCTGGCCTGGAGTTAGGGTAGCTATGACTGATTTGGTGAGCCGGGAACTCACTCTGGTCCTTTGCAAGAGCGGTGAGCATTCTTGACTGCTGAGTCACCTCTCCCGTCCCATTGCAATATCTTTTAAACAGAAAATTTAAAAATTATCAGAGTCAGAGTTATTGGTTTCTTGTATAATCTGTGAGTTTTAAAAGTGCCTGCTCTTCTCTGTAGAGAAACGGAGGAGGAGCGGAGGGAGGGGAAACTGCAGTAAGGATGTATTGAAAACAAAAAAAAAAATAAGAAAAAAGCCAAAAATGAAAACATCTTTACTTAACACAAGGTTACTAAAAGAAGATCCATTTCATGCTATTGTTTATGGAGGGTAAGTGCTACAATCAAGGCGCTGTGCTTTTACTATGGATACCTAATTGTCCTAACACCATTTATTCAAAACATCTCTTCAGCATGGATAATCTTGAATATTTCAGAAAAATTCACATGGAAAAAGCCCCCTACCTTACAATACTATATCGTTATAGTATTGTATATCCATAAAAGATGCAGATCAGGTGCTGTCACTTTCCAAAGCCGTTTCACCTGTTCTAGGTGTTTTGGTTTCAGTACCCAGCCACAGCTGAGGCAAGTGACCCCGTCCTTTTGCTTCAGTCTCTTGGAATGTAATGGGTGTTCTTTCTGTAGTCTACTTTGCGTTTGCCTGTTTGTGCTTTCTGCTAGTGATTTTTTTCTGTAGACAGTGCTTTTCCCTCCTTTGGAGCCATTCTAGTGTGCCTAAGAGCAAAGCTGTTGTGATGTCCCAGATGCATTTTGTGCAGACATAGGCTATGGTGCTGCTGGCCAGGAGTTCAAAGTCAGTGACTTCATACTTGTTAATTAGGTAGCTTTCAGTAGAAGCAGAAAACAAGTTTACGCATTTATCGTGATTAAAATGTTGGGGTTAAAGGTCACAGAAGCTTAAACCTGAATTTCTCTGAGGAGCAAATTTTCAATACTTATTATTTCAGTGTTTGGAACAAATTTATAGAATTGCTGTTCTATCAAGAAATCATTAATTCAAAACTCAATGAATGGCTTTACTTTTTAAAATTAGTTTTTTGAGAATTTTGTGCAATGTGTTTTGTTTATATAATTTAATGCTATATCTATTTATAAAAATAATAATGTCAGGTTCTCCCCTATAATTCATGACATGTTTAGCCATAGGGTCTTAGCCCCAGGACCCAATAGTAGTGCTAGGTATGGGTTTCATCTCATTAAGTGGCCTTAAATCTAATCACAATCAGAAAGTGTTTGGATACTCCTCTGATATCCATGCCGTTATTGTACCAGTGAGTATGCCTTGCCAGGCTGGTTGTTAATTCCAGAGATTTGTGGATGGTTTCATGTATGTAAATCAATAAACATCATATAAGTAGACCCAAAGACAGAAACCAGCAATTGTCTCATTAGATGCAGAAAAAGCCATTGACAAAATCTAGTGTCCCTTCATGATAAAAGCTCTGGGGAGTCTAAGAATACAGGGGACACATCTCAGTGTAACAAAGACAATATGCAGCAAGCCCAGAACCAGCATCGTGCTTAGTGGAGAAAACCTTGAATCATTTCACTAACATCAGGAACAAGACAAGGAGGTCGCACCCTCCCGTCTCTTGTAAAGTCTTGGGACAATAGAAGGAGAGAAAGCTGATACAAATAGGCAAGGGAGAAGTTTAAGGATGCTTTAGTCTATTTTTAAAGGTAAGCAACATGAAAAAAAATAGAAGTTAAATTACTCAGAGTATCACCTATGTCAGGCTATGTTCCAGCCCATCTCATTATAGACAATGCAAAAGTGAGCATCATTCCTGTCAAGCAAGGGTTCTGAGTCCGTTTTCTCCCTGTTCTGACAGGTACTCATGCTAGACTCTCCACCAAGCACACACGCTTCGAGGAAGGTGTTTATGAGATCCCGATTCTCCTGAGCGATGAGGGGAAGCCACCCATGCAAGGCACTGTCTCCTTATCAGGTAGGGGCTTCGCATATGTGACGTGGAATACCTGTTGCCATGGGCAGTGTGAGGAGTGCTTTTCTTCACAGTGGGATTCGGCAGCTAGTCCCTTGAAAACTTACCCTACCAAATACTGTTCTGCACTTTAGTTACTTTCTGCCAGTGTGTGGAAGGAAGCTGTTTCCGGCAAGCAGGCAGCCACGATGGGATACCCACGGTGGGCATGGCAGTCGGTATACTTCTGACCACCCTCCTGGTCATTGGTGAGTATGACTTCTTGGCTGTAAAGTGAGATCATCAGATCATCTTACTTAGGGGTTTCATGGCTTGGGTACTAACCGAGGATTAGTACTAGATTAGTATTAGTATTAGATTAGTAACAGAGGCACCAAGCAGTCAGTCCTGTCAATGTCCTGGTTGGGAGATAAGATGTCAGAAGAAGCCCTCCCTCCTCCTGTCATTTCCATCCTTGGATTTTCATGCTGGCATTTTTACCATGCAGCTCTTTGTGTTAATCAGTCTTTATTTAAGTAAGCCACACCTAAGACAATCAACTCTAAAAACGTGTTCCTTTTTGTGTCATGGCTTCAGAGGTTCTGATCCATGACTGGCTGGCCCATTGCTTCAGGGTCCATGCCAGGGCAGCTCTTTACTGAGTACAGCTGCTTACTTCCCAGATGGGAACAGATGAGAGAGGAAGGGGCTAGGGTCCTACTGTCCCCTTGGAGGGTATGTCTTCAAGAGGGCTAGGGGAGACTCCTGCTCACTATAGTTTTTACCACCTGCTAGCAGTGCTGAATTGGGGCCCTTCGGAGGACATGCAAGATTGAAACCATATAAAGCTCTGCATACAAATTGCTGTGTTTTGAGCCTAGTTAGCAAGCTTTTCTGAAGGGAAAAGAGTTGTGGTCTTTACCCTCTGCAGGGTCAGGCACCGGACTCTGTGGATTGGTACTGTGATGGGCAAGGCCCTTTGCTCACAGAGGCCCCAGGCTCTCCTGCCCATGGTGGACTAGGTAGGGGTGTGGACTTCGCAGCAAAGATGCTGCAACACCTGAAATGCTGCCGAGTTTCCCTTCGCTTCGAGGGTTTTTTCTTTAATGACTCTGGACCCTGGTTCTTTATAATCCAGCGTAATCTCACTGGAGCATAGTCCTGGCTCTCCTCCTGGCTGGACAGCACTCCTCTATTGGAGGGTCTTCCCCCCTCCTCCAATAGTCATCTCTCCCTACCGCTGTCCTCACAGTAGTTAATTAGAAGGACACTTTGGTACTCATGGGCACATGACTAAGGGTTTAACACAGTCTCACACTGTCTCCCTGAATAATCCACATCTCCTCCTTTATCTAAAGTCTTCTCAGCCATTCCCTTCATATCTATACATTTGCTCTCATGTCCCAGTCTGTCACGCTGGACTTGAACACAGGGCTCTGTAAGGACTGCCCTCTCCCCATGCTCTTCAGTACAAACTCCTCACGGCATGATGACAGGGAGGGCTTTGGCAGCCTGGCTTGCCACTCCCTTTCTCACGCATGGTGACCAGGTGACCTCCTTGAGAACCCTGTCTGCTGCACATACTTCATGCAACAGAGATGAAGTTCCTTTCTTTTGAGAGAGGGACCCTCTTTGTAGTTAATTCTGGCCTTGAACTCAGGACGCTCCCCGCCTCAGGCTCAGAGCGAGGTATGAGAGAGATCATTCCCTCAACTCCTGCCTTCTCACCTCTCACTGTTTTCCCACCTTGAGAGGATTGAGCTTGTGCACCAAGTTACAGTTTCCTCCCATGGCCTCACTTCCACGATCCGACTCTAAGTTAAAGAGTGCAGAGTTTTGAGGCTATGCAGGAATAGAATTAACAGGGCCTTTTATTTCAGACCCTTGTTCTTCTCAGACGGGGTGTGTGACTTATTACAAGATTGTTAGCGAGTGTCTGAGCATCTTGTCTCCTCCACCATGGTGCCTCCTATAACTGCTGATGAGCAATTTCTTTAAAGTAACCCCCTTTCCTTTGGGCTCTGATAGTTCAGATTAGGGCCTAAAAGCACGGTGTGATCTTGCAACAGTTCAGAGAGGTAGGAGAAGTTAGAAAGTGTAGAAGCCCACTCGAGGTATCTAGGGATGGCTGGCTTTGCTAGGAAGGTCCCCACGGTATGTCTGACAAGTGTCTACCACTGGCTGCATGCCAAGCCCTTACTGAGAAATTAAAGCTGTTTTTTAATCGTAAAATGATGCAAGCTTTGTAGGTAGAATGGAAGAGGGCTCTAGGTGGGTGGGCAGGTGTGGCTGCTCCCTGGTTCTGATTCAACTCCTTTCTCTGGGGAAGGAAAACTAGAATAAACATTTGGGTCCATACGAAGTTCAGACACTCTTCCACTGCTTTTCTGTCGGAGGAGTTAGGACACCAGTTTCTCTATTTCCAGTAGAGATCCTGTCCGTCCAGATTCGTTATAAATAGGGGCTTCCTACACACTGGGAGCAAGTGATCTGGTTACTTATGCCGGAGAGCCAATGCCCCGTGTTCTCACGAGAACAATGAAGCACCGTTAAATCCCCCAAGTGGAGGCTCACAAGCCATTGCCCACTCCCACTGCCAAGACACTGTGACTGCGGTCGCCCATCTAGAGAGGGCCCTGGTTTGACCCCGAGCTTTCTCTTTTCAGCTGGGATTTTAGCAGTGGTGTTCTACCGCATGAAGAAAGACGAAGGAAAGGGGAATGTTGAAAACCCTCAGTCCCCTGAAGCCAAACCTCTGAGAAGCTGAATCGGAAAAGAAACGGTCAAGTTTATGCACCAAGTGCTTCATCAGTGCCTCAGCTGTTTAATTTTGTCCAAAATGTGAAGTATAATTGTAGAGTTTATGCATCGTGTGCTATATCAGGGCCCCAGCTGTTTAATCTCACAGCGTCATCCAGAATGTGAGCTGTAATTTCTTTGATAGCATGCCACTCTTGTCCTGTAATATTTTATACTGCTGAGATATTTTATGTGCTGTAGACATGAGAGTTATTTTCCATTTTTCCCATGACATTTTCCTCTTCCACAAAACCCTTAGCCACAAAACCTAAACTTTGTGCTCTGAGACGGATGAGCTGATTGCACTTCCTGTCCGCTGGTGCTTCAGAGACCCGCCACTTAGCCACCTCCAAGCTTCCCAGACTCCATTTCTTCCTGTTCTCTTCCACCCTGTGTCTCTTCATATTTTGGTGTTACACCGAATTTAGAATATGTCACACAAAAGAACAAAGTGAAGTCTCAAGGAAAAGAAAAGTGGGCAGCTTCATTCCTTAGCGCGAGCAACAGCTTCTCTGTGTTTAGCCATCTTGGATGGAGGTCCTCCAGCTTGACCACAGTGCAGACCATGGGGAGGTATCAAGACAGTCGCTCTGTTTCCAGAGTGATTGGCTTCATGAACCTGGGCACAGGACTGAAGAGCTGTCTGGGTTTCCTCGCTACTACACGCTTACATACATGCTGCACGTGTTTTGTTTGTATGTTGAAGTTTTGTTTTATATTTATAATGTGGCAGAAACCAGGACGCCTGGAAGTGGTTAGGAAAATCAGAAATAAATGTTGGTTTCATTTGTTTTTATTTCTCTGATCTCTCTGTTTCATTTAGTGTGTGTGTGTGCGTGCGTGTGTGGCATGTGTGCGCATGTGTATGTTGGGGGAGCAGGTAGGTTCAGAGAGCAATGGTTGTTGTTTTTCACGTTTCTGTCATATGGAGCAAGGATAGGAGGAAGGGTGCACAGACCTTTAAACCACTGCACGTCTTGGCTCCCAGGCGCATGGAACCCCGACAGGTCCTGTCCAGACTCCCCACAGATGCACATGGGCCTTGGGGAAGGCACTGTGACTCGGAAAGCCATCCCTCCACCTGAGAGATCCTTCATCCATGGCATCCTGGATCGTGCTGCCACCTCCTCACCCGTGAATCCTGTGATGCAGCAGAAAAGGCAGGGGCTCTCTCCCATCCCCGAAATTCCCTGGGAGGTCAGAGCCAAGCAACGCGGGGGCCATGTCCCTCTTCATCAGGAGAGACTCTCAGACAGGACCCTCTCACATGTACTTGGAGAAGTGGCTCTTTATCCTGACAGTGTTATAAAGAGGGTAGTTTATGATACAATTGCTTCCTATTCTGTAGATTTATCCATGTTTAAATTTTCTCACCCAGCATGGAGCAGCTCTATTTAGTGTTTCTAAATGGCTTGCCGAGGACCTGCCCTGTGTCATTCATGCCAGGAGACAGCTTTCTGAAGTGATTTTGGGGGCCAAGGACTCAATAGTGATGGCTGAAATACAAACTGTAGCTCTGATTTCCACATGTTACCTGTCCTGAAAGTCACTAATTTCTTTGGAGAGAAACTAAAAGTCCCCTTTCCCGGGAGTTCCTCACTCTAGGAGCGCCCGCGGGGAAGATAGTGAGACAGAAATGTCACGGGAAGGCAGGCTCCTGCAGCCAGTGTTCATCTGACCCAGGAGAGCACTTTCAGGTTTCTCATTGCAACAGCTGGGCTTACATGAGTGGCTAGAATCCAAAGCTCCATGTGGAAGAGAAGGGGCTGTAGGTAGGGGAGGAGGAAACAAAAATAGCACAGTGCTTACCCTGCATTTGTAGTTCCTCTTAAAGTAAGCCCAAGACCGAGGCAACATCGGTGTTTAGGGTGGCATAAAATACCACTGCCTCTCTGGAACTTGGCCAAGAGTAGATCCCAAAGGCAGCATTTCCTGAGGCCTCTGCTCATCAGAGCCAAAGGAGGCCACTGAGAATCAGGGGAAGGTTGTTGGAGTCGCTAGGTCAGGCACAGGCCAGGATGGGAAGGCCCTGGCTAACCTCCCTTCTGCAAGGAGATTTCCGATGGCTTTGTGGAGCAGAGGAAGGGAGGAGGGATTCATGTGTAAACAAATATGACCAATCAATACCTGCCAAAGTTCTAGTCTAGTTTGTCTTGAACTTTGGCCCCCAAAACTCCCATGGTATTTAAGTTCTTCACAGCTGTCTGTCTCTCTTCTCAGGCTGGCTTCCTTGGCAGGGCCAGCCACACCCACGAAAGAAACTTTGACATTGTTATTTGGGCTCCAGGAAGCACCAGTGTGTTCCAGGAGTTTCTGTAATAGGCTGGTCTGGACCTTCAAGCAGCAGAGGCTGTGGAGAACAAGAATGTACAGAGAAAGGACCAGTGAAGACACATAGGTCTTTAGGAGGAGGTGGGAAGAAGGGTCATCGGGAGTCTCAGGCCACCGTATAGTTCTAAGACTGAGTTAAATGGATGGAGAATCCCACTATAAGATGGTCTGTTATGGGACCACTGCTGGGAAGAAACCACTCAGCTCCAGGATGACCATCATTGTTACGGCGTGTGGGAACGCAGCCCGTCACTACCTACAACACATCATTGCTGCAAGTGTGCACAGAATTGTGCAAGGAGCACAGAATTGAACTTGCGTGAGATCCTTGCCACAGGAGAGAGAATGTTCTAGAAACACGGTTGTGGATGTTCTCCCTATGAAGCAGTACGGGGCGGCTGGGCTGTGTCCCCGGCACCCAGCCGCCCACATGGCTCTAGCTTAGTACCCGAAATAATTACACAGAAACGGTATTCATTTAAACACTGCCTGGCCCGTTATCTGTAGCCTCTTATTGGCTAGCTCTTACATATCGATCTAACCCATTTCTAATATTCTGTGTAGCACCACAAGGTGCGCTTACCAGGGAGGATCTTAACCTGCGTCTGGCTGGAGTGGGAGCATCATGGCGACTCCTCGACTCAGCTTCTTTCTCCCCCAATCCTGTTCTGTTTACTCCACCCACCTAAGGGTTGGCCTATGAAATGGGCCTAGGCAGTTTCTTTATTAATTAACCAATGAAAGCAACAGATAAGATACAAGACCCACCTCCATCATTTCCCCTTTTTCTGTTTAAACAAAAAAGAAAGGCTTTAACTTTAACAGTAAAATTACATATAACAAAACAGTTATCAAGTAAGAATTACAGTTACAATATTTATATCTATTTTATCTCTTATCATAACTAAGGAAAACTATAACTATTACTAACCATTCTTCAACTCCATCAAAGACTCCAGAAGGATATAATAATACCTAAGTAAACAGGAAGTCCAAAACTCTAGAAATGACAGAGACATCTCGCTGCCTGGACAGTCACCCAAAGTTCCTCTGTACCGTTGGGGCATCCATCTTTGGCCTACAGGCCCATGGTATCCAGAGACATTTCCATGAAGCAGGAAATTTCAAAGGCAGTTCAGTCACTGTCTGTTGTGTCCTGCAGAATGTCTCGTAGACTCTTTCATGAATCAGGAATCCCGAAAGATCATCTCACCTTTAGGCAAGTTCAGCAGTCCTCTCTCTGCGGGTTCTCTGTGTCCAGTTTATGCAACAGTCCAGGCAAGAGCAGTTTCTTGCCCAAATGGCTATAAGGATCCTCTTCGATGCCCATCTTCCTCTCGAAGTAGATTGGTGCTGCCAGGAGCAGACGTGTCTCATTGTCATGAAAAGCCCTAAGTTATTAAAACATTTAAATGCCATATTCTGCAGTCTTTGAAAGATATGAAGAATGCCTATCTAACTGAAATATATCTCTATATATCTAGAAAATCTAACTAACATGACTACAAGTTTGACTATTATCCATTAACAACCTATATTTCCTAATTATACATTACATTTTAAATGAACTACACAATCACAATACCTTAATCAAGAACAGAAATACATATACATATAACAAAATTGACCTTAAATCCATACCAATGCAAATTATTCATATCTATATCATATCCCCCTTTAAATGTAAAAGCATATTTATAAACAATATTTGGGAACATGGGCGCAGTTTTTTCTCTCCAAACTGCTTCCTGCTGAATGGGGGCGCTGTTAATCATATCTTTCATGGGGTAACCTGTGTGCCAGGTTCATCTCAGTTGGCAGTTGAGTGAAGTAAATTTTTTGAAGATGTTCACAGCAACCTTTCAGGAGGGCGAGGTCTATCATACCAAATCGGAATAGATGCAATCCACAGGGTCACATCCTCTGTGAAAACAAAAGAAGACCCTCTCCAAAGCATCATATCCTTAGACACAAATTTTGAAATCGTAATACCCTTATATCCATTCTGGTTTAGCTTGGCAGCCCATGTAATGAAATGTCTCTCTGTACTTAGCTCCTTCACAATCAAAAATTTTAAAGAAAACACAATAATACAAAGAATCCAGACTCTCTGTGAATTTTCCATTTTTACGTGGCTTATTTTTCTTTATTTCTTTTAATCTATAACTATCTGTACTCTGTCTCTTTAAAGACTTTACCTTTTTTTTTTAAAGGCATTAAGTTTATTCTCTATATTTTTTTTTCTCTCTCAAGCCTACGTACATTCATCCAACATTGTGACCCATTTAGTGGTCTGTCTGAATCTGTTTTATTGTGAATCTGTAATTTTTTTATTATCCAGGAGCATTTCTTAAAATGTTAAGCAGTTCTTAAAAACTTAAGTTCACCATGTACAAGTAATACGGTACTGCCTGTGTCCTGCCCAGTCTAAACCTTAACTGTGCTGTTATCACAGTAATTACGGTAGTTCCTGCCTGAGGTCAGCATAGTTCAGCATGGAGCAGCCGCTCCTGCCTCAGAGCCTTTTGGTGCCCCTGAGCTGAGCACAGTTCCAGGCACACAGCAAGTCCACATTGGCGCCAAGCAAGCCTTAGAGCTTTGTTTCAAATGCTCTATTTAAAAGCTCTGTCTCCCGCCGGAGCCAGACAGAGATCGCAATGGTGGCACAGCCCAGAAAGCCGGCATTTTAAAACAGCCAGTTTTTTCCTGCTGCCGAGTTAGGACAATTTCTTTGTGGCAAGCAACCCAGAAACAGCAAAAAGCCGTCTTAAATTTTCTCTTTATCCTTTTTAAGCCCTCTCAGGTTTTACGTGGAGTTCATTAGCACGTTGGGTGCCACTCTGAAGCAGTACGGGGCGGCTGGGCTGTGTCCCCGGCACCCAGCCGCCCACATGGCTCTAGCTTTGTACCCGAAATAATTACACAGAAACGGTATTCATTTAAACACTGCCTGGCCCGTTATCTGTAGCCTCTTATTGGCTAGCTCTTACATATCGATCTAACCCATTTCTAATATTCTGTGTAGCACCACGAGGTGCGCTTACCAGGGAGGATCTTAACCTGCGTCTGGCTGGAGTGGGAGCATCATGGCGACTCCTCGGCTCAGCTTCTTTCTCCCCCAATCCTGTTCTGTTTACTCCACCCACCTAAGGGTTGGCCTATGAAATGGGCCTAGGCAGTTTCTTTATTAATTAACCAATGAAAGCAACAGATAAGATACAAGACCCACCTCCATCATCCCTACCCTTATGTCACATGACAGGGAAAGTCCCTGTGAGCAGAAAAGCCTCTCAAGCATTGTATTTTGGAATTCATTCAAGGTTTTAGAAATATCGCTAGACCTTGCCAATAACGTCTGTGCTGTGAGTCCTTTGTAAAAACTCGACACAGAAACATGCTTCTGCTACTCTGGATTTCCCATATCACAGATTTTGAGGGTAAGAAAAAGTCAAGGTTTGTCTACTGTGCGCGTCCTGGTTGGTGCTCAGCACTCATTTCCCTTAATTATTGGGGAGACACCTGTCTACAGCCCCTCAGTCTTCCCGTCATGATGTGTGCATGTGCTTGCCTCCGCTGCACACCCATCAAATGCATATCCCGAGCTCGCAGGGGTAGGAGGCCATGCTTCATCATCTTTGTGGGCTTTTTGTGGACTCCTTGTGAATCTTTATTTGGTTTTTCAAGACAGGGTTTCTTCATGTAGACCCAGCTGTCCTAGAGCTCACTCTAGACCCGGCTGACCTCAAACTAAAGAGATCTGCCTGCTTCTGCCTCCCGAGTGCTGGGATTAAATGCGTGTGCCACCACTGCCCCATGGTTGAATCTTTAACAGCTGCCTGCTAAACACCAAATAAAGCTGGAGAATTCCAAGCCCTTCGAGAAGCTCCGTGTTGTGCCCTGTGGACTAAGGCAGGTCGTTTCTAGTCATCTGAGTTCAAACTTGTCATCCTAACCATTTGCTGTATATAGTTTGAATCTGAAGTGTTCCCAAAGGCCATGAGTTGAAAGCTTGCTCTACAGCTGTGGCACTATTGGGAGATGGCAGATTAGGGTGGGGAGCCTGTTGGAAACTCAGATGTGTGCCCTTGAAGGCGGGGTCAGAACCTGGCCTCCGCCTCCCATTTCGGCAATTCCTCACCCCCACAGGTGAGCAGCTTTGTTCTTTGTCCCACACTGCTTTTCCAGCTGGAGACCCCAAACATGAGAGCCACGGGACGAGCATGGAGTCCTCAACAAGCCAAGATGAACCACTCCCCCTTTCAAGTTGATGTCCTCAGTTATTTCATTACTGGATGGAAGACCAGTCAAAACACCATCACACCCCAAACCTGCCGTGCCTGTTGAAGACAACGAGAGAAGTCTTAACTGACTTGTGGTTTAACTTCGGCATCCTTTCCTTATCCCAAATTAGACCTGATTGGACAAGAGCAGAAGGAATGAGCCCCAAATAACTTTCAGCTGGACTGGAACAGTTCACAGCTCCTAGCAGAATCTCACCACTTCTCGGAGCTTCTGGCTGTTCCAGAGTTTGAAGGGAATATATTGATCGCTACATTTTGGCCTTGACAAGGTTGTTTGACAGGGCTAGGAATGTAATCATTTACATATGTTTTCTGGAGCTCTACCCGGAATGATTTTCCTTTTGACATTTGTTTAGCCCCTTAAAACACCTTAGTGTTAGTAACACCCATAGGGGTTTCCTTAGTTAAATGGTATTTAGGATACAGAGGGAGCATGGAAAAATGCTCAGGGTGAGGAAGGGAGAGGCAAGAAATCAAGGAGGTGAGCAGTCTGTAGAGGAGGGGACGCCTGCTGCCAATGAGGCCTTACCCAGCAAGCTCTCTCAGCAGGCAGGGTGCTCGCCCCAAGTCAGCTAAGAAGCCTCTTCAGATTTCCACAGCTTGACCCACAAATGACCTTCCTTCCTTTCTTATCCCTAAGAAGCGACCTCTACAACGTCTGTTTTTAATGCTCCCTCTCCATTTACTCTGTGGCCCTATCTGGTCTTTGCGTACTCTTTTGGATGTACCCAGATTCTCGAGTCAAGCATTCTTCCACTAAATGATCCATTCATATTTGCTGTGATGTTTGCCTGTCCTGGGCCACTCTTACCTCTGGTATTTGACCACAATCAGAGTCCCATTCTGAGACCAACCATTAAACGCTGTTATAAAAGCCCATCTCTGTGAGGTCCTGCTTCAGGACAGCGGAGGGGATTGGGAAAGGCTGCTCAACAGCTGGGAACAGACAGGAGAGGGAAACCAAATTCATAAACCATGTTAAGAATTTTAGTGCCCTGGAAAAAACTCCCAAATGTTCCGATCATTAAATTATTTGCCTTAAATCACTTTCAGATGAACAAATTTGGGACAAACATCACCAATTTTCTAAACTGAGTCATATGTTCCAAAAGCAAATGGAAAACAGAGAAAAGATGAATGGTCCATCCCTCCCCGCCTGCTTCTGAAGATGCTGTCAGGTTGGGTAGCGGCAGGATGGGGCAGCAGACATCTCCGGTGTGTCCTCCCTTGAGGGCTGCAGTCTGAATATACACAAACCTCAGACCACTGATCCAAAGGAATCTAATCTTTAAGATGGTTGTGTCACCTAGAGGAATTGATTTCAGGATTTCTACTATATGTTAGATGATCGGAAAGCGTTCATTTAGTTGATAAGTGGATCCATGAACCATAACTTCCGGTGAAGAGGATAATGAGGACACACCCTAGGAGTTTGTCCTAATAAAATGACTTTGTGCATGGCGGGAAACAGCAACTGAGGGCGAGTGCTCACAGTGTAGCACTATTGTCACCACCTGTTACGGACAGCAGCAGCAGACGAGGGCTTCTTCCTTTGTCCATCGATGTTGATGAGGAGGAACACACTATAGCTCTGCTGTCATCCCACAGCAGTAAAGGGTGGGCTGCAGGCTTAAGGGAAGATGCAGAAGACAGCACCGCCTGAAGGACTCCCGAGATGGATGTCTCCGCACAGTTAATTCATACTTTGGTCTTGATTCACGACTTTAAGGTTTGGTAGGGAAATACCAATCTAGAGCTGGCTGTGGTTATATAATAGTGATCTCAGTACTTGTGTGGTAGAGACAAGAGATCAAGATGAGGCCAACCACACAGATACTTCAAGGCTGCTCTAGACCACATGAAACTTAGTCTCAAAAAAAAAAAAATAAAAAAAATAAGGAAAATTCTAAGAAACTCCAATCTAGCTTGATTAAAGAGACAGGTTGTCAAAACCCAAATAATTTTCAAACCGTGATCTCCCACCCTGCCCCATGTGTCTCATTTATCTTATTTTCCTTTATCTATCTCTTTCTTTTTATATATATAAATTGAGAATTTCACACAGGAATAGGTGTTTTGACCAAATCCACCCCATGCATTTCCCTCCGGTTCCTCCCCTCAGAGCTTCTTCCTCCCTTCATGCGTGCTCACCCCACCCCCACTGGGCTGGCTCTGTCGTCTGTGTGTGCACATGTGTGTGCACATGTGTGTGCACATGTGTGAGACAGCCTGCTGGAACATGTGCAGATGCTCGGGGGGGGGGGCACATCCCTGAAGAAAATTTACTCGTTTTGTTATCACTGAGTAGTATTTTAATGCGTAAATGTGCCACATTTTCTTTATCCATTATTCGATTGAGGGGCTTCTACGTTGTTTCCAGGTTCTGGCTATTACAAATAATGTTGCTATGAACATAGTTGAACAAATGTCCTTGTAGTGTGATTGATCATCCTTTGGGTATATGCCCAAGAGTGGTATTGCTGGGTCCTGAGGTAGGCTGATTCCCAACTTTCTGAGAAACCGCCACACTGATTTCCAAAGTGGTTCTATAAATCCCACCAGCAATGAATGAATGAGTGTTCCCCTTTCTCCAATCCTCTCCCCCATAAGCTATGATTGGTGTTTTTGATCTTAGCCATTCTGACTGGTGTAAGATGGTATCTCAGAGCTGTTTTGATTTGCATTTCTCTGATGGCTAAGGATGTTGAAGAAAACAGCTTAGGTCCAAACTAGTCTCTCTGAATGTGGGTGACAGTTGCATGGCTGGGGCACACTGCAGGGCCACTGGCAGTGGCACCAGGATTTACCCCTACTTCTTGTACTAGCTTTTTTGGGAACCTATTTTCTTTGGATGGAAACCTTGCTCAACCTAGATATAGTGGGGAGGGCCTTGGACCTTCCCTAAAGCAATGTGCCTCACCCGCTCTGTGGAGTAGACAGGGATAGGGTGTAGGGGTAAGTGGAGGAGGGGAGGGAGTGGGAACGGGGATTGGTATGTAAAACGAAAAAAGGTAGTTTTCTTTTTTAAAAAATGAGGAAAAAAGAAAGCAAAAGAAAGTTGATTAAGAAAGGAGGGATGGGGATGGTGCGGTTGGATAGCATGAACTGCTGAACCTGTTATGTGGAAAAGGTTCCATCTCTTTAAATAGTTTTTATTTTAAAACTCATGCTAGGAGACCATGTCACAAAGCATCTCTACCCCACTGATGAAAAGAAAAAACCATCAGACAAGGTAAGGGGTTATATTCATTTATCATTTCCCTTGACTGATGGTGATATCTTAGTGCCATGCCTTAGCATGAACGAAGCTAGGTTTTGATATCATATAGGACCTGCACTGGGGTGGAGTCAGCTCTTCAAACGAGGGGAGCACGCCACTAGACACAGTGTGTTGCTGACAGGAACCTAGGTCGGTGCTTTATTGGTTTGTGACTCATTTGCAAATCCCGTGACCCATGCTGCATTTTCTATGATAAACCGCTGAGAAAAACGCGTCACTTAGCAGATATTTGTGGTCAAGGTTTAGAGATTTTGCCCATAAATGGCTTCTACTCTATTTATTTAGGAAGAAACAAATGGTCACAAAATTCCACAGGATGGCTACCACCCAGGGGTAACCATGGCCACCCAGGGAATGACAAGTCCAAAGAGCGAGCTTGCAGTAGGGGAGGGTGAGCAAGGGTGACGCTCTCGCTTTTCTCTCTTGATGCCTGGAGCATTTAGCCCATCGTTCCAATTAGTTTTAAAATAAGAAGACAGTCCCTGGCATCACCCAGCCCTAGCACTTTCTATCTAACTGGGTTAATTAACACTAGTGAAGGAATTTAAATATGCAAGTTCCTATAAAATAAACGCAATAGCCCCTTGGCAACAATGATGAACCAGTAAGCATTTATTGCGAGCTTACTGAATGCAGACTATTGTTTTAAGCACTTTCAGTGCGTTAAGTGTTTAGCCGCTACAATTCTGCAGCAGAGAGTCCTTTACCATCATCATTATCATTGTTCTGACGTTAAATAGAGAAACCCAAGAAAGTGTGGGAGAGACCAAGCAGTCCACGCAAGCTCGACACTGGGGTCTACTGTGGAGAGCGAGGTCAAGCTGAGGAGGAAAACAAGAGCTGATCTCCTGCTGCTAAGAGGAGCTGGGGTGCACCGGGAAGAGAGTCCCCCATAACAGGATTTTCCCCAAACAACCCACGGTGCTCTAAGTCTGCTGCTTTTGTTTCATAACCGAGAGGCATCAGCTATCCTCTCGGTTGCCGATAAGCCCCCTCTATTAATACGGTCTCTTAGGACAGATTTTCCATTGCCCTGGATGTACTTAATGCTAATCCCACCCCTGATTTCCTCTTTCGCTGAGCTGAATTTTATGCATCTGAACTCGTATGGCTGCCAATCCTGTTTGAAGCTTTCTACTGGGTTCCCATTTCTTCAAAGATATTTCCTGCAATCAAAGAGATTTATTCTCCAGATGAACTTCTACGGATATCATTTTAAAAGAGTTTTCCTTTCTTTTTGACCACAATCCAGCGCAGGGTTTTGTACGCCACTGTTGAAAATGGATGTCATGGATGTCTGATTCACACAGTCTTCCGAGACACGACTCCTCTCTCTCCCAGAGGCCTCCTTCCTCCACACCAGGTTGCAGCTCCATGGGTCCTCTCCTCATCTCTTCCTTAGTTCTTCCTGTATCGTCCAGTTCACTGGCTCCTCCATCCCTTCGTCCCATAATGTCACAACCCCACTCCTCGTCGTGCTTCTGATGTCTCTAACGTCTATCCCATGTCACGCCCTGCAGTGGTGCATCCTCTCTAGTGTCATGGCTTGTAGTTTCCACTTCACCTCTCCCTCAGTCCCATTAACCTCAAGAATCCCCCATATCTGGTGACGTATCACCCATTTGTTGCTCAGTGGCCCTAGCTCTGCCTTCATCAACCAAGTAGCATCTGGTGTGGACTCTCCTCTTCCTTTCTGATATTATCCCCCTGAAAAAGGTGGCTCCTTCAGGCAGCCATCCTGGATATTCTGGATAAGAGGTAGTGTCTTATGCCCTGCAATTGCTTCTGTCTGCATCATACTTGGGTCCACCTAGCAGTTTATCTCATGACATCTGCCTCCAGTGAACTAGAACCTCACTGTGGCCAGGCTGGGGGCCAACCAGATTCACCAAGCATTTAGGTAATACATAGACCAGACCTGCTGTGAGACTTTGCTCTCTGTCCACTGTCTGGTCATGTGGGTAGGATATGCAAGTTAATCCTCACAGAACCCTGAGTTTTCTAACTCAGACCTACTGTGGTTCACTAAGAAAGTCAGCCTGGACTTCAGTCAATCTTTAGGAAGCTTCAGATTCCTCAGAAATCCATTGCAGGCACCGACAGTAAAGATTAAAGACTAGGCTGGAGTCAGCACTTGGTATTTTAAAAATAAAATGTCCTCTGAAGAAACTAAACCCTCTCTGTAGCTCACCCGTATGGAAGCTGGGAAGAACAGCTCTCACCTCCTATCCAAGAGTTTCTTCTTGCATCAGATAGAGAGCATTAGACACAACTGGTCAAAAGTGGGGTGCCCAGCTCCAACGGTTACAGCTATCCACAGTTCCTCCACCTGAGGCTCAGGGGACATCTGAGAGGAGGAGGAAGGATCAGCAGGTCTGTGGTGAGATTAAGTCTTCTAGATATGATATGGGAACCGCATCCATGAAATCTCAACAACATGGCTGCATAAACAAGACCTGAACAATGACAGTATCAGATGACATGCCTGTGACAATGACGGTATCAGATGATAAATAACCATCTAAATAAATAACCATCTATTTCTCAATTCTGAGCTAGTGTGGGATTTCTTTTAAGCGTCCTTCTTCAATTCCCCCTACATGGTTATCTAGGACCAAGTGGTCATTCCTATAAACATATACATATAGCAATACTAAGTAGATTCAGCAGGTTGCACTTATATATTTATTTACACACACACACACACACACACACACACACACACACACCAATAGCAATTAGAGGTTAAAAGGCCATGAATTTGAGAGGAATTCAGGAAGGGGGATAGGGAGAGGTGGGAGGAGAAAAAAGTGGGGAAATGATATAATTATATTTTAATTAATTAAAAGTACAAGAAACACAACAGAAAAATTTAAGAAATCAAAAAACTAAAATCTCTTCAGGAATGTCAGGGAGGGGCCTCTCCTGGAAGTGTGCATTGCTGTTACTCAGGACAAAAGGCTGGGTCTGTGGTCAGTGTACTCCCTTGAGATAATCCGGTTTATAACCATGTCACAACCCACCAAAAGGAAGCCCCAGCTAGTACTAGGGAACCAATAGCGATCTCTCCATGAATCCATGGGGAGAGGTTTCCTCAGGAAAACTGTTTCGCTGCTGGGGACGGAGTGAGGGGGACAGAAGAGAGACAGAGGGGCCCTTCCTCTTCCCTCTGACTCTCCCCTCATACTAACAAGGAACTGGTTGAAAAAAGGGCTTTTAGTGAAAGGTCTGTCTGTGCCACAGGTTCTAATCCCACAGGCGGGTTGATCAGCAGGTTCACCAAGGTTTCCCTGGCTTTGGGGATGGGCAATGCTTGGGAACTGTCAAGGCAGTTGGCACATTTTCTACCCCTCAGAAGGGTGAGATTTGACCAAGCCAGTTTTTTGAAGCTATTTTCCTTTGAGCATGTGGCTTTCAGGAAGACAAGTCACATCCACAAACACAGCCACAAGGAAAGGACAAGAAGGTCAGAACCTTACAGATCAGGTTCCCAGGTCTGCCACTTAAATGCAAGACTTGGGACAAGTCCTAAACTGCACAGAGCCTCAGTTTCCTCATCCGTAAAATGGGGACAATTTAGACCTCAACTGGACTATTCAAAGAATCACAACGACTAAGGTCATATCAGAAAAGCAGTTTGCATATAGAAGAATGCCATGGAAATGTGTTGTTAATATTATGAGTGGTTAATGTTCCTTTAAAATACTGGTTCTCGGCCTTCCTAATACTGCAACTCTTTAACACAGCTCCTCATGTTGTGGTGACCCCCAATCATAAAATTATTTTTGTTGCTACCTCATAATTGTAATTTTGCCATTGTTACGAATTGCAATGTAATATCTGGTATGCAGGGTGTCTGATATGTGATCCCTGTGAAAGCATTGCTGCACCCCGAGGTGCTCTTGACCCACAGGTTGAGAATCACTGCTCTAGAAGGCCCATAGGGATCTTCTCCGTTACTGTCCTACCCAGAGGTCAGGACAATGTATCACCTCACTGCTTAGGGGATCTGCCTCAGGCTTCCCATCTGACAAGAAGTTAGATCCCTCCTGATGTTCCAGGCCCTTGAGTGTCTGGACCAGGGTTCTAAAAGCTTGCCTTCCCGAGACGAGGCTTCACTCTCAGATTCATTAGTAGGCCAGAACTTGTCACGGCAGTAGAGAGACATGGCCTTGACCTCTGGCGGAGGACACTTTGTCCAGGTTACTCAGCTGCCTGATTTGATCTGCAAGTGAAGACAGGGATAGCACTGTCTCATCAGGCAGGACGCGTTTGCCACCGAGCAGTGGAACAATTCAACTCAAGGTGACTCCCTCAGGAAGAACACAAAGTGACCATAAATAGACGTCTAGAACCCAAGGCTACTGACTCAGTGGCTCACCCGTGTGGCTCAGGAATTTATTCCTTTCTTCTGGCTCTGCCAGGTCAAGGCTGGCTCTACTTAGCTGACCAACTCTACAGCGAAGCTCTTCCAGACACCAGAGAGAAAGGCAACTTTCTGAGACAAATCCAGGGGCAACCTCCTCCTCCTCTCATTCTCTGTGAGATGTGCCTGCTCTCGAGCCAGCCACCAGGATGCAGGAGAGATTGCCCTGCGTGAATCAGGCATAGTGTGGAGTGGGGAGACATGTTTACCCAAGGCTACTCTAAGAAGGAAACCAGGGTTCGGTTAAAAGTGTTAAATTCTACAAGCAGGAGGCCATCGTCCTGTGAGGTGGTCTCCATGCTTTGGGCTGCAGAGTCACAAACCACAACTTAACTTAGCACATGAACTAAATCTAATCTAAGAGCATATTTGGTAACACATATCCAACTGGCGAGAACATTCCCAAATAAGGCGAATACTCAGCTGAAGTCAATCACGCCAATCGGCAACTTGACTCCAGTGCCCAGTCTGTAAAAGCTCTCTGCCCACCCTGCTCAGTAGAACTCAGGGTTTCCTTTGTTTTGAGGCATTCTTCGCTCAAATAAACCCATTCGGAATTACCTCAAGTTTTTCCCTTAACAGAAGCACGGGAAAAATGAATTTTAGATGGGCAACTGAGACTTCCTTGGACCACTATGATCAGCTGTTGGTTTTGCGTCCCAATAGTCACCCATATTGAGAAAAAGACACACACACACACACACACACGGAAAACCCCAGTTACTCCAAACTTTGTGTTTGGGGGTCAGAATTAGAGGCAGAGGAATTCTCTACTTGTTTCTGTCTTGCCCATGATCATGTGACATATAATATATATATATGGAACAAAAGTCAGGAGACAGACATGTGTAGATGTCGCTGTGAGTACTGGAACCCAGAGCTAGTGGAAAAGCCTCTCCAGGACCAGGTCTCTTGGGAGAGCCATTGCCTATCCTAGCTTAGCAGCCTGTTTCCTGGGACTCCGTTATGACTGCTCCATCAGGCTGATGGCAGGGACAGAGGGAATAGGACAGTGAGTGCTCAATAAATAACTTAATTGTAGTATTGGTCTCCTTTCTCACACCAAACCCTCTCCATCCGGGCTCTAGCTCCTTTAAGACTCAGGCAGGTGACCATGGAGTCATTACAAAGAGTAGCAACTTCCAGTATCAATAAGAATTTCAGGACAATACTTTAAAGAAAAAAAAAGATTAAAGAAAGAGAGAACAAAACGAAAAGGGCCAGCTCCAGCTCACAGCCATCCAGAACTTTCTTCTGCACCAGTGCCGATCATAGGAGTCCTCCCGGCAGCCGGGAAGGCTCTGGCTGCCCCATTTGGGAGAAGGATAGCGCCTGTTCTTGGAAGTGACTGGCTAGCAGAAGCTTGCTCTGCTTTCTCCTCCCCTCGCTAGACCCTCCCTGCAGCTTATGTGTGGGCACATGAAGCCACCTGCCATAGCCCAGTCTCCTTTCGGACAGAGCTATTTTGAGCATCGCAGTGAGCACAATGGAGATAACATTGCGGTTTTTATTGGCTTTCGGTTCTTGAACCATAAGTCTGGGTGTCAGGGTCAGGCCCATTATTCCAAGAGGAGGAGAAGGGAGAGAGTGGGTGCTCTAAAAATAGCAGCGATGCTGTTTTCACAGCTCATTCTTGGATATTGGTTTCCACATTAGAACATTCCAAAGTATAGACTGCACTTTTTTTTTCCTTTGTGAGACCATCTGGATCAGAAGTCTATGTTGAAGGCCACACACTCTTAATATTTTCCAGGGCAGGGGTAGGGAGGAGTGTCAAGAACAGCATCATGGAATAACCCCTGATGACATCAAGACTGACCCTTGTGGGACATACACACACACACTTGAACACACACACAGCCTGTTTCAAGAGTACCAGAGGAAGACAGCACTGAAGAACTATTCACACTTCCAAACCCTAATGAAATCAGGGAAGACAATTGGTTGGTTTGTAAACAAAGGAATCCATGTCAGGCACAGGGATAAAGTGGTATTTGGTGATCTGGGACTTCTTCTCTCCACAAGTCAAGAGTTAAACTAATGTTCTCACTATTCCAAACAGACAGATTTGGAGAATTAACACGTTTATTTCCTATTGAAAAGGAAGTGAGAAATTACCAACAGCCAGGTTATATGACGTGTCAGGCACTATGCTCTAGCTATTTTATTCAAAATATTTCATCATCCTAATACATAGGCAGAGAGTCAGAGTGTATCCAAGACAATTCGAAGCATTTTCACTCAATGCTTCATGTGTTTTTAAACTTAGAAAGTGTACGGTGGCCAGCAAGGAGGCTCAGCAGGTAAGGATGTCTGGGGCCAAGGCTGAGGAAGAAGGAGAGAACTGACTCCTGCAAGGTGTCCTCTGACCTCCACCCTTGAGCCTGTAGCATCATGCCCGCATATACAGGCACACATAAGTGCAATGATTTTCAAATTTAAATGCCCATCCCTGTGGTCTTTGAGTATAGGGTGCAGGGTAAAGGCTATCCCTGTGCTACATGGGATCACAGAAGGTCGAGCCCAGGGCACACAGGTAAGGGAAGTGTCCCAAGCTGGCCCAGTGCACATAGGTAAGGAGAGTGTCCCAGGCTGGCCCAGTGCACACAGGTAAGGAGAGTGTCCCAGGCTGGCCCATTGTCACAGGTACTCAGTTTAGCTACAGTAAGCTCAGGTTTAACAGAAAGCTCAGAGAAACAACTGGAATGGGAGCCACCCTGGAGCAGAAAGAGACAAAAGGAGAAGCCTGCTTTTCCAGTCAAGTTCCAGGGCCCAGTGGCTGCTGGCTGTAGGCGGACAGGGCGACAAGCTGGTGATTGACAGGTGTCTTTGCATGCTCTTGCTGACATTTCTCAGTGAAGACTCACTTATGAGCTCTCTGAAATACAGGCTCTCTTTCTCAAATGCCTCTGGGGGGGGGGGGTCCCAGAGCTTTTGGTTGGTTATAAGTGGCATTTTTTTCTAGTTCAGAAATAATCTCCACACATCGTAATACCTACTGATTGTTGGCAGTTGACTTGTGAAGCAATCTCAGACTCCATCCTTATTCTGGAAAAGTCTACCATAAAGGCATTTTTCTTGACACTGTCTCTGACGCTTTTTCTTAAAAAAATACATGCTTATTTCACAAAAATTAAAAATGAAGAAAGAGAAAATACTCATCACAGGAACCAAAGCATAGAGCAAGCATGGGAGAAGCCAGGACTGTTAATCACATGGGCCTCTTTTCTTCACTTAAGGAAATGAATGATGGCCGGTCACCCAGAAGGCTGGAGTGGATGCTGGAAACCTGGTCATCTTTTGCTATTCTATGGAGCCAAGCCTTCCTGGATCCCCCAATATCCTCAGCATTGCTTAGGCCCTAATACCAAGCCTTGTCCCCCACTGAATGGAACCCATCGTTATGAAAGAGGTCCCCATGTACTCCGCATTCTCCATCAATAGAGTCCATCCTTATGCTGATTACAAATCCTTCCTCTAGGCCCTAGCCCAAAGCGCTCTTTATCAGCCAATAGAAATCATTCTTATTGCCAAGGTCCTTTGCTAGGGAATTTCCATGGAGCCGTGCCTAAAGCCCTGCCGTGGTCATTGTCATGTGGAAACCCTCTAACAAAGTTCTGCTGTGTTTAAATGTATAAGAAGAATAGACCATGGCATTTTGATGCAGTCTGGCAGACCGAGGCAGCGGCAGCAAGCGTACAGGACCCCTGAGGCAGGTCTCGCTCCTTTAATGGACGGTCCTCATCTGAAACCATCCATGGTTGTGGGCATTCCCTGCTTTCCTTTCTCCTACATTTCAATGTCTTGTTAATCCCAAAGATTCAGAAGAAAGATCACCAGCCCAAATCATTATGGCAAATAAATTAAAGCAAAGAATTAATTAAGGTAAGCTTTTTTTTTTTAATTAGTGTACACAGGCTGCCTCCCTCTGAGGCAGGGTTTAATAGGTCAGCATCGGATATTGAGAGGGTATTAACATGCTACTCGGGTCTTCTCTCAGAGATCAGACCTCAATTTCAGTTTCCTGATGCTGTAACAGGCTGCTCGGTCTTCTCTCGGAGATCAGGACTCAATATCAGTTCCCTGAGACTGAACAAGCAGTTTCCGAAAGAGCCACAAACGAAGGGCAATTAATCACTGATGACCCTGTCAACATGGAGAAGGGAGATAGGGACACACCAAACCTGGGCCGCTGAGTCAGCTCCCAGTCAGTACAGGCTAGGCTAGCCAGCCCCAAAGCACAAAACTGCAGTCCTGCCCAGCCCCTTGCTAGTCCTGGCCAATTAGAATGTACTAATATGATTGGCACTTGCTCAAGCCAATCATATCCAAAATGCCCTACTGGCCTTGGGACCTCCCCATGGCTGTGCTTAAAAGAGGCCTGTGCGCTCCTTTCCGGTAATCACTATCTTGCCTTTCCATGGGACTGACAGCCCCAGCCGAAGTAACCGCTCTTGCTGATCTCATACGTGGATGGCGGTCTTCTGTGGGACTTCTCCAGGACCTTAGCAGATATGAGGAAGATAAAGCTTTTATAACTCAGGGAGAGAGGATTTCCAATGGGGGATTTGGTGGGCAAAACAGGTGGGGTTACAGGACCAGGACAAACAAGTCAGTCCTAACAAAGACATGGCTCCACGGTGGTCCCAGTTAGGTTGTCCTAGGTGGTCGTAGAACATTATGAAACAGAGGCAGGGTTGCACGATACTTACAAAGAACTTTTTGAAACAAAGACATCATTGGCTTTCCTGGAACAGGCAGTCCAGAAACATTTGTAGTTAAGGTTACCGCTGGGGCATAGCCCAATCCTTGAGAAAGAGAAGTTTAGTCATAAACAGGGATGGACGTAGTTTGCTTTACTACAGATGGCTTTTCACCTAATATGGAGGCAGGCTGGTTCTTCATTGTGTATTTATGCTTCTCACCCACTGAGACTGGGAGAGAAATGGGAGGGGTTGGGAAGAACAGCAGAAGTCTTCTAGAATTTTCAACATCTTCTTTTTAGCAAGAAACTCAAAATAGCTGTTCTGCACAAAATCACATGCTGTAGGCAACAGTGTGGACCCCTGATACACGCAGTATGGACCCCATACACAATATGGACCCCCCCACAGTGTGGACCCCCAACACATGCAGTATGGACCCCCCACACAGTATGTACACATATAGACAGTGCAGAGCCCCCAACACAATATGGCCCCTCCACACACAGTAGGACCCACACACACAGTACAGACCCCTGACACACGCAGTATGGACTCTCCCACACAGTGCGGCTATTCTGTGAATTCTCTCTTATACTCAAGGTACAGGGAAGGTGATGAGCTCTCTGACCCCTCCCCACCCCGGTACACATTTTTTTTTTTTTTGGTTTTTCGAGACAGGGTTTCTCTGTGGTTTTGGAGCCTGTCCTGGAACTAGCTCTTGTAGACCAGGCTGGTCTCGAACTCACAGAGATCCGCCTGCCTCTGCCTCCCGAGTGCTGGGATTAAAGGCGTGCGCCACCACCGTAAGAGAAATGAGCAGCTAGGCCACAGTTTTTCCTATTCTTGACCCCAGTGGAAGGATTATCTTGATCTGTGTTGGCGCTTAGCTCTCTGCCTGATGCCAGGACGAAGCAATTGCTGAAGAGTTATGTCAGCTAGTGCTTGGGCTTCTTGTAGTGTGATAGACCAGTCAGCGTGGGCCTGCTTCTGTTGGTGGGAAAGCTAAAAGATAGATGCTTAGGAAGAAGGGAAGCAAGGGTTTGTGGTGCTCCTAGAACTACGATTCTCCAGAGACCTGCCCTGAGTTTCTAGCGTCTGTCTGCAGGCGTGAGAAGCCTTATTATCTCTGGCTTGGCCTTCATTCTAGCTAGAATGCTTATCTTTGCCCACAGTCATTACTATGTATGCACATGTGTGCTGTACACGTGTGGAGGATGGAGGACACCTTTGTGGAGCTCTCTCCTAGGGGTTGAACTCAGGATGGAAGTCTTGTGTGGAAAGTGCTGTTGCCCACTGAGCAGGTATTACTGTTGTTGGTGTGCGTGTGTGTGTGTGTGTGTGTATGTGTGTGCGTGTGTGTATGTGTGTGTGATGTGTGTCTTATGTGTATGTGTGTGTATATGTGTGTGTATGTGTGTGTGTGCACGTGTGTATATGTATGTGTGTGTATGTGTATATATTTGTGTATGTGTATGTATGTGTATGTGTGTGTATATATGTGTGTATGTGTGTGCACGTGTGTGTATGTGTGTGCGTGTTGTGTATGCGTGTGCACGTGTGTGTGTATGCGTGTGCACGTGTGTGTATATATGTGTGTATGCATGTGCATGTGTGTGTGTGTGTATGTGTGTGTATGCTGTGCATCCTCCCCACATTTCTAACCTCCATCCTCTCCATTCGAGAGATCTGCTTTGACTCTGCCGTTTCCTGAGTTGAATGATATTTTAGCAATGGCTGTTGACTTGTATTTGGTCTATGTCATACTCCGCTCTTGTCCACCTTATCTGCCACCCTGGGCTGCATGTCTCCCCTCACCACCACCCAGTCGCAGGCCTAAACAACGCGCTCCCTGCCGCCCTCTAGCCATCCAAAGCCGCGCTGCAGAATTTTAAGGTAGTAGTCACTTCTCGGGGCTGGCCTTCCTTTTGAAAAGGGTTGCTATCCAGGCCCCTATCCCTCCTTGCTCAGCTGCTTTCCTTTAGGGTTGAGACCATCCTACACATATTCTCCAAGCCATCCCAGATGATCTAGATTCTTCCAGGGAAATACTAACAGTTTTGCAGCTGATTTTCAAGTACCCTACTACTTCGTAATCTAAACCTAGTGCTCTTAAACTTTAAAGACTCCCGGAGGTTGTTAAAACACAGATTCCTGCCATCCACCCACCAAAAAATTCTGAGTCAGTAAGTCTGGGTGGGACCTTGGAATCTGCAGGCCCGACAAGTTCTTGGGAGCTGCTGCTGTCTCTGGAGCCCAGAGTGGTGCCTCCATTGCCCAGCTACCTAGAGAAAGGGGGTGGGACAGATGAGCATTTGTCCCCAAGTGAGACAGAGATTCAGTGTCATTGTCCAAAGCACGGAGGACAGTTCTGTAACAGGCAGTAAGTTGTCTACTGTCTTGAGAAATGTTTTTCTATATCTAGAAATCTAGCCCTCTTTTTAGTAAATTAGGAAGACAGTTCAAATTTGAAGCACTCAGTATACAGGCTTGTCTGCAGAATAGAGAACATTCTTTCCTCTGGTCTACCCTGTGGTTCCCATGAACTTTGGGATAGCTATGATGCAAATTGTAATCTTACTTAAAACATTAAAAGATCCCTCCACTCTGTGTGTGTGTGGTGTGCGTGTGTGTGTGCGTGTGTGTGTGTGTGGTGTGTTGGCAACTCTGGTATGATGATATTGTGTTAACTTTATAGATGGAAACATCGTGTAGCAAAAGGTGAAAAGGTGAGGTCTGATGGAATTGGAAGCAAGAACAGGATAGGGAGGAAGTTTCACTGCTTTCTAGACCCAGGGACTGTAAGAAGAAGATATGAGAGAAAAGAAACATGAGTTCCTGCTTTCCCTTTCTGAGCCGTGGCTTTGGGTGCAGGATAAGTTGAGAGACAGGTCAAAGGCAGAAATACTTGATTTTACGGAACTCGGGGAAGGTCAGGGTCTGTCTGGAACAGTCTGAGGAGCAGCTGTATCATCTTGGAAGCCTGCCACGACACTTTGTAGTTCTGGGGAACTAATCTGAAACTTTGTGAAAATTGAAGCCATTGGTCACAAAAACAGAACCAAGAAAGTATTTATTTAAAAACCACTACTGATCAGACCCCATAGGGTGGCCCCACTGCGGGCCACTGATGACCACCTAGGGTGTCACTTGTACCTGAAAAAGCCGATGGAGGCTGACATAGGTACCAGGTGCTCCCTGATTCCAGCAAACTGTGGGAAGCTGATGGATACCAGGGAGTCTCTGGCTGCAGAACCTCCTATAGATATAACCAGAGCATAAGGTCTAGTTCCTAGGGAACTAGGGGAGGTGGGGATGCTCTGGTAACATACTCAGTTTCTTCATGGTATCAAAATAAGGCAAGAGATATCTGTCTAGACTGGCCAGTGGGAAGGGGTGCCTCTTCTCCAGATGACTCAGCTCTAGCTGGTCAAGACTGGGTACACAAGGTTGAAGGTCCCACTTCAATGACGTTACAGCAAGTTCAAGACACAAACGAACAACCATGCAGTGTCTAGCCTAGACGCTAGACATCTTTGTCCATCTTAGGAAGAACAAGGGTCTACACAAGCACATTCTCATTCCAGAAAGACCCTTTCTACCTGAGTGGACTGTGAAAGTGACCAACCAGAGTGCAACTCAAATGCTGTCATGTGATCACTGTTGTCATATGATCACTCCTGAACCTCCTTGGAGAGAAGGGCTTGGGGGCAAGGTCACACTGCGGATGGGTGGCAGGCTATTTGCCAATATGACTGCCAACCTTCTGACCCCATGAGCTTGGCGCTCCTCTCATCTCGCATGAAGACCGTTTTCTCCTACTTTGAAGAAGGGGGTGGGCCTCTGACCCTCTTTGTCCAATGAGATGTAAGTAAACATGAAGGAAGCAGGAATTGGTCTCTTTCCCATTGACTTTCCTTGAAGGCTGCCTTTTGCCTCGTTTTAACAGGCATCAAGACGCCGTGTGTATGTGTTAGCGCATGCGCCAACAGGCTTGAGAAGGCAAAGGCGCAGCGCGACCCCATCTGCCTCCTTGGCCGCCTTCGCCCTGGAAGACTTGAGCTGACTCCAGCACAGCTGCTCCTCCCGCCACCCCTGAGTTCTTGTCTGGACAATGCCAGATTGTCCAGGGGTTCGCAGGTGTTCCCACCGCCCTGCCTTCAGGGAACCAACAGCTGCCAACACAACTCCAAATACCCTGCCCACTTCTCTGTCTCTTTGAGATACATTCTGACACAAGAAAGGCCACGACATTGGCAGGAGGACAATGGCCCTGCTTCCCAGTCTCCGAGTTATGAATCTAAACAGCCCCCTTAGCTGGCAGACAAGACCCCATTGTGCCTGGCATTGACCCTCAGACACGCTTTATGTAATTCCCCCACCTCTGGAAACAGAATGGCGTTCTACTCTCTCTCTCTCTCTGATGCTTTGCTAATAAGATTTGCTGCTCTTAAATAATAAATGCTGCAAGGACTGAGGATGCATCGCCGTGGTCGACTGCTTGCCCAACGCATGCAAGGCCTGGGATTCAGTCCCCAGCCCTGGAAAACAAACCCATTAATGTGACTTGGCTGATCCCCCAAGGGCCTCAGCTGGGCAGCTCCCAGTCCTTTGTCAGCTGAGATCCCAGGTTGGGGGAGCTGTCTTGGGTCATCAAGCCAGCACAGAACTACCACTCAATGTAACAAATATTTGAAGAATTAATTGTTTGAATCCCCTAACTTCCGGGCTGCTATAGTATACAGCAGAACATGGATTTTAGATTTAAAAGTGTAAATCTTGAGGTTGGCAAGATGGCTCAGTGGTTAAGGTGCCTGTTGCAAACCTGACCACCTGAGTTCAGCGCCCAGGACCCATAGGAGAGAGAGCAGATTATGTAACAAGTTGTCCTTCTGACTTCCATACATGTGCGTTAACATGTGAGCACCCCAGACCCCATCACACACACAAATAATGTAACAAAACACAATTTAAGTGTGTAAGTTAAATTAACGGGTGTGTGAGTGGCAGTCTGAGGGTGGGGGGCTGTGTGAGGGTGGGTGGGGGTTCATGGGTGTTAGACTGCATAACAGAGTGCAATTGGATACTTAGTATCATTGAACTGCTTTCTAGACTAAAGTCCTCAGACTTACTAAGAACAATGAAGTCGGGTTCTAGCTGACCTGCGGGAAGAAGGCAGAGCTCTTCCCCGTCTGTCTCTGTCTGTTGGCTGTTATAACAAAATATCACAAATTAGATAGTTTTTAAACAACAGAAGTTTGTGTATGACAGTTCCAGAAGCTGGTCGGGATCAAGGTCCAGAAGCTTCCGTGTCTGGTGAGGACTTTAGGCCTGGCCCACAGTCAATGTTGCTTTCTTATTTGATGAAAGGAACCAGAAATCTCTCTGGGGCTCTGCTATAAGGGCATGATCCCATTCAGGAGGATGCTGCCTCCTGGCTTAACCACCTCTTAAGAGGCCCCAGTTCCTGATCACCGTCTCTGTGGTGTGGTTTGGGGAGATGGGGACACGCACACACAGGCCATAGTGGTGGTTATATAGAATGGCTAGCCCGCCTATCCTGCACCGAGAAGCACTTTCCAGAGCAGAAGAGAAGAGCACCATCATGCTTATTGCTGCGTAGGAAACAGAAGTCCCTTGTCACACTGGCAAGGGAAGATTAAGAACCTTAGATTGGATCAATTGCCCTATCTGCAACCATGAGGCAAGGACACAGCTTGGTGCTTCCCGACTCTGCCAATCAATACCAACATGTGTGCTGCTCATATCTGGCTGGCTGGCCAGGATCTTACTCCTGACACTTTGCTCTAACTGATTTTTCTGTTTTTTTTTCCAGCAAAAGTACACGTATTTCAATTTTTCTTGAAGATTCTTACAGATGTATACACACGAATACATCACAGGCAGACGCGAGATGGCTGTGTCTTAGATGCTTTCCACTGGCATGAACAAACACCATGACTGTGGCATGAACACTTTTAAAAGAAAGGCTTTAATGGGACAGAGAGTTAGAATACAAGGCCATCATGGTGTGGAGCATGGTAGTAGGCAGGTAGGCCTGGTACTGCAGAAGTAGCTGAGAGCGTCCATTTAACCCATAAGTAAGAGGCAGGTGGGGGGGTGGAGGGAGGAGGAAGGAGGGCGAGAGAGAGGAAGAGGGAGAGGGAGAGAGAGAGGGAGGGAAGGAGAGAGAATACTAACTGGGAGTATTCTCTTTTGAAACCTTAAAGCCTGCCTCCAGTGTCACCCTTCCTGCAACAAAGCCACACCTCCTAATCCTTCCCAAACAGATCCACTAACTGCAGCCTGAACATTCAAGTATATGAACCTACAAAGGCCATGCTCATTCAAACCACTGTTGGCTCTAAGCAACTAATTCTTTCAACCTGCTGCTACTATACACTAAGTTTTACCAATGACCAACTTAAATGACTTCCACCCCCAGCAGAATGACCTGTCTCTCTCCCTCGCATGGGAAGGACTTGCAGGAGCAGGTGAGAATACAGCAGCTGCAGAGAATGCAGTAGACCTTTTGTGTGTGACTGTTTGTCTTCTTGGAGGGCCCCATGCATGCTAGGCAAGTGCTCTACCATTGAGCTCAGCTACAGCTGCAGCCAAACACAATTTCACAAATGTCGGGAGTTAAATTAATCACATCTGGGGTTCTAGAGAGACTCCAGAGATGTGTACCCATAAAACTAACTCCTCTAAAAACATCACTGATCTGCTGACTAGTGAGAGAGAGAGAGAGAGAGAGAGAGAGAGAGAGAGAGAGAGAGAGAGAAGGGGCTTCGGTGGCTTCTGTAAGAAGAACATTTGTGACCTGGGGAAGCAGAGGCTGATGCAATTGACCAGCAAGTTTGGAAACACTATTCATGAAGTGATTCTGCTGACACCAAAGATGTCAGAAACCTGGACAAGGAACAGACATTTTTTCCCCAGTTCAGGAAAGACATGAACCAATGTCTGGAAGGCATGTTGATCTGGAATGCTGACTTGGCAAAGCAGGAAACTATCAGCAGTGCGAGCTTTGGCGTGTGGCACATAGCTTTCTGATTATATTCCTTTTGAAGATAAATCTTTTATTTTATTTTTAATGTATGTATTTATGTGTGGGTGGGTGGGTATGTATGTGCAGGTGCTCATGGAGACCAAAAGAGGATGTCAGATCCCCTGAGCTGTGAGCCACCGGACATGGGTGCTGGGAACTGAGCTTGGGTCCTGTGTTAGAGCAGTATTTGAACTTAACTGCTGAGCTACCTCCTAGCGCCTGGCAAAAGTTCTTTACAGCGTAACTGCAGTGTCCACTGCATTCAGAACTGAAAGGTCATTTGTAGAGCATAGCTTTCCTTGAATCTGCTGCTCTGTGTCTTTTGACGGCTGCTGCCTTGGCACGTGTTTGCTGGGCACCTATTCTCCACCTCCTGTACTGGGTGGTGGAGAATGGGGTCCGGGTACCACTAGAACGGAGAGAGGCACAGACTTCCGTGAGGTGGTGAAGGCCACTTTGCGCTCCTTCTACCTTAATTCCTAACAGATGTGATCCATTTAGGCATTGATGAATCTATGTTGTTGTCAGGGAAACGGAAAGACAGAAACTGATCCTGCTTCACTGATGTCATTCCCAGTGTCCTCTTCATCCACACTAGCAGCGGCTGTTGGGACTTCATGTCCACTCTCTCATTTCATGGTCACACTGGCCAGAGGTTTAGAAGATTTGCCCACTCAATACTGAGTGCCTACTGGTTCCTGGGTCCTGGGAATGGAAAGACGAAAACAGAGCCCTGCTTTCAAAGAGGTTTTAACCTAATTTACAAATGACTACATAAAGTGTTAGAGCTGGCAAAGGCCTGGTTGGGCTTAGTGCCAGCATTGGTATCCCAGAATGCCAACAGGCATTCACTCATGCATGCCGCCAGCTACTCGCTTGCTGGTTAGGTTCTGGGTCTGGTAATGCAGTCAGGAAGTCACCAGAGAATGGGCCCAGGTCTCCCCTTCAACTTGACGTCCCTCATTCCAGACCACAATGAACCAAGCAAACTCTGGGAAAGCTTGGGTAGGGTTGCTGCGAAAGCTCTCATCTAGTTCTCGGGCATTGCCCAGAATAAGTACCCTTTCTTGGTCGGAAAGCCCCTGGTAGCATCCCTACCTTCTGCTGCCGAGAGCCACCAGCTCCATCCCTCCATTCTGCTTCTCCAACAAGGGCTGCCTGCAAGATGCCAGGGACTTAATGTAGGTTTTCCTTATTTATTCTTCTCTCCTTGAGGTTTTTGCTTATGTGTGTTTTCCAGTTTCCAAAGTGGTGAAAGATATATTGTTTTTTCTTTCTTCTCCTGCGGGCAGTTTATTGCAGACCTAACTCACAGGAATAACACGTTTTTGACAAGGGATTGCTAGAGAGGTAGCTTCCACTTTAATTCAGAGTTGTTCTTCTTACCCTGTTAGAGACATCAGTCTTGACCTCAGGGATTTGTCTAGTCCAAGGAAGCCTGCAGTAAATGTCATTTTTGCCTGGGTCTTTACATATTTAGAAGGGTATTTAAGATTGTTTAAACATAGACTAAATCCATTCATTTGAGTAAGCATTTTGAGGTCTATGGGAGTATATGAGTGATAGAACCTCCCAGGTTTAGGGTTACTGGGTAAGTGGTGATGATTGGACAGACTGGGCTTTCTGGGAAACAGACTAAATTGGAAGGGAGGTCGCTTAGTATTGTGTCAAGGACAGGACAGGCAAGCCCTTTCTGAAGAGGGTCAGATAGTAAATATTTTAGGCCTTGCAGGGGGCATACAATCATTGTCACAACTACCTAAATGTCTTTACTGCAGAAAATAGTAAGGAAATGGTAAAATTATTCTGCAATAAAACTTTCTTTATAAAAACAGTGGGCCGAATGTGCATGTCTAGCGAAGTTGACTCTTTCTTGGTTCAGAGCATGTCCTGGACTGTTGGAATGGTTGCCCATTGACCTCCAAGCTCTGTCTGACTTTGGATAATCCTTGAGTTTCTCCAAGTCACAGCTCAACTATAAAGTAAGGATGAGAAAGTAACCACACTGTGGGATTCTGAGGTTGGATGGGATGGAACTCACTTTGGACAGTGGCTAAGTTCTAGTAAGAACTCAATAAATGTTAGCCATTGCTGCTCAGCCAGGAACGCAATCAGAAGACTCCAGCAGACACACAGAGAGACAAGAGCTACAGAAGGCCAGGCAGGGACCTTAAACTATAACGTTTTGCCAACAAACTCTCTTCCAAGGAGGCGGGGGGGGGGGGGGGGTTGAGCAGGGTCCTTCTGAAGAGGTATGAAAAGACTGGTGGCTTTTGGGGCTTTCTCTGACTTCCCCAAATGTGACTGACTTCACTCTGCTCCCATCATGCTCTCTGTCACCTGCCAGTGACTTGGAGGCCGTCCCACGGTAAGAACGGCCAACACTCCTGCTTCAGGGTTTCCTTTCTTCTGGGTCCTGGGAGTATTGTTGGTGAACTGCTTCTGAGTTTAAGGCTCAGGGTTGTAGAGTCTGCTCTACCGTGACAGCCATAAGCTCACCTGTCTGGTACTGCTGGAGCGGACTTTGGGGGGGACCTTCTTCAAATGAGGCTAACATCCCTTATGCAGCAGTTCCTACATTAGAGCCCTTTAGCATTCGAGGGTCAAGGATGAATCTCTGCAATGCCTGCAGTCCGTCCTTCCTTCCTTCCTTCCTTCCTTCCTTCCTTCCTTCCTTCCTTCCTTCCTTCCTTCCTCCCTCCCTCCCTCCTTCCCTCTCTCCCTTCCTTCCTTCCTTCCGTCCTTCCTTCTCTTCCCTCTTTCCTTCTTTTTTCTTTCTTTCCTCCTTTCTCTGTCTCTCCCTCACTTCTTCCTCCATCCTTCCTCCTCCTTCTCCTTTCTCTCTCTCTCTCCTCTCTCTCTCCCCCCTCCCCCCCTCTTACAGACAAAATCTTACTATATTTTTCTGGCTGGCCTGGAACTCCCTATGTGTACCAGGCTGACTTCAGACTCACAGAGATCTGCCTGCCTCCCATCCGGGATAAGTTCTGGAAGTAAAATCATGCACCACCATACCCAGACTTTAGTACATTCTTGAACAACCAGTTGCCATCTGATTGTTAAATGGACAGTCTTACAGGAATGCAAAGCTAGCTAAAATCCCAAAGTTTAGCAAACAGACTATGACAATTCTATGGCAGACAGAGCCCTCGCCACTGTGCATAACCTAGATAAAGGAAGTGAGGGCGAGCCATATTCCCAGATTTTCACCTTCCATGTTGTAGGCATTCGCCAGCACCATTCTGGCACAGAACAGAAGGGCAATGCCACGTGGGGACACGGCTGCCATCTACCTCTGTTCTAACAGACACAAATCAATGGGCCCTGGCATCTGGTCCATCTCTTATTTGTATTGCTTTTGAAAGCCTAGAGTAAAGAAAGCCAAAAAGCCCTGCAACAAAATGTGCTTTTGGCTTTAGCCAAATTTCCTTCAGTTGTCTGCCTCTGTGGTGAGTCATTCCAGACAGGAAGTAGAGAGAGTCGGGAGAAAGGCCTCCGTCCTCCATCCTAGCTCTCTGTGCAACCCGGGCGCTGCCCCAGAATTGGAGACACACAAGGCAGGAGTCAGAGGGACAAAATGGACTTGTCCTTGTCCACAGACAAGCAGAGTGATAGACGCTGACCTGTACGCGTGCTGACTCCCTGTAAGAAGTCCAAGGCCTTCCTTCTAGAGCACTTCCCATAAATATTAGATGTCTTGGTGTTGGCCAAGATTTAACCCAAGATTTAATCACCCTCCCCAGTGCTGGCTTAGGCTAACTCCCGGCAGCAGCCAGCATTTGCTATGTTCACCTTCTTCACACTCAAGCCTTTCCTGCCACAGGAGAAATCTGTTCTTGTTCATTCTCTCTTTCCCAGCATCTCCTGCACTGGCCTTTCAGGGTGACGAATGGAAATCTGGGTCTCAGTTAAGCTCCTCCCCCTCCAAAATGTCTTCTCTCTCACCTTGATGTATCTGTCAAGCATGTCGGCTATAAACTGTCTTTAAGGCCTCTCTCTTCAGCTTTCTTCCCTCAGTTTGGAGTTTCCTGCCTTTTAGAGAGAAAGCAGAAGCTGATGCTATGAGTGCCTTATCCCTACCCTTGGCACAGTTACTGTCTCTGGGGTTAAGTACTGTGTTAATCACCAACATCTATCAGTTAGGTGACCGCTAAACTTGCTGGTTCTCAGCCCCAGTGTTCATATCTGTACAATGGGCATCAGAACAGTGACCCCCTCGTAGCTGGGAGGACTGACTGAGCATGTTTGAAGTCTTGAGTCAGCCACCAGAATGGCCTTTCCCAGGGATGATAACCCATAAACACCCTCGGGGCACCTGTGTTCCTGCATCTTGCTTTTGATGTTTGCTTTTCTTCTCCCATGGACCTCCACTTTGACCACTTAGGGCTCTAGGTCTCAGCCAACTGCTTTTACTGCTGGAGGGATTTATCTGTTTGGTCCTGCTGCTATATGTCTAATGCTAATTTTGAGACTCCAAGCTCCGGCTGTCATCCAGAATGTGACTACCGCAGAGGAATGAAGAGATGCCAAGAACAGCAGAACATCTCTCTCTGACCTAGGTCAGAAACGAGAAGAGCCGTGGAGCTGACAGACCAGCATCTCTGGCCTCCCTCTACTCCTCAGTATGGATGCTGCCCAAGCTCTTACCTTGCTCTGAATCCAGGACTGGAGAATTCTCGGAGAAGCAGGCATTGAGGAGGATTATATGACAGAATGTTTTATATTGTAATCATTCTCCTAAATGGGTTACTAGTGTTCTGTGCATTGCTGCATGACCAGTGTTTAGTGCAGATAGTTTTTAACCAGAGAAACAATATAAATGCATATGGTTGAAAGGGTTCACCTTCAGTAGGTTTGGACATGTTAAAAACTCTTTTCTAAAGTACACATATTCGTACATCCCACCCCTTCTGGATGGGAGGTACCCACATTATATCGAGTGTCCTTCTAGAAAAATATGCAATTTATGCAAATAATGCATTGTCCAACCCTTCTTATACGAATGATATATCATAACACCATCCTGCATAACACGACAGCTAACGAAGCGCTATTTCTTTGGTTTTCAAAGCTGACTAGAACCGAGGAGACAAATCCATGTGAAATATCATTGCCAAGCTGCAGTCTTCTGTGTAAATCATTCTTCCACTTTAGAGAGGCCATTCTTCTAAAGGCAGAAGGCAGCTGTGGGCGTCAGTAGGGGTGGACAGAGCATGCGTACAGCTGGCATTTCTCACCGGTATTATCATATTATCATTAATAATAATATTATCATATTATCATTAATATGTTATGGGAGAGGCTGATGATCATGTCTGTGCTACCACAGTCCCCACATACACAGTGACCAGCTAGATTTAGAGGGACAGGTCTTTCCCCCCTCTCTCTCTCTCTCTCTCTCTCTCTCTCTCTTTCTCTCTCTCTCTCTCTCTTTGTTTTTGAGCATTACTTTTCTTTCAAGCACCACCAGCCCCTACACCTCTCTTGTTCTCAGTGTGTAACACGAAGTCTGCCTTGTCACCCTCAGTCCTCTTTCTAGTTTATTTGTGGTATGTGTGCTTGTCTGTGTGTGTGTTTATGACGTGTGTACAGGTGGCAGCAGAGACCGGAAGAGGTGTCGGATCTCCTGGAGATGGAATGACAGAGAGTTGCTTGGGAATCAGCTGGTATGAGTTCTGGGAACCCAGCTCAGGTCTCCTGGGAGAGCATAGTTGAGCCAGGCCTCCAGCCTCCTCGGTCATCTTCTCTCATAATGCTTTGCTGGGGTATTTTAGTCTCGCTTGTCTTTTGTTTATTAGTTATGGTTTCTGATTTTGCATTTTTGTGTGTTTTGTATGTGTGTATATTTCTGGTGGTTTTCTTTCTTTCTTTTTTTAAAAAAAAATCTAGATATTTTGATTGCCTGTTTGTTTTCTAAAGAGAGAGAAAGGAAGAGCATGGAGGTGGGGAGAATCTGGGAGGAGCTGGGGGAGGGGAAACCATGGTGAGAGTGTACTGTATGAAAACAATTGTTTAAAAAAGGCACTCATGTTTACCAAGAATATAAAAATGTAATCAACCATAATATCCTAAAACCCTGAGGTCTTTATACCCATTGCATTGTCAACTTATTTATACACATTCAAATTCACTCTTTAATAAAAAAAATCAACTAATTCCAAAAAGCATACAGCTTCCAAATTTAGGTGAAGTACGCAGCCTTAATGCCCTGGTACAGGATTCAGGAAGAGGGGGACCCAATGCAGGCAAGGAATGAGAAGAGGGGTGTGGGAAGCGACCTTTGATACACTGTCTCCACATCAGGGTGCAAGAAAACGGGGAGCAGGATGTGAGCAAAGAGCTGTCTCCAAGGGACACCCCTGTAATCAGGCTACCGGCCCCGTTTGGCTACCCTGCGAGCAACTGACCTCAAGGTGAACCTGCCTATAAACTGATGATAAATACGTGAAAACCACAGGGCACCAAAAATAGGACGGCCATTAACTCCTGGATAAACAAGGCTTTGCAGGAAGGAAACAGAATAAACAATGCTCCCGCTCCCATAAAAATGTAACCAGAAAACGGTAATTTCACCTCGGTTTCTAGTATAAATACACGTGGAAGACAGCAGAATTGGAAATGGAGATGCCAGAGGTTTATGACGAAGCTTGCTTTCCAGAGAGAAAAATCTAAGTATAAAACGGAAAACTTCTCAGAGCATGAGTGAGGAGCTAGTACTCGCTCGAAGTTCCCCAGCACCCTGAAAACAGGAGCTGGAGTCGGGGAGCTCAGGGTGGAGCCCTTGCCTGCTGCTCACAAGGCCTTGGGTTCAATCCCCCACACCCTTCTCACCCCAAACAGAGTTACCTCACATTCCAACCATCCTATTCCTGTCTGTTTATGCAAAAGAATTGAATCAAAAGCTTAAGGAGATATGTCTAGCCTCGTGATCATTATACAGGATTATCCATAATTTCTTACGTGGAAGCAGCCTCATGCGTCTATGCATACAATGGAACATTCTGCGGCCTTGAAAGTGAAACTTCCCATCAGATCTCATAGATTAAATCTAAGATACCATGCTAAGAGAAGAAAGCTGGTCAGAAGAAGACAGACCCTGCATAATTCCACTTTTATGAGGGTTGTAACTCTAATGGAAGCCCTGAGAGCTCAGAGTTGTGCTTGCTGATGATGGGACAGCGGGAAGGGAAAGCTGATCAGTAGATACAGTTTTACTTTTGCCTGGTGGAGAAATTTTAAAGATCTTTGGGCCAGCGGTACGAATCTGGTCAGTGTTCTGAGTTGTGAAGTGGATGATATTTAGCAGGAATAAATCTTGTTTGTTTTTAACTACAGATAAGGAAAGAATCAAACTGCACAGTTAAAACATGAACAAATTCAGTGTATAAATTACGTATTTTTTTCTGTTGTATAGTACTCCTTTGTGTATATGTACTACATTTTCCTTATCCATTCTTCAGTTGAGGGGCATTTAGGTTGTTTCCAGGTTCTGGCTATGACAAACAATGCTGCTATGAACATAGTTGAGCACATGTCCTTGAGGCACGATTGAGCATCCTTTGGGTATATACCCAAAAGTGATATTGCTGGATCTTGAGGAAGGTTGTTTCCTAATTTTCTGAGAAATTGCCACACTGATTTCCAAAGGGGCTGTACCAGCTTGCACTTCCACCAGCAATGCAGGAGTGTTCCCTTTACCCCACACCTTTCCAGCATAAATTGTCATCAGTGTTTTTGATCTTGGCCATTCTTACAGGTGTAAGATGGAATCTCAGAGAGACAAACATAATCACCATGGGAAAAAGACAAGATGTCCTGAGTAAATTAGGAGCATGGGGACCATGGGAAAGGGTTGAACGGGAGAGGAAAGAAGGGGAGCAGAGAAAAATGTATAGCTCAATAAAAATCAATAAAGAAAAAGGAAAAGAAAAAAAGAGCTAGTTAAAAATGAAAAAAATAAAAATTTACAGTGAGTTTTTTTTTTAATTATGTATTAATAGCTTTGTTAAGGGGCTGGGTAGTGGTGGCGCACGCCTATAATCCCAGCACTCGGGAGGCAGAGGAAGGCGAATGAATCTCTGTGAGTTCGAGGCCAGCCTGGTCTACAAGAGCTAGTTCCAGGCTCCAACGCTACAGAGAAACCCTGCCTCAGAAAAAAAAAAGTTTGTAAAAGGAAACAAGAGACAAAAAGGAAGAAATGAAATGGCATTTAGAGACAATTCCAGAAGAAACAGCTCTGCACAGGTCATCTCTGGAGGTGGGGCTGTGTGAGGCCAGGGTGACGTCACCCACAAGAAATAGTCAATTAAAACCCATTCAGGGACATGAGAAAACATTCAAGTTTTAAAGGAAAATGGGTCAAAGCTACAATTCAAGAAGGAAATAGAAACAGCTAAGGAAAAAAAAACCTGATAAGTGTCCAAACATACGCCTCACCAAAGAAATTGCGTGGTACTGATTTTTTGTTTTGTTGTTTATTTGAAATAAAAGTAGGAAGCTGCTCCCCAAACTAATGTCCTCTATGGCCGCATGGCCCGAGGGAGACCTTGCGATGTACATGGTTGGCATGAGTCTCTTGAAGATAACTAGGGAACACGTGTTAATCAGCATCCTGGAGGTTACTCCTGTCCTTTCGCCAGTGGCTCCATCTCAGGTGTTAAAAAGCCAGGAGTGTTAAACAGAGAAACCCTGTCTTGAAAAACAAAACAAAACAAAATGACAGATCTTCAAATGGCGTGTGAATGGCAGATCAGTGCGCTGCGATGCCCCAATGTCTTGCTATTAATCACATATGTTGAAAAAACATATGACAAACTCATCTACCATCTCCCTAACAGTCAACTTGGGACAACCGTTCGCCCTGTTTGGTATACATCCAAAGGATGCTCCACCGTGCCTATGATGGGAAGCCTTACCCCTTCTGAATAGAGATGGAGATGGGAGGAGGAGTGGATGGGGAGAGTAAAAGGAAGGTGGGGGAGGGGATGGGAGGGGAGGAGGGAGGGGAAACTGGTTAGTATGTAAAGTTAATTAATTAATTAAAAAACTAAATGCTTAGGGAAAATACGGAAATTTTGATATCTTGATTTATTTTAGATTTGCTTTTATTAAAATAATATTTATATATGTTCATACAGAAATGGCATAATGAAAACCACTATTTTATAATTAATACACGTTAATTTTAAAGAAGGAAAATTATTATCACAACGCTTTCTCTGTCAGTGCCACTTACAAAAGCAAAGGTTACATATGACAATAAAGAAACTGACAGAGCGTGCAGGAGAACTATGCATACTAAAATTATGTCTGTGATGAATTTCAGCTACCTTGAAAAACCTTAGAGACTTCTGTCTGTCAAATCAATAAAACAAAAGTCAGATTGTATAGTTTCAACTTAAAATGCCAGTGGTTAACAGTGTTTTGCCCGGCGTTATTATGATAGGCAAGTCTCTGTCCCAATGCACATGTGTGTGATGCGTGTGCTTATTAGATCTTATACATACATGTTGTGTATGTTTACTTTCCATCAAAAACCCTCAATGAGAATTGTAGTTGTATGTTTATTTAGAGAAGTAATTGTCAACACACATTTCCAGACAGGCTTTTTTCCTGCACTCTGCTGAGCATTGGATCCCCCACAGCTAATAGGATCTCTGAGCTCAAACAGCCCGGAGGAGCTTGAGCCTGGCAAGCTCCCCTCGTCTTGTTGATGGTCTGCCATAGACAGAAGTGATGATTGCAGATCATTTACCAGAAAATAAGAGCAAGCTCCTAACTGGGTCAATCCAGGATTGCATTCCTGTTTTTCTAGCTCTTGACGGCTTCAGAAAGCGTCCTGAATTCCAGCTAGTGGCGATCTTAACCACTAAAAAGCAAGAACCAGGATGTAGCTTTGGGGTCTTCATCTACCCTGGGAGGGCTTCTCACGAAGTTGCTACCTTCCTGTAGGTCACCTTTCATCCATGCTCCTGGGAGCTAACACCCCCCAAAACCCAGTGGTTCACCGATTTAGTCTTGGGTGGAGCCACTTCTTTGGTCTGTTGTTGGTACCCACCTGAAGTTAAGAGAAATTTGTTCACAGCTCCTGATAAAGTCATGAGCCATCGGGAGTTTGTAACTGTGAGCTAGTCACATTCTGCGGGACTCGTGCAAGCTCCTCACGGCAGGGACAACAGAGGGCTGTTCCTGTGTTTTCTGCCTCCCACAAACACCATTCTGCACAGACACTGCCTAACGGATGAGGTGCATGGACCCAGCGCCTTCTCTGCTGCTGGTCCACGCTCTCCACTCTTCCTCTGAGCCTGCCAGCTCACAAAGCCACCCAGTCACCGATGGCAAGATTGCTTCACTTGAGTGGCGGGCTGTTTTGGCGTCCAGTGGTTTGGGATCTTCAGGGCATCTTCACGGACGGAGAGATGAATCAGGCCAGGGAGGCAGGTCATGATTTAGAAGGCAGCAGGCTTACATGAAGATCAGTCATAATTACTCTGTTCTGAAACACCTGGGCCGCTGTGGGGTCTGAGCGCATGCGCGGTGGAATGGGCATTTCCTGGGAGAAAACGGAAGAGGTATTTACCCCGTAGCTCCCAGGTGTCAGCACTGTGGGAACAAGAGATTGGCCTCAACGAGCCTGTGATTAATGGGAAAGGCATGACTTTGCAGAAGGGAAAATCAAAGATAGGATGGCAATAAAATAAAATTTATGAACATTTTCATAAGACATTTCTCCCCAAGAACTTAATTTCTTTGCCGAGAACCATGGCTCTACAGAGAGTTAGGCTAACTGGCCGGAATTAAACACTTTTTTGTTGGTTTGGTTTGGTTTTTGAGACAAGGTCTTGCTCTATAGCCTGGATGTCCTGCAACTCATGGTATAGCCCAGGCTGGCCTGGAACTCATTGTGTAGCCCAGGCTGGTGATTCTCCTGTCTCATCATCTTGGCTGTTAGAATGACAGGTAAGAATCACTGTGTTTGGCTTAAAACTTTGAATATTCTGATGTTGGACCAGAGAGCCAAGCAAAGTGAACTTCTAGCCTTAGACTCTAGTGAAAAGCAGGAACAAAAACAACAGGAGGGCCCTTCCGGTTTGTCCTTGTCACATCGCTCATAATCACCGACTGGCCCCCAGCGTCCGGTGAGAGCTTAGGGGCTCTGGAAGTGACCAGCCCTGGACTACCGGGCAGGCGTAGACGCCTATTTGGCACCTTCTAACTGTTTCCACACTCTGATTGCCTTTGACCTCTAGAGTAATTTATAAACAGAAGATGTTCTGTTGTGGAAAATTCTGTTCTTGGGACGATGCCCAGGCTTTTGATATGGGAGAACCGTTCACATCTCCTGCTTATAGCTAACTCCCTACACATTGTAAAACGTCCATGATCTGGGCACTTTAGTTCTTCCCTCCAAAGTAAACAAATTAATTGGAATCAACAAAGGAAGTTGATTTCCCACAGTGATTAGGCCCGGAGGGAAGCCAGGAGAACTGATGACCTGGGGCAGAGCAAAAGGTGGACTTCTTCCATCGCTCTGAGGGGCTTCCTTTCCATTGCTGTCTTCAGAAGCTCGGATGCTCGGGAGCTCGGATGCTCGGGCACTTGCGTGGGTGGTGGTCACAGGCAATGGCACTGAGATTAGTGGTTCTCTCCCCATCGTGCTCTGAGGCAGTAAACTGAGTCACGGAAGACCCTCTGCGCTGTTTCCCAACAGAACTTAGACTGAGACTCAAGTTCTATTGAGTTTCACTGTGAAGTATTTGGAGGCGGGTCCCCGGTGGGATACTTGGATGTGACTGGTCCTGACCCTGCTCCTGGAGTAACCTATTCATGCACAGAGATTATAGGTCAGTAGGCAGCCTGGCTCTGTGTCTGTGATGTCTTTTGTCACCTTGAGACTCTGCAGAGAACCCCCACCAGCAAGAAGGCTCTCACAGGGAAGAGCTCTTTGACTCTGGGTCTCCTACCTTCCACAGCCATAAGTTTAATGAACCTCATTCTTTATAAACTCATGACCCTGTGGTATCAAGTTATAGCAACAGAAAATAGACTAAACTGTGCCTCATGCCTAGCTGATTCTCTTCTACAGCGGCAGAGGAACTGGTCTTGGCCAGGTTATGAAAAAATCTGCAGTCTCTTTCTTGGCAGCTATGAAGAACCATTTTTTTCTTTCTATCCTCTTATTTCCTCTTTCATTTTTTTCCTTCAGCACTAGGGATTGAACCCGGGGCCTCACACACGCCAGGCAAGCACTCCACCACTGAGCCATGCTCTAGCCTTAAATGATTCTTTAAGATGGGGTGCTGCTAAGTTTATCAAGACCAGTCTTGAACATTGATCCTCCTGCCTTAGCCTCCCAGGTGGTTTGGATGACAAGCCTGTGACAGGCCCAGCAGATGGAGGGACATTTTTATTTTTCATTGTCCCCTAGAGGGTAAGAAAACCTGAGATGTGAGGGGTGATTTAGAGCTGGCTGGGGACTGAGGATTCTCCTCTGTTCCCAGCTAATTGCTCCCAGACAGAGAGTTCTGTCATTTTCACGGAACAATATCTCTCTAGGTTTAATCAGCATTAGACTCATGGCAGGGCTCACCCAGAGGGGCTGACCACTAGACCAGCAGGGTGAGGCCTAAGAATTTGTTAACCAGTTCCCAAGATACATAGGTGCCACAGTCCAGGGGCCACCATGGCCCAGAATTCAGACCTGTCCTCTGACGACACAGGACTTGGATTTCTCTTGCAGATGGAGCACTTCTGGGCAGCTGGCTACATACCTTTCACACTGTACTTTGAATTCTAGAAAAGTGCTAAAATTATTAAACTATCCCAGAAACACATGATTTGTTTCATGAATTAGCAATTAGGAATGTAAATAGTTTAAATTGTCAAAGAAGAGACCACAGTCAATAACTAAATTTGAAGGCAGTTTGGTGCCCAGTACTGTCTCTTGGTGAAGCTCTGGAGGGAGGGCACCTCTTAGCCAGCTCTTGCGTGGGAACCAGTTCACTCACTCCCTACGCTGGGCATGGAGGAGGAGGGAAGTTCAGCAAAGCAGAGTAGGGACTCAGGTGCCCCAGAGAGAAAGTAACTCAGAAGAAACGCTGGTGACCAAGGCCAGGCTCTTGTGCTGGGGAGAGGGATTGCCACATGGCTCTGGAGCAAGCCACACCCACGAGGTCAAGGCAGCTACAAAATTTTGACTTTGTTGCCATTTTGCAAATAGATGGCCTTTGGGGGACAGCAAAGGGTTTTCATCAGGAAGGAAGCAGAGTTTAGGTGGCAAAGAGTGCATGGGTGGGGTGGGATGGGATGGGGGAGTAGGGGTAGTGGGAAGGAGGGGGACCAGCATGGCAGGCATCCCCTGGAAAGTTCAGAGAACAGAGCCACAAAGAATGAATGACCTTGTAGTGAAGTCAGGGTTGGGGGAGGGAGGGCTGCGTTTCTCCCCAAAGTCTGTGCCCTAAGTTACAGTCGATGTGAGGACTGCAGGACTCGGGCCAAGGTGCATGACTACAGCCAGTGTTTTATTCAAGACATTTAATCAATGTTTAGTTGGTGTTGTTCGGAGTTGTTAGTTAGCCTAGAGCTAGGCTTTGCAAGATGGCAAATTTAATGCAAGTTTTGCCACAATTTCTAGGGATCAGTCTTCACAATAAGCAAGTACCACGTAGCCTTGAATACAGAATTTTTAAGTTTTTTTTTTAAAATAAAGGCATAACAAGAGTGATCCAAACCCAATACAAAACTTAGACAATAGGAACAGATATCAAGTATAAAATTACAACCAACATAAGCAATATTAAGCAAGGAACACATGACAAATGTCTTAATAAACACTCTATTCCAAGGAGTCTAAATCTTACATCGGAAATAGGCTTGGCTAAATCATAAGAGGAAAGTAATTACAACTATCTGATCTTCAACCCAGAATGTAAAATGTCTATTAGTGCCTTTTAGTTATATGAGTGATGAGAATTACATGTAGAAGTGATTCTCTGGTATCAGGTAGGCGCACCGCACCCTTGCTAAAATTCCTTCCCTGGCGGAGATGTGAACAGTGTCTACACCTCCTCCTGAGGTCCCAAGGACAACCTGAGGTATAAGATTCCACCCAAGTTTACTGGGGGACCAGTGAGTTCAGTAGGCTTCTTTACAGAGCTGTGGAACGTTTATGGGCAGGGACATAGGTGACCTCAGAGCTGACACGCTAGCAGATCCGGACGGATGACGGCATCCACGTGACTTCACACATGGAGCACCCCTCCCTTTATCCTTCCCTGCCTATATATTCTAGCCTCTCCCCCGACATCACATGCAGACAGAACCGCATACAACTAGTTGGGACAGGTAGCCAGATACTCAGGTGAAGGTCCCAGGATCCTCTCGTCCCCCTCCTTCTTTGGGTAAAGGTAGATAACAGCCCCGCCTTTTTTGTGCTCTCTTGGGAGGGGGGCCCAGTAGAACTTCCGAAGATGGCAGTGTGGCTTTGAGGGTTGTCCTTAGAAAAGACACTCACCGTCCCTGTGCTGTGGGTATGGCTGCTAATGGATGACAGCATATCCTCCTTCAGAGGGTCATCTTATTTAGGAGGTTACCCACAACACCCCTCAAAATGAGAGAGAGAGAGAGAGAGAGAGAGAGAGAGAGAGAGAGAGAGAGAGTAAAGAGCAGAGAGAGTGCTTAGAGATGGGGCAGAGAGGGAACAACGATATCACGTGGCCAAAATGGCAGGGTTCTATAGGAATGAGAAGCTGGGGGAAGGGAAGCCCGTGGACCACTCACTTTCCAGAGACCACACCCTCGTGATCTCAATCTCTGTTCCATCCTCATCTTGGAGGACCAGGCATAAGGTAGGTTTTGCTTCAGGAGAAAGGAAAAACAAACCATACACAGCTGCCCAGAGGAACTTACCAGAGGACTTGATAAAACTGCAAAACTTTTGCGCTCCACACAGCAAAGCTGTGGAATAACACACCGCTTTAACACTCCACCTTGCCAAAGAGATGGTGCTTCACATACGAAATTATATTCAGCCATCTCCTCTCTAGATCGGCTTTTCTGCTTTTGTCTCAGAAGACGTCAATCTGATTAACATCCTTCAGGGCTTCAAGTACCTAATCAATACACCCTGGAAAAGTTTTACTCCCAAATGGTCTTTATCCTCAAGTGCTGTGTGTGGCTCGGGGCACGGGTTTCAGCTCCAGGAAGACAGTGGAAATGAAAACATTTTCCAGCTTGTCTTTAGAGAATACATGGCGTGTCTTCTCATTTTGAGGGGAAATGGGTACCAAAGACCCTAGAAGTTCATAGAATTTGGGGTACATATTTTGGTGGAATTCACCAATTTATGTTCCCTAATTTTCAAAAGTTTAGCCCTTGCCAATGTTGAGGTACTGAGGATTCAATCTAGAGCCTTGAGCGTGCTAGGCTAGTATTCTACCACTGAGTGACAGCCTCAGCCCCGTTTCTCATCTTGAAGCAGGGTACAGATATGTTACACAGGCTGGTCTTGAACTTTTGATTCTCATGCCTATCTATGACTCATGACTAACTGGGTTTTCCATCATGCCTGTCTGAAAAATGTCTTCCTTAATAACAAGGAAACTCAAA
>JABTXL010000001.1:46224477-46236340 GCA_025134845.1 Neodon shergylaensis
ATGGAACTCTCCCAGCTGTGTCCATCCTGGCCAGTTTCCAGGCAGAGATGTCCCCCCAACTCAACCCATCACCTGCGGCTGGTCTGTCCCTCAGACCATGTTTCAAGCGACATGTTTCAAGTCTCTTTCCCCAGAAGTTGTGGGGCATCCCCTGTTCCCATGCCTTATAACTCTTCCCTTTTCCCCTCTTACTGGTCCAGAGAAAACCAAAAGTCAGAGGTCAGCAAAGCCAGAAGGAGCTGATTGTATAAACATGTCACTTTATAGAAGGAAAAAAAGTCAGACTTCTACAATGAGGCTCACCTCTCCAGCTGACTGAGAGCTTCCACTCACGACTCCTACGGTGCACCTGCTAGATTAGCCAAACCAACAAAGGCTTACTAATGCCAACTCTTGGCAGGATGTGGAACAATTGGTGTTCTATGATGGGCATTTTAGAATTAAAAGGCAGCTCTCATGGACTTAGTTCCCAGGTCACTGTGGCCTTGAGACTTTATATTCCTGCCTGAGCCTCTTCCGTGGTCACCCTGCATCTTCTCCCTCTCTGTGTTCCTCCTCCGGCTCTCACTATTGTTTCTAAAGGTAACGGTGCACAGGAGAGTCCCCAGATCGGGATTTTACACATTGGCTCAGATCTCTTGTTACCCAAGGTTTGGGTTTGTTGCCTAGTTACCAGAAGAGTCTGGCTGGGGCTCTGAGAAAATCTGACACTAAAAACTTAAAAATGCCAGCTGTCGGCCAATGTTTAGACAAGCCTGGCAGATGAAGCATCCCAGTGTTGGAAGGCAGTGCTCGCAAGAACCCCACTCCAAACCCTCAAAGCTCTGTCTGCACTTCCCTAGGCCTCGTGTTTTCTTCCCAAAGTCATCTAATTGCCTACAGATGGGCAACAAGTTTGTGTTCTGCACAGCTCTCTCCTGCCCACCTCTGATTGTGTGTCAAGTAATCATGCCATGCAGAGTGGTCTTCTCCAGTCTATAAAATTCAGAAACAGGCAAATGTGTCTTGCTCTCAGAAAGGAGAAAGGAGAGATCAACTCTCTTGTTTTTCTTCTATAGAAAATTCTAGAACACTAAAGTTTGTGAAACCCATTGATTTGTACACTCTCCTGTTAAGTTTATGACTCAACAGCAGAGATGGAAGTCGGAGTCGATGAGGATGGAGCAGAGACAGAGGATGTGTCTCAAGCTCCCAGGCTCAGGCACCTCCAGTAGAACCACTCAGAAAAGGCGAGTTCTGTCAGCCCTGGATGCATGTGAGAAACACTGATGGTGTTGCTCAAACTGCGAAGCCAAGGCCACCCACCTCAGAACAAACAGTCACTGCAGGTCACAACAACACGTTTGAATCACTCTAGGCCTGTGGTTTCCAATTTTCAATGGTCAGCCTTCTCCTCACCTCAGACATCTCCCTGGGAACCTGGAGAAAAACTTCCAGGTTATTAAGATAGTCACGAGGTTCACATCTGCAAAAACAGCTGACCAGCAGTGGGCTGAAGACATTCTAAAACAAAACTGTACTTTCACTGAGCATGTATAACAGACTTTCTTCCTGTCGTTGTACCCTACACAGTGGCTCTTCACAAGTAAGGACATTATACAGTCATTCTAGTGACTCAAAGATGATATGAAATATGTAGGTTCGGGAGAGGTAGGTGGGCTCTGAGAAAACACTACACTCCTTTCTATAAGGGACTGGGACTTCCACGGATTCGGGCATCCATGGGGAGCCCCAGAGGGCAGCAATGAGCAACTGTATGCAGGTGGTAGTCTAGCAACAGACTGGATGCAGCGCCTTTATCTCTAGGCACACCACTTTGAAGTTTGTACTTCAGAGTCGGCTCCAGCAACACAAGAACCCATTGTTCTCTCCTGCTGAGTGGGTTGGTTTTCAAAGGGAGCCTCTATACTTGCTTATGTCAATGCTGGGAAGGGTCAGTGGCCCTTCCATGTTCTTGGAAGCAGAGGATCACCACGGATGCCTTCAAGGGTGTGAAGAGCCTGGGAGCAGAGGCTGCAACTTGAACAGAATCAAGTTTTCAATTGTGTTGGGAAGGTAAGATCTGAGGGACCAGGAGCAAGATATGGAAGATAGGAAGAAGCCTGTTGGTTGAGATATGAGTTCAGTTAGACCCTGCTTAGTGTGACTAGGGCCTGGGAAAGCAGGACCAGGCCCTAGATCATGAGAAGAAACAGAAGTAGGCTGAAGGCTCAGGGATCCTGCCTGGGTTCCCTGGATAGCCGGAGCATCTCTGGCGCCTGATTGCTTTAGACTACAGGAAGGGGCGTGGAGAGGCTTTGGAAATTAGGCCTGGTTGTTGTAGCTTTTTACAAATCAGGACCCAGAGGAAATACTTTTCCTTTAAAGTGAGTAGTTTAGACTAAACTATTTTATGGGGGAATTCTTCATCACATGGGTCCCTACCTGGAATGGGACCATCTACTGTAGTTTTAAGTTGTGTTTTGTGGCGCTCAGAGGACTTCCAGGGTTCTGTGAGAGAGCTACAGAAGACTAAGTGGGAGATAACAACTTCAGCGAAGCCAGGTAGCTGTTTGATGGGCTGTCCCTCTCTCTCCACGGACAAAACTCTGGGCGGCATTCAGAAGACAGAGAAGCAAGAAGGCCACTTGGTCCTGCCATGCACTCTTAGAAGGACAAGGCATGAACCCAGTTTTCACCAACTTTATTACACGGATCTCTTTTTAAAACTTTATTTCATTTGTTGTTATTGTGTATATGTGATGGGGGGGGCATGCACATGCCTTAGTATTATGAAGTATCCACTAGAAAAGACATCTCGACCATGGATTTCAGCCAATAGAAAGTCTTTATTTGCTGGCCGGCAACTACATTGGGTGTCTGGGACTGGAGAGCAGCCCAAAACCCTTCTCACAAGCTTCTAACATCCCTCAGTTAACAAGAACAATTAGCCCAAAGTGGAATGACAGAGGCCAAAGAGCAAGGTTAGTAATGTAGGGACTTTCCCAGAGCTATGGGCTTTGATGGATGGGGTCTCAGTTCTTGTTTTGGCGGGGGGTGCTGCCTAATGTTCTGGGTTCCACGGCCTTCACGGTCCTTCCATCATGGCGTCAGCTGTGCTAAGGTCTGGGGGCTGTTACAGCAGCATGTGCACAGAGATCAGACGAGAACTTTATGAAGTCAGCTCTCATTCCACGTTCACACGGGTTCAGAGACGGAATTCAGGTCATCAGGCTTGTGCAATTGCCTATTACACCGAGCAATCTTGTCGGCCTCCTTTTCTTATTAATAAGGAAAGGAGACGGTAGAAGTCAAGGAACCTGTCCAAGGTCACAGAGGTCTAAGTGACAGAGCCAAGACTCACCCCCAGCTCAGTGCCTGTGGTTTGCTTACTGTCTCTGAGAACCTCACTGCTGTGTCCCTCAAGGTTGATGTCGGTAAGCACCCCAGAGTTCCACTGGCCACCCCGGAAGAAGTCCGAGTTCTTCCAACTGCAGTCCAGAGGACCAAGACCCCCCTCCTTTATGACTGGAGTCCACTGCCTTGCTTGCTGCTTCAGCTGAATAGCAATTGTTTAGGCTCCACTTCAGCACAGAGGGCAGAGCCATGTCTGCACAGCACCTCCTCTGGAGACCTCCTCCAAGGCAATGTAGACTGTTTGTGCCTTTTCTGACAGCCAGCCTGCTTCCCTGGCTTTCGCCAGGCCCAAATCCCAGAACCACAGCACAGGGGACCAAAGGGGTGGTCCCACAGGACAGAGCTTGGCCCTTTCTCTAGCTCAGGTATTCTCTCAGGCTCTGTCAAAGAAGGTCTTTCCAACTCCTGCCTTCAGCAAAGAGACGATCCTCAGAGTGCCTCCACCCAGCTCACTTCTCTCCAAAGGAAAGCCACCCTCTCTCCTCCCCTAGTGTTGCTCCTGGCCTTGCAGCTCACTTCTGCGGCACTTCTGAAACTGAGGAGGGGATGTTTGGGCCTTGCAGCTCTGAGTTTTGCGCATTAACATGTATAACTTCCTGAGGCTTTCCTTGACTTGGGGAAGGGGAGGGCACACGCTCCTCACATGCACATTTGTTGGTGTTTTGTGTTGATGATGGTTCAGGTTGTTGTCTTTTGCAGCCGTCTTATATTTGAAATGCCCCAGACTCAGTGATGGAGGATAACCTCTGTACAATTGCTATGAAACATTTTAAAGAGGAAGAACCAAACTACAGCTCTTTCTAAAATCACATTTGGGTCTCTGGTTTATACCAGGTGATCACTGGGTACCTCTCTAACAGGCTGTCTTTCTTTGAGATGACTTAGATGGAGGTGTGGTAATTGTGAGATTTAGTGCTGTGATGTCAAAGCTATACACACAGAGTGCTCCGGTTTCGATCGTGCACCCTGCCTGGCCGTTTCAAGGCCTTGACTTGAGGTGTCTAATGTCCCACAGGCAAAATGTGAGCCTCTGGAATGTAGCTCTGTTCCTTTAAGATTCTGGGGCAGTTTGTTTAAGATAAGGACGTGATAAATAGGCTGAATCTGAGTTACTAAAGGGAAGGCTGAAGAAAACAGCTCTGGAGTCTATACCTGTACTAGCTTGGATGACCTCACCTCCGAGGAGGGCCGGGAAGGGCTCAGCCTCCAGACAGCCTGGCAATGACCATTTGGAAGAAAAATGGCCCTTGCTTGTTTTCTTTCTACCTCTAGCAAGGTCCCTATATGGCTAATCTTTCCCACAGACAGTCGTGGGAGTAGAGAATGGAGCAGGAGCCAAAGTGAGGGGCTGGCTAGGTGTTCAAACTCTGAGTCAAAACCCAGCTCCAGCCATCACAGGCAACAGCACCAGCACCCAATGGTCCCACACCCTTCCTGTGGCCAGTACAAGCCTCCTTACCTCCTGTTCTCCACATTGCCTCCAGAGGTTCTCTTTGGCATCCTTGCTATTGCACCCCTGACACCACCATCTAATGCCTCAGAAGCTTGACTCAGACTCATGCCACATGCCCACCTTTATAGACACAGCTGTTCTGCCTTGTTCCTAGACGCCCGCTCTCCTGACTCTTGCATGCACTAAACTCATCCTGACTTTGGAGCTCTTGCTGGAGCTGACCTCTTCCTGGAATCCCACACAAAGGTGCCCAGCTTCTGATGGGTATGACTGGTCCCCTCTGCTCAGCCAGGCTTGACTGATGAGCACCAGCAAGGATGCTGCCTGAGACAAGCCTGTGTGGTGTGTGCCTGAAGCCCAGCCTGTACCATCCATGTGATAAACGAGATACAGAAAATCATGACTTCTAGGCAGTGAGCGCCCAGGAAAGGCTGGGGAGCAGATGGCGGGCTGGTGAAGAGACATCTCGCTGTGACTGCCTTGAGGATTTCCAGCACACGTAACTGTCACACTCAGCCAGCCTTCCTCAGTCACCCAACACAGTCTTCAAGCCTTCCCCTGTGGCCGCCTGAACTGCACTGAAGGCTCTTCTGAAATTATTTTTAAGATCGGACAGGTAGGTCTGATTTAGGAATGCAATGATTGCTTACATCCCCCCTGGGGGGTGGGGAATCTTTCTGTGTCTGATGGCAAAAGGAACATGCATTCTAAATTACTTGCCACTTTAATTGGCCTACATTGTGCCCTTGTTTCCTTATCGGACCTGATTGGGGAGCTGAATTTATCACAGACACTCAGGAGATGCTATTTCTGTAGCAGATAACATGACCCCCGAGTGGGGGAACCTATGAGGTCATGTGGCCGTGACTCACTGTGACTTACACCAGACCCTGCTGGAGCACGTCTCTTCCGAAGCCCAGTGGGCGATTTCCCTGCTGAATCCAATCAGCTGCGCTATGTGGCTGTCTTATTGCTTCTTGCTAATTCTCAGCACAGGCTCTTAAATTTAAATTCTTAAATTCACATAAGCAACACCTTTAGCACAGCCATGGTGAAAAAAAAATGACACAAAACCAAACAAAAATTATGGATGGCAAAAGGACTGGATTAAGTTCTCTTTTCTGAGACTGGACTCAGGGCATGTATAGCACAGTTAATAAAAACTCAGGGTCAGAAATTGTGGTTCAACCTGAAGATGTGAACTTTGAAAATTCTATTTTGAATTTTACTATAGAGTAGAAACAATACAGAAAAGTTAGATGAGAGTAATACCCACAAAGTTCTTTTTTAAAAAAAAAACTATTTATTTATTTTTACTTTATGTGCATTGATGTTTTTCCTGCGTGTATGTCTGTGTGAAGGTGTCAGATCCCCTGAAACTTGAGTTATAGACATATGTCTGCCATGTGGGTGCTGGGAATTGAACCCAAGTTCGCTGGAAGAACAACCATGCTCTTGACCCCTGAGCCAACTCTCCAGTCCCCCACCACACACACAGTCTTAATCTCACACTTTGGCAGTGTCTTCTCAGCAACCACAAGATCCATGAGCATCTGTGAGAGTGAGTTAGATCTGTGGAGCAAGGCTAGGAGGGGTTCAGCTCTGTGTTTTCTGAGGTTCTGTCCTGCCCGGTTCCTGAAGTCATTAAGTCCCAAAGAAATCACACAGAGGTCTACATTAATTATAAACTGATTGGCCTAGTAGCTCAGACTTCTTGTTAACTCTTATAACTTATATTAGCCCATAACTCTTGTCAATATTAGACAAGTGGCTCAGTACTTTATTCAGCGAGGCAGTCACATCTTGCTTCCTCTGAGGTTGGGTGACTACTACAGACAAGGACTTTCTTCTTCCCAGAATTCTCCTGTTCTCATTGACCCACCTCTACTTCCTGTCTGGTTGCCCCGCTTATACTTCCTGCCTGGCTACTGGCCAACCAGCGTTTATTTAAAATATAATTGACAGAATATAGAGCTTTGTCCCACACCAGCTCTGGCTCATCAGACTCCCCAGCATTTGACCCACCCTCACCTCTGTCTCTCTCAGTGGGAAACCCTGCTCCTCTCAGTGGGAAACCCTTCTCCATCTGTCCCAGAAGGGGCTCTTCAACTGGCCCTGGATTTTTCCCGTTTGTGTCCTGATGGCTTCTTCTTCTCATCCGTTGCCATCAGTGAAAGCTACAATGTGGTTTGGGTTACTGGGTTTGGCACAGTGCCAAACATGTTTCATGTGCTCCTGGACTTATGATAGGGCTGTTTATGTGACATTCATTGAAATCCAGAAATATACTTACTACTCTTAGCCCACGGAATATCTTAGCTCAGCTTTGCCTGCCTTACATGTCCTCAGAATGTTTACACTAAGCCTACAGCTAGATGAAAGCCGTCGAACACAGAGCCTGTCTTGTAATAAGATGTTTAATGTCTCATATAATTCGCTGAACACTGGGCTGGGAGTGCAAGGAAAGGAGCAGCATGGATGTGCTTCTGCGCCATCACCAAGATGGGAACTCCTGAGCTGAGTGGTAATAGGGGACCCTCTGTTCCCTACACTCCCTTTCATCTGAACATCAGTGCTCACTGCCCTACTAAGAGCTGTGATTTCAGCCTTTAAAGTGGTACAGAGAGAAGCCCACGAGGATGTAATCCTGTTTAGATGCTTCAACCCTGCGGAAAGGATGCCTGCCTGACTCTCAGCTGTGTCCTCTGCTCTTATCTCTGGAGTCAGTCTGTAGAGGGAAACCTCTCTTGGGAATTCTAATAGATGTGTCCTCCCTAGTGGACAGGAGACTATCCCACAGCTGGGAAGAGTCCACTGTGGTCATAGAGGAGTCAGGACATGAGTCTGTTGAAGCAGGCCGGGTTCACGTGCCTCAGGCTCCTATCTGACAGTTCTGTGGGCACACCTGAGTCCATCCTGAAGAGTTGTCCTGGTGCCACCCATGTCCCGGCCCATCCTCCTCCTTGTTTAGCTGCCGTCCTTGCGTTCTCTTTTGTACTCCGCTCACAGAGTGCTGCAAGGCCCCAGCCTGACTTGCTCATGAATATTAATTCATTCTCCTGCTGATACTCAGTGCCTAGAATTCTCTGGAACAACAGAATGCATCACTCAATACAGAAAATGTCCAGCCAGTGGCAGGTGCCACTCGAGGAAAGGGCACAAGCTTGTGTGGACCAGACGGGCTATTCTGCTGCCTCTGCCATTCACCTGAGCCCTTGGCCAGGTCACTAAGCTTCTCTGAGTGAGCCTCTGTATCTTAGCTACCAAGGGGGCTGTTAATAAGATGGTGACGCTGGTGACTTTCTTAATGCTTTGCTCTGCAAACAGCATGCCAACGTCACCTCTGGCAAAGGTGAGCAGTAACCCCAACATATTATTCTCAAGGGAAAACACTAGAACCGGCTGCTGAAACGGGACTCCTGATTATCTACAGAAATGCCTCGTGAAACGCTGGGTCATCGCTCTGCTTTCCTCTGCAGCTGAGCTGGAGACCCTCTTACCTTGTCACCAATGCCAGCTTCGCCTCCTCTGTAACCTCTTGAGAAATAGCAGGATGATCACAGCCTCCCTCAGGCTCCTCTAGTCTCCCAGAACCCTACTCCCATATTTCCTCTGGAGCTCCTGAGACTGGTGACTGGCTTACTCCTGGGAGGCAAGAACAGGCCGTTCCTGGGGAAATCTTGGCAGCTGTGAATGAGGGCGCTCGGGCCCTGCAGGAGAGGAAGGCTCCTGGGAATATTAACCTTGCAGGAGACAAGTTAAGAGCTGGTGGATTTTCCTGTGTCCTTGAGCTGTGGGGCTAAGAGGAAGATCTTGGGGGTGACTGTGGTCTGGATGGCTCCACCCCTGTTCTCTGCTTCGCAGGTCCTCCAGGCTGTGTGGGCTGGCCAGAGCCCAAGGTCCCCAGGGCACACGAGAATGCCATCATGCTCCTTGTGGATGGATTTCGAATGGTCCTACCCAAGTCGAATTCCTCTTTGGGTGAGGTGGGTTCTGAAGAACAGACTTACTTCCCTAGTCACCACCCTGTCTTTATCAAAGATTTGCTGAATCTTACATGGCTCCAGTCAGGCTGCTAAAGCTTCCTCAGTATCGTGAAGATGGAGTCATCAGGCTTCTAAAATGTGAAGTTTGAAGTCAAGGGAAAGCGGTTCCTGGCCACAGGGGAAACAGGCAGTCACTTCCAAACCTCAACATGGGAAGTGCACAGACGATGTAAACATCTCACCACCAAGAGTCGGGGGAAGGCACTGAGTTCTCATAGGCATGAGAAGTAGAGGTTTCATTGTTGAGAATCACTGAAGATATTTTTGAAGCTTTTCAGGCATTAAAAAAAAAGTCTGAAGCCAAATAACAGAGGCACTAGGATTAAAAAACAGCAAGCATGTCCTATACAGTGAGAAAGGTGGGCTGTGACCTCTCCTGCCTCTTGCAATCCCTTGGGTCCACTGAGTTGTCAGCAGAATTTGGGCTTAGCTGGTGAAGCAAGAACGATATTTGAGCCAGGGCCAACCCCGAAGGTCAGGTCTGTGCTTTCAGACTCTGCCCCCCCCCCCCCAATTTCATGCAGAATGCTGGGTATTATCCCCTCAGAACACTTTGCCAAGGGCTTAACTAAGATAATCGTGAAGTGGTTTTAAATAACAAAATTGCTAGTTACAAAGAAAGAAAACTCATATTTACATACACAGTGAGATTTTTAAGCATGATCTTAGCAGTGAAATGGAATTGGCCCATTCTCTTTGTCTAAGTCACAGAAAAATCAAGTAATTTGCCCAAGATCAACCATACTTATCAGTGTGTCAGTGTAGGGCTGGGGCTAGAAACCGAACCCCTTACGCTATTCTGGGATGTTTTCCTGGCAAAGTCCATGGATTGCTGAATCCATGAAGTCTCAAATGGAAAATAAACTGATGTGGGTGAAGAGCAGTAGCCATAAACTCCTTTAAAGGGTAAATGCCAATAAGTATGTTTATTCCTTCGGTTAGGAATGAAAGCCAAGGGAAGTTAGGGTAGACTTGAAGGGTTAGCTGGCAGAAACAAGAGTAGCATGGGATACTCTACCTTAGTGATAAACGGCCACTCAGCCACGAGGTCCTGTACAAGGCGCGGTCCTTATGGCCTCAACAGCATCCTCTCCTTTCTAATCACCCTAATAGCAGAGAGACACTGAGTTTTATTTCCAAGCAATTGCCCCACAGATGTGGATGCCTGGATGAATTCTATCCCGTTGTCTCTTTTAAAGGGACGTTAGCAGATGGACCGGATCCAAGGACAGAAGCTAAGGGTCTCAAACTCTTTCACAGGAGGGAGAGTAGAAGGACTCTGTTTGGTGTTCTTTGATAAATTATTCACCTCCAAGTCCCATTGGCCACATAGTCTATTTTCTTCTAACTCTCAACCTTTTTGTCTGTGAAATGGGATTTATAGCCATGTCCTAAGACTTACACTGCATGATGCTGGACTAATGAAGGCATTACGTAAACTATTGATATTTGAGGGACATTGTTTTCATGTTCCTTCACACGGATTGAAGAGAAAAGGAGGGATAAAGAGGGAGTAAAGAGTGGGAATGGAGAAAATAAACTTTGTTGGAACCATAGAGTGAATTTAAACTTTGGTGTTTTCCTAGGAAAGCTTGCAGTTTGGGGGTGAAGATGGTAAAACTCTATGTACCTCCTTGTAGCATTTTCCCCTGTAGACATTGCTAAGCTGAGCATGGGATCTCGTGGTTTAGGCTCAGCTTTCTTGTGAAAGCCCTCACCAGTTAAAACACGCTCACAGACTGATGAAGAGGAGACCTAAAAATCAAGACGCAAGCTGGCTCCCAAAGGGCTGTTGCTGCTGACCCGAGATTCTGGAAGCCAAGAGTTAAGATCAGCGCAAAGTTCCCACCAGGATCTGGGGACAGATGTTTATATTTCCCAGCCTTTCCACTTCTGTTCCATTGCTCTGCTATCAGTGACCTCCTCCACAGTGGAAAATCTGAGTCTGAATGGCTGGGGTGGGCTCTGAGTGCGCACAGCGGCTGGGAGATGAAGCAGGGCAAGGGAGAGCCGGGGCTTGTTCTGCAGAGGCCCCTGCACGCTGCACCAGCTCATGCTAGCTCTCAGGAGCCGAGTTGAAGGTCAGGGCAGAGAAGAGACCTGAGTGCTCACGAATATATTTAATACTTTGTGTGTGTGTGTATATACTTGTGTCTGTGTACATATGTGTGTGTCTGTGCATATGCATGCCTCTGTGTGTATGTGTTTGTGTGTGTGTGTCTGTGTATATGTGTGTCTGTATATATGTGTCTCTATGTGTGTGTCTGTGTATACATGCATGTGTGTATATGTGTGTCTCTGTGTGTGTATGTGTCTTTGTGTGTGTATATGTGTGTGTCTGTGTATATGTGTGCCTGTGTGTGTATGTGTTTGTGTGTGTGTGTGCGTGTGTGTTTCTGTATATATGTGTGTCTCTGTGTGTGCATATATGTGTCTCTATGTTTGTGTGTATGCATGCGTGTGTGTCTGTGTATATGTCTTTGTGTGTGTGCATACGTGTATGTCTGTGTGTATATATGTGTGCTTCTGTGTATATGTGTGTCTGTGTATATGTGTGTCTCTGTGTGTGCATATATGTATCTCTGTGTGTGTATGCATGCATGTGTCTGTGTATATGTGCACCTCTGTGTGTATGTGTCTTTGTGTGTGTGCATACATGTGTGCCTGTGTGTATATATGTGTGTGTGTCTGTGTATATGTGTGTCTCTGTGTGTGTGTCTGTGTGTGTTACATAGGTTAGTAACTTTCCATTTCCCAAGACACAGTGAGTGTTAGAGAGAACTTTGGAGTACTTGTTTAAAATGGCATGCATTTCTTAGAATGAGAGCTAATCAAAGCCAGCAGTGACTTAATCTCTAAAACTGGCACAGTGACATGTTTCCAAATGCAGTCTGCAGGGCATTCCCACAGTGGAAAGCAGAAGTCTCCCACTGCAGCTACACTGTCAGGGCTCAGTTGTTACTTTTTA
>JABTXL010000001.1:46236350-46248689 GCA_025134845.1 Neodon shergylaensis
AGTCTCCCACTGCAGCTACACTGTCAGGGCTCAGTTGTTACTTTTTAACTCCGAGTCTCCCACTGCAGCTACACTGTCAGGGCCCAGTTGCTACTTTTTAACTCCGAGAACTGAGCCTGGGCTCCCTCACCGCTGAGTCCTTTTTTTTCCTCTTATTTAATTTTTTTTTTATTTTTGTAGATAATGTTTACATGGTAACTAATACAAACAAACAAAGCACACAGCTGAAAGGTTTCCCAGCAGAGAACTAAAAATGAGAGCATGGAGATACTGTCTGTACTTTCGAACAGTTCCACCGAGGTACAGACATCTCTGTTTAGTCGTCCCTTGATACCCAGAGGAAATTGGCTCCAGGATGCTCCCTAGTGCTCAAGGCCCTCATGCAAAATGCAGCAGAATTAGCACATAAATTGCACATATCCTCCCAGAGGCTTGCAATCCCCTCTAGCCAGCCTGTTATAGCTAAAATAAAATTAGTGCATAACTGCTTAGGGAATATCAACTACAGAAAGACCTGTATGTGTTTAGTAGAGAAGCAAGTGTTGTCTCTGAATGGTTTCAGTTACGGTTGGTTAAACTGACAGATGTGGAAGCTGGGTTTGTGGTCATGCACACATCCCCATGATATTCGCCAGAGCTCAGTCCATTTGAGGCTGGGACTGATGCCCTCCTGTGCAGCATGGAAAGCGTCTCACCCCTCCCGCAGGAGCCGGCTTTGGATAGGGGGTGTGGTATGTGTCAAGTAGCGCCCCTAAGTTTCTCCTTGTATGCAGTTAAAAAGGGGTCATTGGACCAGGTGGTGGTGGTGCACACCTTTAATCCCAGCACCCAGGAGGCAGAGGTAGGCGGAGTTCTGTGAGTTTGAGGCCAGCCTGGTCTACAGAGCGAGTTCCAGGCCAGTCAGAGCCGATACACAGAGAAACTGCCTCTCAAAAGGGAGGGCGTTCTTTGTTCTTTGGTTTTTCTCTGTGATCCAATTAACAGAGTCCCTGAGGCTCAAGCAGAAACATCAGTGAGAGAAACACACAAGAAAAACAATGATTTTACTTCAAGTGTACAACCAACAAAATTGAAACCGGGACCCATTGACATCCAATACGAACGTGTGTGACAGTGATACCACATCAGTGCAAAGGTGGGAAAGAACAAACATCCATCCACTGAGGAAGGGCAGACAAGCTGATTTATTTCCATAAATCCGATATTACTTGGCCTTAAAAAACATTCCAATATAGCACAGCTGAACCTCAAAAACATGCTTAAGCAAGGAAGCCCTGTACAAAAAGTCCACACTCTGCATATGATACTGTTTGTTCTGATACCCAGAATAGAGAAATATAGGAACAGAGCAGATTAGCTGTTGCCAAGGGTTGAAACGGGGCTGGGAGTCTAGATCAGTTGTTGAGTGGGCACAAGCCTTCCTTGCAAGGGCGATGGAATGCTGGGAACTGGGTAGTGGGGGCTGCACAATAATGAAGAGATGAAATGATACTTGGTTGTAAGCTTGAAATAAATGAATTCTACAATAAGTGAATTTTACCTCAATTCAAAGAAGGGAAAACTGCCTGAGAAAGAAATATGGACCTTAAGAGAAAGGCGGAATCTTTCTGGTTATTTTTCTTTCCCCTCTCCCACGCCTTGCTCCTTCTCCTCCCAAAATATTGATATGTGTTTTCTGTGGGCGCAGTGCCCAGCCTGGAGGCTGGGAAACCTCTGCAGCACCCATCCATCTGCCCAAGGATTAGCTGCTGCAGCCCCACCTGACGCCTGTTGCCAGGAAACTATAGCCGTAGACTCCGCTAACCCTCAATTATTTTCTGAGTACCAGCTCCTTCCCGGCAGTGTTCTAGGAGCCAGGGCACAGAGCGGTGAAGAGACCTCAGTCTTTGCTTTCTAGAAGCTCAGATCCCAGTGGGCAGAGACAGATGGTATGAAAATAAATAAACAAAAACATGAAGTGGGAGTTCAGTGCAGGAAATGACGGGATCGAGGGTGACAGCTCACCCTGTTACCTTGAAAGCTTTGCTGGTGGGTGGTCTGACTTTCTGTCCCAGCATCTATGATTCAGTCACATTTTCTTTAATTCCACTTCAATCGCTTTGTCATACACAATCAAATTGTAAGGTGCAAATGTGAAACACCTTAGCATGATTCATGTGGCCATATGACACACACTAGGCAAAATGCGAAAGCCAACATTAATGCGTCCTGTCTCAAATGTGTTGCGTATTCTTGTCAGACTGACTTCTTGCAATTTCTCGGGTCTGCTTCCCCCTCAAGAAGGGCCCCTCCATCCTTACAGCGAATGTGCCCAGCTCTGTCTGCAGCCTCCTGAAAGACTGTCTAGGCTCCGCTTTGCTCCCAGGCTTCACCTTCCGGCATCCACAAAGCCCTTTCTCTCGGCCAAATCACCTGCTGCCCCGGTTCTGCTCTCTGGGGACCTGACAATCAATATAAGGGTCTCTGCATGGCTTCCCTCCCACAGGCTGAAGAGAGTAACACTTTCTTGTTTCCCCTACTCTTCCCAGTTCCTTGATTTCCATGGATCCCCAGCTGCCCTCTTTATCCTATAGTGAAGCATAGTTAAATTTAGAGTTGTTTTTAAAATGTATTAAGAATCAAGCCTAGTATCTCATGTGTGACCTGAACAAAACACAGTGTTTCTCTTTCTTTCTTTGATAACTTTTATAAAAGAGATTTTAATCATCTGGGGAAATGGCGTTCTATGCAAAGTGTCTGCTGCACAAACATGCGTTTAGAGCTACATCACCTAGGAGATGCCAGGTGCAGCCATGTGTGCCCGCGATACCGGCACTGCGACATGGAGGCAAACAGACAAGCCTCAGGGCTCACTGACCAGCCCCTCTGTAAGAACTGCCCATCTACAAGAACTGGAAGGCCTCGGGTTCAGGAAGAGACTTTGTTTAAAAAAATTAAGGTAGAGAGAAATTAAGAAAGATATTTGGTACTAACTTATGGCTTCTCCACAAGGAGGTCCAGATCAGTGCAATGTCCACACACAAAATAAATATGCTTTTAGAATGTAGTTGTAATGTGTAATGATATACACACAAAATAAATAAGCTTTTAGAAGACAGTTCTGGGCCAATGAGAGGACTCGACAGGTAAGCGCTGCCGTGCAAGCCTGGCAAGCTGAACTCAGTTCCCAGAACCACGCCCAGGTAGGAGAGAAGCAGCTCCAGAGGGTTGACCTCCACATGTGCACCATGACACGCGTGCACACACACATATCACAATGCATGATCATGATGATAAATAAGAAGAAGAAGAATTCAGTTTTCTAAAGTGCCAACCAACAGAATCAAGACTCAAAACTTTTCCATTGCCCCAGAAAGTTCCCTCGTTCCTGTCCCACTACAGAAGCCACAACTCCTCCGGGATCTCTAGGAAAAGTTTCTGACTTTTCTACCGCATTGAAGTGTACCTGTTCTTCTGTGGCTGGATTATTTATTCAGCATCTGCATCTCAGGTGCCTTTTGGCTTTTTTTTGGTATATTCTTTGATGAAATATAGGTCTAAGTCTTCTATTATTTCCCATTGGTTATCTGTGGTTTTAGTGTCAGCTGGGGAGCTACTTACATTATCGACCTGGAGGTCCTCGTTCAGTCAGACTTGTGAAGGTTCATCCAGGTGTCGTCTGCCTTTGCGTTTCCTTAGCAATGTCTTTTGTTGAATTCAGATGATGAATTTTTATTAAATCCTATTTGGTTTTTCTTCTTTTACTTGGAGACCTTTATTGTCACTGTCTAAGTAATATTTGCTAATGACATAGTTACAAGAGCTTTCTAGTCCTAGAGTCCCCAGAAGTTTTATGGTTTAGCTTTTATGTTCATGGCTACTGTGGGTCTGATCTCCCCTGGCATCTTGAATAGTGTGCAGTCACCTAGCAGAGTGATCCGCACTCCTGGGCGTCTCTGAGGGTGTTTCCAGAGGACTTAGTGAATGTGGAAGGGACAGCCTGAATGTGTGTGTCACCATGTGGGCTGGAGGCCCCAGTGACAGGGCAAAAGGAGAAAAATCGGTGGGCACTGGCACTCCCCTTCCTGCCCCTGTCCACTGTAATGGGAAGAAGCTGTGTCCACTGCACAGCCCCACTGTGGTGATGCCCACTGTGGCGGTACTCTGCTCCAGAGCTGGGGCCACCCGACTACACCCATTATTTTGCTTATTAAAATTTTTCTCTTTCTGACTGGATGAAAGTATCTCTGGACCCACTGTTACCTTTTAAAATTAAGTCTCCTACACATTGGTGCAATTTACACACCCTACATTGCTCTCCGACGCTCTCTAAGTAAAGAACTGGGGATAAAAGCATGTATAACTTCTGCTGGAAGAGTCTTTATCTGGTAGAAACCAATAGACGTGATAATTATTTCCATGTAGTATCTCAGATGGTGAGGGTGCTTTCTGGAAAGACACATGATGCAGGCAAGAAGCACACGGCAGTGGCTGGAAACCATGAGTGTAAGCAGAACTAGCTTAAGACCCAGGTCCCAGCATGTCCTGGTTTCAGAGGCCACCTTGACGAGGTGACTCCACTTTGCCAGGGCCCATTTCCTTTGCTGAAGTATTATTACATAACACAAAGTAAAGCGTGGGATTGTACTAGCCTTCCACTCAGCTAAGTACCCAATAGACGGTTTCTATTTTTAACTCAGGAAACTCAGGGAAGATATCCTGGAGGTGATTCCTCAGCTGAGCTTTGAAAATGTCAAAAAAGAAAAAAATTACTAAAAGTAGCCAGATGAAGAAATGAAGGTTGGAGGTTGGGAGCTCTAAGCATATATAGGAGAAAATCAACATGGAATATGGGATAGGCGAGAATATTGCTTAAGTACAAATCACAAGGCAAATAGGACAAGGGTTACAGAAAGTCCGATCAGCCATATTTTAATGTCAGTCCACCCATGTCCACTTCAGGCGACTTCCTTCTGTGAGACTCTAAGTCCCTCACACGCTACATTCAGCCATAGCTCTACCTGGAAGTTCACCCTGACATCTGGGACATGCGTAGTAGAGCTCCCAACAGACCAGCCTGGGTGACTCACTGCCCCAAAGCCTTGGGCATCTTCCCCTGCAGGATGAGAGCTGAGGGTCTTCCCGCATGTCCCAGAGGAAGCTGTTACCTAGTCCTGACTCTGCCCAACAGCAGATCACTTCTCTTCACTTCGTACATAGACATGAACGACCTCACCAGTGTCTCCTCTCACGGAGCCCCTTCCTCACCCCACATGTCCTTTACTGAAGTACTCTACCTAGGAGGCATGTCTCCTGAGCAACATCAGCTTTGAGTGATGTGATTTCCTCCCCCTGCCTTTTTAATTTTATATGTTTTTGTGTTTGAGGGAGTCAGATCCACTGGAACTTGAGTTGTGAGCTGCCATGTGGGTGCTGGGTGGAATTGAACCCGGATCCTCTGGAAGAGCAGTCAGCACTCTCAACCACGGAGCCATCGCTTCAGCCCCCATGACGTGATTCCTTTAAGCTTTAGTTGAAACACACGTTGCGTGTCAGTCCCCCTCTGAGTAAAATCGCCGAGTCCATCACTCTGATTAGCTCAGCTGCCCTGGGACTTGATTCGGCTTCAGTTCACAGATGTAGGCAGTAAGGCTCAAATGCTTTAAATAATGTATCTTCAGTCACACATACAGGAAATGGTGGGTCTAAAGTTGAGCCATCATCTTAATACCATGCGTTATTGTCCCTTATTTCCTGTGGAGCCATAGAGGAGGGCATCCCATTGTCCCCTGCACCACTGGTTTGGCGAGACACCTCAGCCTGGCCATTTCTGCATTCTTCAGACATACCTGAGTCTTCTTTTCTGGAAGCATCTTCTTGGCTAAGTCTCTACTGGGGTGAATCCCTCGAGGCAATTCTGCACACGTGCACATGTGCACACATACTACACACATGTGCACACATGCACACATACTACACACGTTACTTAGTGTAAACATCCTGTCATTATCATCATAACTCACATACAGTCTGCTGTTTACTCTTGCCTTATCACAAAGAAATTCAGCAGTAGTTAGATGAGGGGCTGAAACCTGCATTCGGTGTCAAATTACCCCAAACACAGATAAACGTAAAGGAACCAACACAGGCAAGACACATACTGCCGAGACAGTGTCCAGTCACAGTGTCCAATCAGAAGCAGCAGCTGTTTACAGAATGAGATGACAAGAAGGCAAACCATTTAAGGCGATGCAAGACCACAAAGCCCAGTGTGCCAGGGCCGAACTAGAATTGTGTTGCTGAATCTATAAAGTTAAAGCCCCAGACCAGGCCTTTCTCTTCCACTGTGCCACCTGTCTCTGTGAATCTCCGGATGTTCCAGTCTGTGTTCTGCTGTTTGGGCAGCTTCTCATCAGTACCCCATGGTTGGCAAAGCTGGACGATGTCAGCTTTGTGGCCATGTGCAGTGAGTGGCCATGAAACACCCTCAAGGTGACAGAGTATTTGCTGCTAGGGTCTAGGGCTTCCAGGAGCAATGTACATAACTCAGAGCTCAGAAGAGCTGTGTCGTGGCTCAAGTGACAAGAGTCCTCATGAATTTAACAATTAACCCTGAGTCTCAGACCATTAACCAGCCCCACTGGGAAGTTCATATAAATTGATAAATTCTTGAAAGCTTTGTCTAGCTCCATTTAGAAGGTAATTCAATAGATGGCATTCATGGGTATTTTGCAAAAGTCATTCACATTGATCTGGTAGAAGAGACACATCCCGAGTTCCTAGCATTACACATAGTTGAACAGCAAAAAAGGATGTAAGTAATGAGACAGAGAAACACAGGCAATGTCATGCGGAGTCTTTAATTTCCATCCATTCAGTACTTTGTCATTACTCAATTGTCTGCCCTGGGCCAAGTGCTGTACTTACTGGAAACACAGGAATGATAAATGTGCCCCCTTCTCTCCAGGGTGTTTGCGGTTAGTGGGAGACACAGGCCTATGTGTGCACAACCGTGATCTGTTTGTGTTCATACAGGAGAGGAGATGGGTTAGCCTGGGAGCCCAGGTGAGTATCACAGGTGTGGCTGCTTCTGAACAGGGCCGTGAAGGGTGTATAGGATTCTGTCAGGCTGAAAGGTTATTGTGAGAGGTTCCAAACAGGAGAATTCCATGGGACAGAGACAAACTGAGGAGAGGAATTAAGAATTTGGAAAATGATAAGTGATTTAACATGGTTTGGCACTTAAATTTAGAAACTCCACAATAAGAAAAAAAAACCCTCTACAAAATATGTAAGCATATTCTAATGGAACGCTATCCATCCTCAGTGTCTAGCACCAGCCAGGTCAGTAAAGATGGAGGGAGTCTAGGGCTAAAAACAGGACAATCTGAGTTCAAAAAGCATGGCACATGATTCCAGTCAGTTCCAATACTAAGGGCCACTTATAAATCTTGGTGGGCTATGCCTGGACTTTGATATTCCACCCCAGGAGACGTGATGGGTAAGTAAGCGTTAAGTTGCATTGAGTAACACCTAATCAAGGGGTCAGATATGTCAGCAAATCCTTAAGTTAGACTCGTGATGGAATGAAATCAACAATGCATCTCAAGCATTGGTGCTGCCTGAGAAATGGGTGCTATCTGCCCCATCTGTAGACTAGAGTGGTCCCCATAGAACCGTGTCTGCAAAAGGGTGGGCACAGAGTTAGTAGCTGCTGCTCAAGAGTGATGACTGAAACTTCACATACACCCAGGTAGGGTGGGTTGACCTTGTGTTTATCTGTGAGTTTGAAGAGATCAGTTCTTAAACGCTGACAATTCAGATTTGTACGCATTAGAAATCAAACATGTGTGCAGTCTGTGCAGCTACGGAACTCTAAGTGGTAAACTAAATAGCAGTGAGGCGATGGCTGTGGAAAACCGAGGCGTGGGTGGATGGAAATCTCCGATGACCCTGCAAAGAGACACACAAGGTTCCCGAACTTCCTCAGCTCTTTTCCCAGCATGAGGTTGTGGTGGTTTGAAGAAAAAACAGCCCCATAGGCCCACAGGGAGAGGCACTATCAGGAGGTGTGGCCTTGCTGAAGTAGGTGTGGCTTTATTGGAGGAAGTGTGTCATTAAGGGGTGGGCTTTGAAATCTCAGAAGCTCAAGCATGGCCAGGGTGTCACATCTGCTGCCTTTGGATCCAGATGTGTTCATATGCTCAAGGGTTATTCATAGCCTTCACCCACCAGTCTGTGATCAAGGTGTTATAATGGAATGGTTACTATAATTTTGTTTTTCTTTTCTTTTCTTTTCTTTTTTTCTTTTTTCTTTTTGAGATAGAGTTTCTCTGTAGCTTTGGAGCCTGTCCTGGAACTAGCTCTTGTAGATCAGGTTGGTCGTGAACTTACAGGTCCACCTCCCTCTGCCTCCTGAGTGCTGGGATTAAAGGTGTGCGCCGCCACCGCCAGGCAATAATTTTGAATAGCATATATATTCAGAGGCGTTCATAAGTAGATAGAAGTATTTGTAACATGTCTGGTAGCATGCCAGATGAGTGAATCGTTATGTATCTTTAAGACAGTTTCAGAGTTAGGAAGAAAGGGGAAAACTTAGTTTAACCTCTCTTGACTCCAGTGTTTTCTATCCAGTGTTTGACTAAGCTATTCTTCCCCCCCCCCCCCGCTGAAAGTAGAAAATACTTTGTGTCACATAGGGAGGAAGACTTGATTGGGGGAGGGGAGGGAAATGGGAGGCAGTGGCGGGGAAGAGACAGAAATCTTTAATAAATAAATTAATTAATAATAAAAAAATAAAAAAAAGAAATACACTAATGGCATGATGTTGGATCCACCTTGAAAGGTACCAGTTCAGAAGAAAACACTTAAGAAATCCACTGCCCAGCATCATTCAAGGTGGCTACTTATGCGATAAATGCTTATTCCCAACTCCCTGGCAGGTGAGGAGTTCTACCATTCGCTTGGCTCTTCCGCTGACCATACAAAGCTTTCTGTGAAGAATGCTACTGCCATTCACTGCATGGGAACTCCACAGGTTTTCTGAGTCAGTATTCACCCTGTCGTAAGGCACAGACATACACGTGGGTTCTTCTTGATGCAGAGAAAGATGACTTGGCAATCAAGTCCATGTGACTCTCGGGGACATCCCCAGATTTTACCTCAGTAGATACCGAATTACACCTTCGAATCACCCCAACTCATGCAAAACCCACCAGCACAGTCTTCAAAGATGTCTTGTATGAGTTAGACTGCAGACAAGTATTTGTTGAATAAAATAAGAATTAGGTGAATGGAATTGGGCTCTTTGCAGCCGTGGGGGTGTTACCATCCCCTCATGCTATGTACTGATGGCAATTGCACCCTCTAACCCTGGCACGGGTAGGGTGAGGGCTCCATGCCACAGGCTTGGTCAGTAACCAATGCTTCTCTTTAAGTTTTCCCACTTGGCTTGTTCTAAAATATAACAAAAGTCTACCCATATGAGAATTATAGGAACAAGATGAGTTTGGAGAAGCATGTTCTCCAAAACAGTTATTGTAAAAAGAACATCGACTCGATTCTTGCATGAGAGCCACTTTCCAGCTTACTCAAGCCCTCCACTCTTTGCTAACTCCGATTGGTTCCTGAGTTGTACAATAGTAAGCAGAAGGTAAGACAACAAGGCCCCTGAATCCCAGCATCCCAAGACCCTAACACTAATGATGCCTCTCTTCTATCAAAAGAACAGAAGGCAGTAGATGCTCCTCTGGGGAGGGTGAGCCCTGAATGACGCCTCCAGGAATCTCCCGGAGTCAGCTGAAATTATGCATAGCAGAACCAGGTGCCAGCACCTATCACACCGTGGGAACATACGTCCTGTATGAGGATGGAGAAGGAAGAATGACTGGACCTGGAAGTAGGTGCAGGAACCTGACCACAAGGGCACTGTGTCCGAGGCTGACCTTCCTTGCTCCAGAAGATGAGAAAGCCCTAATACTGAAGGGATTTATCTGACTAACAAGCTCTTATTTCAAAATGCAATTACCCACTGGATGAGTAAGTCTACAGCACTGGGGATTGCATTAAACTCAATTAAGTCTCCTGTAACCCGAGTCATTATTTTGGAGCAGAGAATTTAAAAAGGGCACATTCTGGTTAAAGAAAGATGAGCGATAAAGCAGTCTTGGACAGCATTCCCCAAATCTGCTGCCTAAGAACATCAAAGGACTCTGAAAATCATAGCTCCTCTGTCCGTCCTCCTGACTTCATCTCGTTCTGGCTCAGGAACGGCAGGAGCGGTGGCCAGGAACGGACGTTTATAAAAGCTTCCTGCGTCATTCAGTGATGCCGGCTCAGGCACCAGCTTGGAGGGTATCCAAACCTTGAAGGCTGGTCTGCTGCCCTTGACCCATCTTCGCTATCTGTTCATCAGCCTGACAAACGCTAACCTTGATGTTGCATCAGTAATGGTTTGGGCATGAAGCGCACATAAATCAGAATGCCAGTTCAGTAATTACGAGAAGGGGCAGCTGTTCTCAGAGATCAAAATGCCCATGTCTGCCATGCAGAACGCCGGAACAAGGACCGTTTTCATCAGGTCGTTGCCGGATGTCGATCTGCAAAAGCACATGAAAGGGATGCCCCCAAAGGCACTTCCATTTCAGCTCCAGAGAAGCAAGGGAATGGTCTTGGGACTGAATGCCCTGACTAGATCTCTTTAACCATGGCCCCAAATGGAGAAACACTGCTAAATTCTTGTCCCCTGGTATTTTTCTAGATTTTATGACAACCACTGTTTTCCTTGTTAATGTTATTCTCCCTTCGCCAATGCACCTGTGGCCACTTTTAATCAATGTATCCCTACCTGCTCAAATGCCCTGGGTGAGTCCTTAGATCGGTGGTTTTCAACCTGTGGCTCGTGATGGGTGTCGAATGCCATCAGAAACAGATGTTTACATGACAATTCATAACAGTAGCAAAATTACAGTTATGAGATAGCTGCAGAAATAATGTTATGATTGGGGGTCACCACAACATGAGGAGCTGTAGTAAAGTGTCACTGCACTAGGGATGCTGAGGACCACTGCCTTAGATAATTACGTGCTCCTCTGTCGCTCTTCTCTGATGTGAGCTCATACCCAGGGCTACAGCCCAGGGATGGCCGAGAGGCACGTGTAATGAATATAACTTTAGCAATAAGAAGATCCAGGAAGGCGAGAATGACTTAAGAAATTGGACTGAGGGACTCAGGCTGAGAACTGGGGTGTAGTAACCGTCCTAGTCAGGGTTGCTGTCTCTCAAATTAAACACCATGGCCAAAGGCAGGTGGGCGAGGAAAGGGTTTGACGGCTTAGGCTTCCACACAGTAGTCCATCATCAGAGGAGGTCAGAACAGGCACTGGGAAGGGGCAGAACCCGGGAGGCAGGAGCTGATGCAGACACTAGAGAGAGCTGCGGCTTACTGGCTTGCTTCATATGGCTTGCTAAGCCTGTTTTGTTTATTTTTTCTCCAACATGTCTTTATTGATTATTGATTATTTGGGAATTTCATATTATGCACTCCAATCACACTTACTTTTTAGTCCTCCCAAGTCTGCCCCCACCCTTTCTTAACTGCCCCCCCCCAAAGAAGAAAAAAAAGCATGTCCAATTTGTGGTGCCAGTATGCTCACTGGAGCATGGTCAAACTCCCAGTGGGCGCCAGATTCTTAAATTGAGTTCTTCCCTACCCTCTCCCCATCAGAAGCCTTCAGTGGGGAGAGCTACAGCTCAGCATTCTTACTGCCATTTTAAAGAGCTCTCTTTGATGGCTTTCTCTCTAGTCTGTTACTTTGTAGGGGTGGGGTGGAGGTAGGGCTGTCAGGGAAGCCTTCCACAGCCCTCTTTCTCAACTGTGAGTCTGCAGTCATTAACACCACTGCTAAAGTAGCTTCCTTTCCCTTTATGTTCAGTGGGAGCGCGGCTCATGAACTTCCACAAGGTTTCTGGTGATAGCAGAAACCACATGGTGTCTGGCCTCGGGACCTCACGGACCTCAGCCTGGTTTCCAGAGGCAATACAGACAGACCACAGATACCAACAAGACCCTCTGCAGCATGGGCCATGGGCACCATTATAACCCTCAGTGTGGCACAGGCCAAGGACATCAACATGGCCTCCAGGGCAACACGGGTCACAGATAGTAATACCGTTTGTCCCTGGCAGTAACCTAGGCTATGGGCTGTGAATGAAATGTACAAGAATCCAGAAGTTTCTCAGTCCATGAGGCTGGAAGTCTCAGCGGTCTTCAGGACACAGAGGAATCCTGAAGAAGTAGTCGCTAATGCCAGCAAAGGAACGCGCTTGCTAGCCAGGTGAGAGCAAGCAGCAAAGGGCAAG
>JABTXL010000001.1:46248699-46343052 GCA_025134845.1 Neodon shergylaensis
AAGGAACGCACTTGCTAGCCAGGTGAGAGCAAGCAGGCAAAGGGCAAAAGCTTCCTTCTTCCATTCCTTATCTAGGCTTCCAGCAGAAGGTGTGGCCTGGATTAGATCTGGATTAAAGGTATGTCTTCTTACCTCAAAAAAAAAATCCAGATTAGAAGTAGATCTCCCTACCTCAAATTAAGCAAAAATCCCTCACTGGTGTTCCCTCCATTTTGGGGTTTTAATTCCAGAAGTAGTCAAGTTGACAACCAAGAATAGTGATCACACACACATTCATTAACTAAGAAAATGCCCTGTACTGGCCTGCCTTAAGCCAGATCTTATGGAAGAGTTTTCTCAATTGAGGTCGCCATCTCTCAAAGGACTCCATCCTGCGTCAAGCTGACATCAAACTGGCCAGCACAACCGGCCCTTTGTCAGCCCGATACACAAACACATCATTCTCGAGTCATAACCTTTTCTTTCTTGCTCATCCCCAAGACCAGAAGGTAATATCAACATTACACTGCAAACATTTCAAGCTGTAAAAGCCCCACAGTCTTCATAAATGTAAACACCTAAAATTCCAGCCTCTTAAAATCCAAAGTCTTTGCAAAATTCCAAAATCTCTTTATAAGTTCAAAATCTCTCAGCTCTGGACTTCTGTAAAATCAAAAATAAATTAAGCACTTTCCTGCTTCAAGAGGAAAGTACCAGGGCATCACCACAATCTGAGCAGAGCAAAGCAGCTCCAACGGGCTAAATCATTCCGTGTGTGGGATTCACTTGCGATCTTCTGGGCTCCTCTAAAGGGCTCCGGCCGGCTCCTCTCCACGGCTGCTGTCTGTGGTGCTCACCCCACTGTACTGGCATCTCCGAAACGTTGGGGTCTCTTCCTGCAACACGGACCCACTCTCACCAATTAGCGTCTTGGGGTTTCCTTCAGGGACTTCACTCCTGCCACACCTGCCAAGCCTCAGCTGCTCTCCAGGACCCTTTCACGCCTTCCAAATCAGAACCACGTGGGTAACTCTTACGCTATCAGTTCGGCTGCCAGCGTGAGGTACAACCTTGGCTGCCTCCGGAGCGCAGCTTCTGTGTGCTGACCCTGAGGAGAACCTTCCAGACTTCACTTCAATGATGCTGCCCTCTTCTTAACCACAGCTGATTCTTCAGCCCAAGCTGACGAGCATCCATTGTTGCAGCAAAGCAAAGGTTTTCCTTTAGCGATTCTTGTCTCTTGTTGATTCCAGCAGATTCCTCTGCCCCAATGGACTAGATACCACAGCTTCTTCCTGCAGTGGCTCTGTAGAGTCTTTTTTCACCCTTCAGAGCCAGGTCATCATATCTGCACCGCTGACAATATTCTTATCCTCTAGGTTACTACAAAACAGCCCGCTGAGCTCTCAACACTCAGTGTCCAGGCAGGACTTCCAAATTTCTTCCACAATCCCTCCGATACCATGGTTAGGTGAGTCACATCAATACCCCACTATCCTGGTACCAATTTCTGTCTTAGGTGGGGTTGCTATTGCTATGATAAAACACAATAGCCAAAAAGCAAGCCATGGAGAAAAGCTTATTTATTTGGCTTATACTTCATTATCATAGTCCATCACTGAAGGACATCAAACAGGAACTCAAATAGGGCAGGAACCTGGAGGCAGGAGCTGATGCAGAGGCCATGGAGGGTGCTGCTTACTGGCTTGTTTCTCATGGTTTGCTCAGTCTGCTTTCTTACAGAACCCAGGACCACCAGCCCAGGGGTGACCTACCACAGTGGGCTGGGTCATCCCACATCAATTACTAATTAAGAAGATGCCCTATTGGCTTGCCTGGAGCCCAGTTTTGTGGAGACATTTTCTCAACCGAGGGTCCCATCTCCCAAACGATTCTAGCCTGTGTCAAGTTGTCATAAAACTAGCAAGCAAGACCTTGTGTGTTCATCGTATTAACAGGCCCTGCCTAACTACAGGGATCAGTGTGTGGCTTTGTAAGCTTTAGTTATGAATAATTATTGGGGAAAAATATTCACCTAGATAATTTTAAAACTCTGTCACTACTAAAAATGAGGAATACTAGATAAAATAAGACAAATATTTATATATTTACTCTTTTTAATGACATAAGCTTTTTTAAATGAAAAGATGAGCTCAGAAAACCTCCAGGCAGTGACAATAACAGGAGAAATAAAGACCAGTGAGGCTGAAGTAAGAGCTGATGGGGCTGCAAGGACGGGGCTGACCTGCTGAGCCCTGCCTGGAGGCAGGAGGTAAGCCCTGGGCCTGGACGCAGGAAATCAGAACTAAAACACAACATGAAGCCAGATGATGCAGTGCAGAATTCAAAACTAATGAACAGAAAACAACCCATCAGCTTCAGAAGGGGTTAAAAATATTCTACGACACCCTCTGGCGTCCAAATTCTCACCTATGGCACCCTCGAAACTTCACGTAGATACAAAAGCATAAATGTGCCGCTCACAGCTGCTGCCCGATCCTGGTCTGGCACACCGAGCAATGCAACACCTTCCCTTGCAGAACACCATTGCCACCACCCCGGGTGGGCTCTACACGGTTCTACAAAGATTACATCCCAAATGAAGGCAGATCGATACTATGAAATAGTAAAGCATATGGGAAAATCATACTAGGAAAGAGAAGCAACAAATGGCAGAGAGGGTGGATTCAGAGCTTTAAAACACGTAATTCATGGAAGAGAATTATTTTTAGAAAGGTTTTTAAATAGGACTTAAGGGGGAAATAGGAGAGTCTCTGAAGAAATGATTGGGCTGTTTGAGAATGGAATGAAGTACAACTTTTTATATCAAAACCAAACAAGAGTTGGAAGTGTATGGCAGAGAAAACACCTGTTTACCACATAGCTAACAAACTACATGTGTCCAGAATATATGGAGAATTTCTGAACCCAACAGTAAGAAAGCATCTTGATACAGAAATAGCAGAGAGATGGCGAGGAAAACTTGGGGAGAAGCAACAGTGCTGGTTATGAGAGAAGAGCATCGTAAGCCCATGTGCGAAATGACCTCGCGCCTGCTAAAATGGCTAACGTGAAAAATAAAAGCCTCTGACGATGCTAAGTGCAGACAGGGATGCGGGAACACCAGGTCTTCAGAAGTCTGCAGGTGACGGTGGAAAATGGTACAGCCGCCCTGTAAATCAGTGTGTGTGTTTAGAAAATTAAACTCACAACTGTATGACAATCAACCTGTTTGTTCATACAGAAATATGGCCTAGATAGCCATGCAGCTCTATGTAACCTCACAGATCCAGACACAGCTTACTTGCCCTTCAACAGGAGGAGAAAGCAACCTCCGGCCGTACAATAAGTGCTACTTGGCAATGACTAGAGGCGAGTTGCAATACATGTGACTTAGATTGCTCTTTCTATCACAGTGCTAAGGGACAGCATCAGCCTCGAAGGGTCACATGTGCTGGGCATTTCCAGTTATGGAGATCTCTCAAAGTTACAACAGGATAGAGTGGGAAAGCAGATGAGTGGTCGCTGGGGATAAAGAAAGGGAAGGACTTATGTTTATGAGACACAGAAAGGAAGGAGTTCTTTTGTAGTGATGGGTCTGTTCTGTATGTCACTCGTGGTGGTGGTTTTAACAACTGTTATCATAAGTACACACAAAGATAATGGCATATGAGCATATGCCAAAACTGTGACATCTGTATTGTATCAGAGAGCACGGTACCAATCACCATTTTGGCTTCAACATTGCATTGTTGTAGGGTCAATGGGGAAGCTGGATTGTGAGTGTATGGAAACTTTATCTACTGTATTTTCAGCTAATTTTGACTCTATAATTCTTGAAAACTAAGGTTACTTATATATATATATCCATAAAATTATATATGTTATATATATAATAACCCATGAAATATATATATCCATGACATTCAATGGATAGGTTGTAAGCCAGAAAGAAGAGAGAAAGGTTTGCAAGATGGCTTAGTGGATAAAGGCATTTGCTATGCAACCTCAGTGACATGAGACTGACGCCCAGTTTTCCTCTGATGGCCACACACATGCTGTGGTACACACACTCACACACACACACACAAGGAACCCACACACAATAATTATAAAGACTTTAGAAGAGGAAAACCGAAAGAGTGATTTGAGAAAACTATCCAAATTTAATTAGCTCAGCGAAATGAAGAGATTTAAATATAAGCATCAGAGGACTAGGGGACAAGGTGAGACGCCCAACATAAGTTTAATGTGGTCGCCGTTGCTGTTGCATAGACCCCAGGCTGGCCTCAGACTTGTTTTGTGCCTGGGAATGGACCTTGAACTTCTGGTCATCCTGTGTCCACTTCTCGAGTGCTGGGATTGGGCTGTGTGCTACCAGACCCAGTTTCTGCAGCGCTGGGGCTTGAACCCAGGCCTTTGTGCAAGCTGAGCAAGTGCTCTGTCCACTGAGAGACATCTTCGTCCTCACTGATGACAGTTTATAAAGAATAACTAGAAAGAATAAAGGAAAGAGAATATTTCAATACGCAATGGCTGAGAAACTGATCTGTTGAAAAATACAACTCTGGGGATTTAAGAAGCACAGCCATCTATAAACAGAATAAACAATAAACCAATCTGTAGACATAGTGACTAAAGACTACGAAAGAAAAAGAGTTTAGAAACAGCTAATCATAATTTTCTTTTCAGTGATAGATCCAGCACCTGGTTATTCTCCTGTGTCTACCCCTGAACTCCCTGAGCCAAAGGCACCGAAACTCAGATGGCGGTAATAGCGCTGATAATTAGGGGGAAATCACAACACACCCCGGACTGTGAGAACAGTGCAGTGTCGGGAACAGGGCTCGAGCTAGGTGGGAACTTGAGAAGCACATGCCGGGCCGCGGAGCGTCACTTAGCTTGTGTCCAGCTAAAAACAATAAAAGTAAACCCAGCTCACTGATTCCACAAACCCGGCCCTGGTGCCGGTTTACCTAATCTGTGGTGTGCAGAAGGGCACGGTCTCCGTCCGGGCATTCCCTCTGTAACTACCAGTGCAGCACTGAGCAGAGAAAACAAGTCAGGACAGCGAGTACCGCACGGTCTGGTCTATCTCCGCCTCCTGTGAGTAGTGCGGCCTCTCGGGCAGTTCTGCGCTGACTCCGGCACAGAGCAGTAGGCTCTCGTCTGAAAGCTCAGGTTCTCATTCAGATTGTCTTTGCGCGAAACGGAAGCACTGTGCGCTGATTATCTTGTGAGAAGTAGAGTGCTGTCATGTCACAGTTCACAAGCGTATATTTTATCAGCATAAGCTGCAGGGAGAAGGAAACCATTGATTCATGTATTTTCCACCCAAAATGTACTGGGAGTGGCCATTGTCAAGCCAGAGAAGGTGCTCCTCAGGAAGAGGCTGTAGAAGAATCAGCAGCAGCCTGTTGAGTCCTTGGGGGAATGAGCACAACAGACTTGCACAAAAGCAGACACACTTGCACGGAGCATGCACTTCAGAGTGTGTAAGAAATGGATTCCATGCACAAGAGCTGTTACATGGGACCTCAGTGATTGTGCTCATTGAAAACCTCAGTACTGCACCAGCCTGTGGTTCTGACTGACAAAGACATTCCCATAGGCTGCAAACAAAATGACTCAGGTTCTCAGCCCCAGAACTACCCAAGGAGCATGGATGTGTGTATGTGGGTGCAGGTACCTGTGGAGTCCAGCAGGGGGCGCTGGTCTCCCTGGAGCCAGAGCCATAGGCAGCTGTTAGCCATCTTACTTGGTTGCTGGGAACTGAACTTAGGTTCTCTGCAGGAGCAGTTTGTGCTCTTAATTGCTGAGCAATCTCTCTAGCCCCCTCCTTCCTTTTCCCCTCTTCCTCCTTCCTTTCTTGGTTCTTGGGATGGAACTCAAGGCCTCAAGTACTCTATAATTGAGCTATATCACCAGCCAAACCAGAGGTGACTAGATTTTTTTTTCCTAATTTAGTTGCAAATACTAATTGGATAAAATAATATAGCTCTTGTAACATTTGCACATGTGTATAACTATACTTTGATCACACTCTGCTCCCCCATTGCCTCGGCTGTACTTTTCTCTATTCCCCCTCATTCTCTTCCCAAACACCTTGGGTGGATTTTTTATAAGCAAAGGTTTGATCTACAATTTACAAGAGAGATACATACACAAGGCTGTCCCATCATTATACTGACTGGCATTCAACTGTCCTGTCTGCTCATCTCTTAGACTTTCACGGACTCCTCCTCTCTTCTTTCTACCTCTCCCTTCATTTATTTCAACCATTAAAACCCTTCCAAAGCCTACCATTAAGGAAAAGTCATGAGAACTGGAAAAATCACTGGCAAACCCAAGGAATGGCTAGAAATTCTGACCAGCCAATAAGCATGGATAAGGCTCATCATCGCACACCGCGCCAATAACCTACAGCTGCCTGACAGGCTGGCTGCCTTTGAGAAGTAAACACTATGGCAATAAATGCTCTAAAATGACAGGAAAGTATCTCATCCCCCAGATTTCCCAAACAGATGGTTCTCATCTGGTTTTCCCAGGCTTACAGGACTGCCCAGGTCCATCCTTGCTCACGCTACACAAATCCCCAGGCTGTTTATTTCCCCGCTCCCTGCAGCTGTTAGATTTCAGCTACGTAATTGCCTTTTCTTCCAGATGTCTCACTTGTCAAGGGATCTGGTCACAGGCTCTCACACTCAGGGGGAAAACCAGGATGACTCTTGTGTTCTGTTCTTTGGATTAATGTCATAGTAACTTCTAGTCCTGATCAAAACTTTTTTCAAGGATACATTTCTACAGACCGTCAGCATAAAGTCTGTAGGGTTAATGAGAAAATGCACCACGAACTCCATCACTGCAATTTAAAATTATCTGGAGCAAGGGATCTTGAGATCCGTTCAGGACTGGTTGTCATCAAAGCAGTGGGCAGGCGCTGAGTGCTCTCTGTCTGTCCATTCTCAGAGCATCCCTAACTGATCTTCAAGTAGCCATATGACTGACAGAGTGCTACTAACAGCCCATTTTACAGATAAGACAGTTAGAATGTAGGAGAGCCATATCATGAATTCAGACGCCTGTGTTCCAGAGCCTGCCTGTGAAGTTCTACACCATGCCCGCTGGAAAACGCTCTCTTCCCACACAGATGTGTTTGAGAAGCTTATCATCCTACACACTTCATTCTAGATGAAGGAGTGAGTGAGAAAGACAGACACTTCCTTTTCCCACTTAGTCCTAGCCCCCTGTCAGCTCCCCATCTGGTCTCTGCTTCCTAGATGCCTACAATCTGAACTTGGAACAATACAAGGAAGCATAGGACAAGAGCATACAGCCATGAAAGAAAAACAGAGTTTATATCAGGTTTAACAGCCAATCTATGAGATTTAAGATGTGTAACCTGCAAGTCCAAAGTCAAAAGGATTTGTCTCCTTTTGGGGACACTGTGAGACGGCCCTGCAATCTGGGACGCTGTGAGACGGCAGTGCATTTGGGGTGCGTGGGTTAAGCATCCTACAGTTTTATACATCTTTTCCCTTCCTCCGGGCAATTTCACTGTAATTTCCCGCCTCCCTTTAACTCGCCTTCCTCCTCCGTGTCTGTTTTTACCATGCTGGTCCAGACAACAGTCCACTTAAGGCCCCGAGTGGACCACTTGTCTTAGAATTGGCATTCGCACTTCATCAGCTGAGTGGAGCACAGGCCTGACCGCCCTGCTCGGCAACCATCCACGGCTCCGAGCGCATCGCTCTGCAGCTGCTCACAAACCTGGCTTCAGCGGCTGCTCCTGTTTTATCTCTGCTGTGCTGGTGTGCTCTGTGAGGAAGAGGAAGAGAGCGAGCCGCCAGAGAAGCTGGGAAATGGGAAACATGGTCATGCTTTAGTGGGGGAAGTCGGGGCAGGCAGAACAGAAGGTGGATGACAATGTGACATGATCCATCAAGACCCGGAAGAGCATGAGGAAAACTACCCGAGATCACCAGCCAGAAGAGACCCAGAGGAGAGCTTCAGTGAGCAAAGGGTAAAGCCTAACTGAGCATCTTCAGACAATTGAGGTGACCAAGGACGCCATTGCTCTTGGCTACCACAGTTGATTTAATTAAACAGGAACGGTTCTGGGGGTGTTCAAAGACCATCCTCCACAAATCAGGGAATTCATGCTTTTAAAGTCATTTTCACCACAGTCTTATGAAGGAGAACCCCTACTCACTTTCCTACCCACTCCTAGACATTTCACAGTTACAATGAAAGCTCGGCTGGCTTGGTGGTGCTTGCAGTCCTAGCTAGTTGAAAGTTTGAGTCTGGAAGATTGCAGGTTCAAGGCTAACCCAGGCAACTTAGTAAGACTATAAAGGAAAGGCTGAGGATAAGGCTTTGTGGTTGAGTGCCTGCCTAGTTTGTGAGGCCTTAAATACAATCCCAGGACAGAAAGCAAACTTGAAACCCAGGACTGAGCACAGTGGTATAGGCCTACACTTCTCAGCACTCCAGAGGAGCGAGGAGATGGTGGTGATATGCTTGAAGCAGCCTGGGTACAACAGAATCCGGAGAAATACTGCAGCTTTGTAAGATACACAGAGAGAAGTCATTAGGGTATGAGTTCCACTGGGGCTGGAGCCATCATTCATGTCCCTGCCGTCTCTGCCTACATCACAGCCTGGAGAGGTGGAGAATGTCTGGAAAAACAAGGAGTAAGAGAACGGAGCCAGTGTCAGTATCAGGTGCTGGTGATTTCGGCGTCCATGCACATCCAGGTTAAGACAAAGAAACAAAACACTGCTTCTCACTAGACTCACGTCAAGGCAAGAGACTGTCCTCGTACCAGCGGGTTTAGGTTTATCTTGAAGAACAAGAAAGGAGCAGTGTTAATGAGGTGGGGGCTTCTGCAAAGAGCATCTTCATTCTGCAAACTACCTTGCTGATAAACCCACCAATCAAGTTGATCTAAGCTGAATTCATCTTTTAAGAAGCTTTACTCTTGAGAACATGTATATTGCAAAGCTTACCAGCAATAAGGTATGTATGAAATTTAAGAAACATATTTCAGGAAGGAAGTATGCCACACCCATCCCAACAGATGACTGTGGCCAACTTGTTTCAAATTATAGGAGACAATTTTTATGTTTTTCTGGAGAAAATTATTTTGGTAAGGTGACATTCCTGCATTTTTATGTCAGAAAATGAATTCATGGGAAAGAACATCATTTGTAGCTAATTATCAGAATGTGAAAGGAGACGCGAATCTAACCTCTTTTGGACAGATGTTTTTTGAGACATTTTAAAGAAAAAAATCTGAAAAAGGCATTTTCCTAATAAGGAAAATTTTTGCTACATTCTTTTTCTATTTATGTTTTTTAATTGTTTTGACTATGGGGCTTCTTTCCTTTGGCCCAAATTGAGCTATGAGCGGCAAAGCTGGGTGGTCCTCTGAAAGCTCGCGGAAGGAAACAAACTTCATCTCTGTCTCTAGTTAGACGAAGGCTGGGGGTAAGCTAGGCTTTGCAAACGTCAGCTTTCCTGTCTGTCAACCAGTGCCATGATTCACTGTGGAGGTTAGCTTAAAAGATAAAAGGAGACAATTATAGATTTTAAATCATTTGGTGAGAAATCTAAACTCATTACAGACATGCAAAATATTATCAACTCCCCTCTCCTAAAAGGTGCTTCTCTGATCCATTCCGTCAAAAAGGTCTCAGGCAGTCAAAGCTTCCATGTCCTCCTCAGGAGGCAGGATCGAACCACTTCTCAAGACCGCTGCAGGCAAGGCTCCCCTAAGCACTGAGGTAGGAAGTCTATCTTTGCTCATCTTGGAAGCTCTTGGGTGTCAGTGATCCCTGAGTCTCTGAATGCCTGCGAAGCTTTGAAGCTTCCGGAGCCCTTATTCCCTGTAGATCTGAGAGTAGGGGAGGGATTCCAATCGTCTGTTTGTCTGTTTCCCATAGGAAGATTTAAAAAAAGAAAATCATGGCCAACAGACTAGGAAAGCCTCTGACATCTGCACTCTGGTCTGTGGCTTTTTCAGAGAGATGAGGTGAGGGTATAGCGCTCCTCTGGGCCCCACAAGGTACTCAGAAGGTGCTTAGATTCAGTTACGGTCCTGCTGGTGTGTGCAATGAGTCTGCTTCCTTTCTTGGTGCCAGGAGCCAAATCTCCAGGCCTGGGCTAACTCAACCCAGGGCCTTCCTGATCAGCACGACCCTTAAGCTGTTTGGTGCACAAGTGCAGATGTAGCCAACCAGAGGGAGAAGACAGACAGATACTGGGAATTCCCTGGTGCGAGGGCCTAGGCTCACATCTGAGGATTACCTGGAGAAAGGTAATGGTCTATGACTATGTTTGCCAGTCACCATCATCTACCAAAATAATAAAAACAGTTGTGGCTGGAGAGATGGCTCAGCCATTAAGAGCTCTGGCTGTTCTTCCAGAGGACCCGGGTTCAATTCCCAGCACCCACAGGGTGGCTCACAACTGTCTGTAACTCCAAGATCTGACACCCTCACACATGCAGGCAATTACCCATGCACACAAAATAAAAAGAAATCATTTTAAAAATAACAACAACAATAATAAAACAGTTACAATCTCCCCTCTATTGTGTGGGATGTGTTTCAAGACCCCCATCTTGAACCTCTGAATGGCACTAAGCCTACACCCGTCACACTTCATTCTGACCACAGACTCCAGCAACCTCGCGTGCTAACTCCTCCTTTCTGTCCTCGTCAAGTCAAGAACTTCACCTTCTCACTTAGGAGAACCACCTGACCATTTCTCCTGGGCAAGCCTGAATTACAGGTATCACTACTCAAACTTTGGAGCCATTATTAAGTAAAATAAGTGCACCTTGGGCGCACGTACCTTATAGTCTGAGGCCACCCATCTGCAGAGCTAACAGCTAATGGGCAGCCTATAGTGTGGCTATGCTGGATAAAGATGATTAATATCCCAGAAGAGATGGAAGGCCGTGGTGTGTTTCATTATACCACACAATTTAAAACATACGCATTGTTTACTTCTGGAAATTTCCACTTAATATTTTCAAACTATAGTTAACTATGGTCAGCTGAATTCATTGTCAGTTGAACCATGATAGGGAGGGTCCTTTCGATACATCATCCCATTCTTCAGAGCAGTTAACCCTTCCTCTTCTGGACCATCCTTTGCAGGTGAGCCAGCTGAGGCACAGAGCCTATACGCAAAGCATACATCGAGTACTTGGTTTTCAGATATAGGGCACATAACGCCAAGTTGCTGAAGAACATGCAGCCAAATAGCTTCCGCAATTCACTGTGGCCGCAGGAGTAACCGTAGCCCTGCTTCCTTGAGGTGTCAGCCTATATTTATTCGCCTGTGCAGTCAGTCAGTACCAAAGCTGTGCACACCTACTATGTGCTGGGCACTGTGCCAGTGCATGAGATGCACTGGGCCTTAGGTACTTGGTTCCTGTCCTGCTTGGCAGACACCTGGCCAGGGTAGAGAAGCTGTTTGCCCTCTTCAAGAAGCTGCGTCCCAACCTCCCATTCTAACAATGTTCTGCAAGGCCCTGGTTGGCTTCTAACTGTGTCAGAAATATGGCAGTAGTGTATCTAGGTGATTTTTCTTTTCATTCGAGGTCAAAAGCATCTTCTTTGTTAGAGGAAATGCCGGTTCTGAAGAGATGAGATCATTTATAAATGGCACGAATTTCCTGTGCCTTCCAAAGTGGGTACCCACTAAGGTCTGGCCTCTGGCATTGCATGACACACACCAGTGAAGGTTGAAAGGGGGTTGGCTGTGCGCGGGGGTGCGTCAGTGCCTCTCCCAGATCTAGCCACATCACGCTGCGTCAGCTGCCCACGCGTTGCTTAGGCTGAGGACGTATTTCTCTGACCTCCTTTACCGGATTGTGCGTGCCGTGTGTATATATTTGATTAGTGCGCGCTGGATGGCATTGATTCCTGCCGCGGCAGGAAGCTTGTGCTGTGCGCAGGCGCCCTCTGCCGCTGAACTCGGAGGGCTTAGCTGCCCCCCAGCTCCATCTGTTGACTACTTCGGGCAACTGGCTCTGGCTCTCTGAGAGCCCTGGGTCCGGAGGCTCTGACTCTTTTAGCTTTGTCACTCCGACATTAATTCAGAGATAAATTACGCATGACTAATCCTTGCATTGCAGACAATGTAATGTAGACGTTGTCTTTAATATTCGGAAAGGAAAATATGGATGCCTTTATTTCTTATTCATGCCAAAGAGGCGGGCTATGTGGCTCAGGCTCCAGATAGGAAAATGAACACTGCTTGTCACCTCTTCTTCTGGGGACAATTAAACCTCTTTAGGAGTCTGTTTTTGTCCTTCCTTGCTTCATCCACCTTCATGGTGTCCCCCAAACTCATTCATCTCCCAGCATATTCCCCCACAGCACTAAAATGACTGCTTTGTTGCTTAGTGTGTGTGTGTGTGTGTGTGTGTGTGTGTGTGTGTGTGCGCGCGCGCGCGCGCGCATGTGTTTCTTTCTGTGTTCTCCCAGAATATTATCCTGGTTTTTGCTCTGCATGTCAGATTTCAAGCCAAGCAAACGTTTTGATGCACAAGTGGACAGGTGTCTACCAGCCTTAACCTCCGCTATTCTACAGTAAACAGGTACCAAAAAGAGAGATGGAAGTTTTCTTAATTTGCTTTTAGGTCAAACTTAACCTTGGTGGTTTGGATTGACAGATAGAAGGCGAATTACATAACAAGAAATTCTTGGCCTGTTTCCTCACCACCAGCAGCACCCTATGGAATTTCAGAAACGCTCTTCCCTTCCATTCTGGAAGTCACCCAGCCTGCAGCACCTTAGGAAGCATTCCTTCCTCGTTACCAGTGAGCCTGTGGCCTCAGAGCAACCAGACCGCTGCTTGCACGTTTGCACCTTTTCCAAAAATGGATTTGGACCACCCAAATCTCACGGTATTTATAGAATTTTAATAGCACCTCTCAGCAGTACTCAGGAACCATCTCCTGGGCAGACATTATAGATATGAATAACTCTTTAAAAAATATGTAGGTGAGTGAACGGTGGCCATGGAGAAGCTTCATGTTGGATTTCTTGAGATGTCTGACTGCACTGAGCCCTTGTGCTGCCTCTCCCTGTCCGTCGGATTGGATCTACTCATTGCTTAGAAACACAGCTGTAGACTCTGACATGGGAAGGCAGGAATACCTTACAAGAGGTGGCCTGGCCCAGGGAAAGGGCACAGTCTTTGAAGTTGGTTGTGTATGGCTTAATTCCAAGGCCCTTTCTGGAATGACGCCCACGGTGAGGGAGTCATTGACTTGCGTGGTCCCTCTTTTGCTCAGCTGCAGTATAGGAAAATGAGGAGCGACAGCTGGAGCTTGCTGGGAAAGTTAAGTGACCGTGGGAACACAAAGGGCTTGGCATGTGCACCTGTACTTTTCGTGTGTACTTATTGTTGCCTGTGTTAACATGGTTAATATCACCGTATTACCAGGTTCATAACAGGTAACACCAATACATGCCATGCCGCTGATAAGGGGAAATGATTCAGGAAAGATTTCCCTAACTGCGTTTGTGCTGTACCCACTGGCAGAAATGCTCCCCGATAGGTGTAAGATGGAATGGGAAAGAACGGAATTTTTGCTGTCTGGAGTAATTAAACTCCATTTTGTGGTATAATGTACGTATCGGACCTTGTTTTGTGTTATATCCATATGATACCGTCTCCTTAGACTACCTGTAATTTACTGAGCACTTACTATAGATTCCACAAGACGCTATTCGTACAAAACACTACGGAGGAGAGAGACATATGCTACAATCAAGTGACTTCCCAGCCTCGCAGGGCTGGCTACTGTGAGACCCCTCATGATGTTAGCGGCTGTGTGTGTTGTATGTGAACACCTTTCCAAGCACTGCTCTGTGTCTTCCACTGGTTTGTGAGGTCCACGAGTGTCCTTTCCAGGCTCCCAAAGAACGTTTCTTGGATGCACGAATCTTCCCTGTCACCGGGCTGCTTGTCAGTCACAATGTGTCTTTGTGTATGGCCAGCAAAGCTGGTGAAAGAAACACCCACCTGAGGCAAAGCCCACCTTGCTGAAACTGCCCTTGGAAGACGTCTGGACATCCATTCTGCATTCCGCAGGCATCGCGCGGGTTCTTCTCGCTTACTGGTCTAGTCTGGGTCCTCTCTGTCTCCTCAACCTCCTGGTTTTCACTCACTGTACTGCGTCTGGCTCTGGAAGAAGACATTTCCAGTCTTCTAGGGCTCCAGGTTCCAACTGCATCCGTTCCTTCCTAACGAGAGCCCGTCGGCTCTTCGAGTCTTAGTTCTATGAGAAATTCCTAAAAGTATTCTCGGATCATTTTGGCTCTCTACCCCTGTGCAGCAAACCTCAGAACCTGACACCTGAAATCAGCCACCATTCACTTACTCGTTCATGATCTGCAATGGAGTTTGGGCTCATCTCTACCCCAGCCAACACTGGACCAGCGTGGCCAGCTTTGGTCTTCACTCCGATACGTCTGGTTACTGCCTGATCTTCTGGAGGCATTTTCATAATGGGGGCTCTCTTCTCTCAGATGACTCTAGCTTGTGTCAAGGTGATATAAAAAGAGCCACCGCAATGTCCTTTCTTTTGCAAGTCCATCAATCAAAGCAAATCACGGGGTTAGCCCAGACGTCAAAGAAGGGGGAATGACCGCATCTTTTGGGGTGACGAGTGCTTAGGTCATCAGTCAAGAACACGCATGGTCGTTTTGTAGCTGTCTCACCAGGCGTTCCTGTTCCATTCCTCGTACAGCACACCACCCTCTTCTCTATAACACGAGGAGCAGAGATGGGCGATACTCCACATTTGTCATGCTCTCGCCACCTTCCACCGCAGCCTCTAAAAGTCATTAGCCCAGAACCCCAGGGTCACTACTAACTATGCATATGGAGAGAATTCACAATTAAAGGAACAGGAGATGACCATACTGTATAGTCCAGACACACAGCACACTAGACAAACAAGTTAGTACCCCTCTAAAATTTAAATATAAATGATATGTACATAGCAGGAGTGTCTATCCGAGTAAATGCAGGTGCTTGAGAAGGCCAAAGACATGTTTCCTCCTGGCAGTGGAGTTACAGGCAGCTGTGAGATGCCCGATGGGACTCAGACTCGGGCCCTGTGTAGAATAGTGTGTGCTCTTCACTGCTGAGCCATTGCTCCAGATCTTTCCCTTAAAAAAATTAGAATTTATTTTGAAAGAAGGTCTCATGCATACTGTCCTCAATCCTGCAACACATACAAGGTCTAAGGAAGACCTCAAACTTCTGATCCTCTTGCCTTCTACTAACTATGGTGGGATTCTCTGCCCATGCCTGCTTTATGTAGTGCTGCCAATCAAACCCCGGACATCTTACATGCTAGGTAAGTGCTCTACCAGCTGAAGCACATCGCCACCCTGTATGTAGTTTTCTTGTCTTGGTGAGCATAAACTGGACACTGAAGTCATAAGACTCTCCCCTGTCCTCTGGAAATATTGACAAACATCTCACGGAGACTGAAATTTAATAATCTCTGAGGGCATAGAAAAGCTTAAGTCTTTACAAGTGCTTGGAAAATTCTGACTCCTCAGGAAAAAGCAGCGATGGTGTTGCCAGCAATTTGTCTTAAAGTTGTCGCAACATGCCTTGTTTTTTGGTGCCTGGAAAGTCTTTGCTGCAATGTTAGAATAAATTGTCTTGCTGGTGTTTGTCTGTGAGTAGATGTTTTAGGAAAATGTTGGAAAATCCCTTTCCTGTCCCCATTTGTCTTTTCTTTCTTTTTTTTCCTTTGTATTAACAAAAACCAGAAAGGAATTTTTGAGAACTTCAAAACCAAATGTGGCCATGCAGCACTCATGGGAGTTTGTTTTAGAAGCTCATATTTTAAATATTAAACCAATTACAGACTTACAAGAATGACAGAAAACTTTTAGAACCAGAAAAAAAAAAGAGAGTGAGCGAGAAGGAGAAATCAATCAATGTGTGTTCCTTTTGATGTTGTTTTCCAAGGGGACAGAACAGGATGTGAGGCCCAGGGAAACTGGGTCTGTTTCAGGCAGAGCGGAGCTTGAAAAATCTGCTTCTGACCTATGAGTCATCTGATGCATTAACGCCAAATGTGCAGCCGGCCCTGGCTGCTGCTGTCTCTTCAATCTTTGTCTCGCTTGAGCAGCTGATCTGGGCCAGGGAGGATGACAAGCAAAGGCTGGGTTACCACCATGTCTGCACTGCGTTTCCCTCTGTATTAACCACATGTAGATGCCAGGAGTGCTCTCACGAACCCCTGAAACCATGCCTGTGGGCATTTTCAAAACACAGGTTAGTAAGGAAGAAATCCGAGTGGCTTGAACTCACTCCCCCCCAAATACACATATGTAAACACACACATCTACTTGTTTGCACATGTGTATACATATGTGAAGGATGTGTAGGACTCCACTTCCCAGCAGGTTGAAAAACTGGTGTTGAGTTGGAAGAATGGAAGTAAGCAGAACCTTATAAAGCAAACACAGCACTGTCTCTACACAGAGGGCGTTTCCCGTGTGGATTTCCAGGCCCGAGGCCAGCATGTATTTCTTTACAAATACCTATGAACAATGTCTCTGGGCAACTCTCATGAACCCAAATCAACAAGTTCTGGAAGCAGAATAATGTCTTTAGTTTTAGTCCTTGCTACTTAGGAGAGTCTTCCTGTTCTAAAACCACCCGTGTTCCCATCATACACCTTCCCAGGAAAAGCAATAGCAACTTTTTCCCCCACTGAAGAAGGAATGATTTCTTGTGCTCAATGTATTAAGTATCAGAGACAAAGAACTTCATAAAATTCCATCAAAAAGCACCATAAATTTGATGATCCTTCCATTTTAAAACTCATTTTTTTAGAGGTGTTTTCATTGGCTCCTAGCACATCTGCCTCATTCCTTCCTGCTCAGATTCCTAAAGTTTCTTTTCCTGTTTGCTGCTCTTGCAGCAGCAGGTTTCGAACGCCCTGGACCTGCAAGGATGGCTTGGAAATGCTTTGGGATGAGATTGAGTAGTCCTTGAAGGCCAGTGCCATCTGAAGCGGGGCTGTGACAAGATCCTGGCTGGGACTGGGAGAGAAGCTCGTGAGTCACACAGAAACCAGAGGACAGTACACACTCACGACAAGCAGCGTCAGGCTGTGTGGGCTCAGGAACCCTCGGGTCAGCATGCATCAGGCCCAGGGTGGGGCCCCCTGAAGAAGCAGTAGTCAGGAGAAACCCTGTAAGTGCTAGTGGGTGTGCACAGGCTGAAGGGTCCAGTGCTCCCAAAAGTCTGCTTCTCCTCCAGGATCTTCCACGAGGCCTGTCCCCAGACACAGGGGCTTCTTAAATGACCAAGTCACTTCCTTTGAATCAAAAACCTTGTCAGGAAGTTGGTGCATTGGGATGGCTCCAGATGATGTCCCCAGATGTCTACGGTGCTGCCATTCTCCCGCAGGGCTGCTTCACGACTCAGACTGAGCCACATGGTGCTCCACTTCCCACAGGCCACATGAGCAGTGGTCCTTGGCTGCAGAAGCAGAGTAACCCTTGGGAATTCTATACGCATGCGTCTGCCCAATGAACACAACTTGTCTTCACCTGGGGAGGATGAAACCACACCTTAGAGGTAAACCAAGATGAAACTAAGACCCGATGGTAAGCCAGGCATCTCTAAGGCCAGCCTTCTCCCTGACTGGGTTACGTGAACTATTCAATACTCCATTTTTGAACAATCAAGTTCCAGCGGGGCCTCTACAACTTGCAATTTAGGGAGCCCTGTGTAGTACTGTATTGCTAGGGAGCCCGTATGGTATTGCTGTGTTGCTAACTCAAGCTTTCGGACAAGAGAATGGGAGCTTAGAGTTTAGATGGATCCCCCATCAACAATCACGCGTGCACACACACACACACGCACAGACACACACACACACACACACAGGCGCAAGGAAGGCTTTCAACCTCCATTTGTTTGGACTTTGAGGCTAGTTGACTTTTATTTTATTTATAGAGTTTTGCACTCCAACTAGTCCTATAACCATCCTGGCAAGAATGAAAATAGTTGAGAAACACGTGTACCCTCCTATTGGTTACCAGTCTACTGAGACAATATTTCTAAAGAAATTGGAATTTTGTCAGGAATCCTGTGGTGGCAGAAGAAAAAGGCCGAAGCCTAGTGCTAGCCAGAGAGGAAACTTGTCTCCCAGGAAGGATTTCCCACAGTACTGACAACTTGTCAGAGGAGCCTGAGAGTGTTGGTGAACAAGACCATGCCTTGACCATCCTCTGTAGCTATGGACTCTGCTTGGTCTTGGTTTAAACCTAAGCCTCATGCTAACAGCCTAACGAGAGACTTGGGGTGGGTGAGTCATTGGGTCCTTTGTTCTTCTCAATGTGACCTCATTGAATAAATCTCCTTTTTCTTCTTATCACTATTATGTGTTTGTTTAATTGGATTATTGAAGACAATGACCAAGACTGGCTTACAAAGGCTGCCAGGGTTGAGCTCTGATGCCCAGTAACTCTGGTAGAGTTCCACAATTGCCGCTTTCAAGAGGAGGCAGGCAGGCAAGCTTGATTCTCCGCACCTTACCCACAGCCCTCAGTGAAGCCATCTGTGACATTGTCCAATGCCCAGTGCTGTGAAAAGCAGACCTGCTCATTTTACAAATGCTTGCTGGCTTCTCCAGATGGTAGCTCTTCTGCTGGCTCCAGTTTCCCCAGCGTTGGAAATCACAGTACAGTCAATTCGCAACCTGTCTCGTAAGGAGAAACAGACTGTGTCTGGGAACACAGACCCTTATTATGAGGGTGGGAATGTGGACTCACAGTGTGCTGAGGGCTCCCACGCTGTACGGAGCAGACCGTTTCATTAAGATGGGGGTCACAGCGGTTACAACCCTGAGAGATCACAGTAGCTGCTCTCATGTGTGAGCAGATGTTTGACACATCTGGACATCTGGGGGGCTGGAAATCGAAGAGGAGAAGTAATCACACTCTGTCCTTCGGCCTGATCACCTCTTTCCTTGCACACTTTAAATCAATGGCCCCTGCTCTGCCCCTCCCAGCAGGTCACCGCTACAGCGTAGGAGGGACTAAGGCAACTTCCCAACAGTACACGGAGGGACAGCTGGCGCTTCTGTTTGAACCCAGATAGTATGACCAGGGGGGCTGTGCTTGTCGGTATTTTACTCTGCAGTCTGAGTAAAGAAATTGCTCTAATGCTGGCCCATCTACAGCCACAGGTAACAGTCAGGCCTGTTGGACTCGTGTGTGTGTGTGTTGTGTTTTTGTTATTGTTCTTTTATATCAGTCTTACATCACTTGACAAAATGCTTTCAAGAGGAATTAAATGAGAACTCTCGGGCATGAATTGAAACACTTGTGATTTTAATGGCCTTTCTTCCCTATTGCCTCATCTTGCTAATACCAACCATGTGCCATATTTGAACACAACCTTTTCTATGCATGGTGCTCATGGGGCTTGTTCAAAGGGCATCAAAGTCCAGATGTGCAAATTCACAGAGCATCGGGTCCTTCTAGAGTGGGTGTCACAGTCTGCAGGGGACCCCCAGTTATCAGAAGCTTCTGCTTCTCTTTCTGTGTATTCTTCCCTTGGCTTCTCTTCTTATCCACCGAGACAGCATTTACTTTAGAACCAGACCTCTACCACGCTCGTACGTACCTGTCAGGGGCATTCCTCAGCCAACTGGTATAGATTGTTTTATAAATGCATCAAGAGTTCAAGGGGGCTAGAGATGAGAAGCAGATCCTGCTGTTAAAACCAGCAAATCACTAGGAATGCATCCAGGGAAACAAGTAATTCTCTGCATTGAAAAAAAAAAACCACCCTCATGGTCCCACAGCGCACATGGTAAACGCAGACTCGCGGACGCTCAGGGTTTGAGAATGTGCTCAGACCTAGATATTTACCCTGCCACCTCTAAGGCTCAGGGAACATGGGAAAGGGCTGAGAAATGCTATCTCCTGCACATGGCCCAGCCACTGCAACCATGAACTTACAGCAGCTTCGGGTACCCTCACTGGGCCTGAACCAGACTGGCCCTGTCAATAATCCGTCAAGGACGGGGAAGGGGTCGTGAGGCCCTTAGCCTCTGCTGCACTGTGGCTGAAGACAGAGTCACTATCCTCAGTGGACACTCACTGGTGAGCCCAGTAATCCCTATAAGTAGATCCAAACCCATGACCACAACACAAAACAGAGACACAGAAGTGGAAAAGAGAATTGGGGGGGGGGCTTGACAGGGGTGGGGCACAGATAAAAGAGGTCAATGTGAAAGCAAATAGACTCCATTAGCTACATCTATGAAGGTGCAGAAAAAAATTATTTAGAAATTAACGTTTTCATATTATTAAGCACAAAGCAGAGACATATGAGGTAATTAATATATATATGCCTACATTTCATGCAATTTGCATAGACTATGTAGTGCACCATAAATTTTATATATTTATCAAATGGTGTAAAGCTTTGATACATGTTTTGCAGGCTTGAAATACTGAATTTAATCCTCACATCTTTCAAAGTGCAGCAAATCAGGTAACAGCCAAGCCTACAATTTTAATACCAGATTATACATGGCTGAAGAGAAAATTGGCAAAATGTAATGAGAGACAATGAACTATTAGAATTTAACACAGAAAATCCAAAGGAAATTAAGGACCCCTATGGATCCAAGGAGAAGATCTAACAGAGCTCTTGAATATCGAGAGAAAGGGAAACAGGAGCAGAAGAAACGTCTGAAGAGACTGTGGGATGATGGCACCATGCAGATCGCCACTGTTCAGTCTTTTCCGCAGTCAGCCGGCCAGGGCACCCAGAGGTCCTCTAGGGGGCAATGTTGCCTAGTCCAGGTACAACCAGAGCCCGTCAGTGCCCCAAAATGCCCTAATGCTCTCAGCCAGCATGAGAGGAAAGGAGCCCCAATGTGACAGCGAGAGAGGAAGAGAGAGAGACCTGGAACGACTCTTAGATAGAGAAGCAGGTTCTGCGTGTCTGGAGCCCAGAAGCGTGAGCAGATGATCACAAGGTGGCGAAAAAGCAGGCGGCACTAGAGAACAAGAACCTTCGAGCCAAGCGGACATGAAAGCCTCGCTCTCGGAGCTGTGGCGGCTATTACAGCATTTCACAGCGTGGTGATACAGCCAGACTTAGCTGTGTGCAGGGGCAGGACTGGAGATCTGACTGCAGAGGGGAGTGTGTCTGCCAAAGAAACCCACCCTGGCCCTGAAACCAGAGCCAATGCAAGAAACCAACCAGTCCCTGAGCAGGAAAATGAATTAATCCCTGAGCAGAAAACCGACCAATCCCTGAGTGGAGATCTAGCCAGTCTGAGCTAGATCTGACCAGTTCCCACCCCGGAAATCTCTCTGGAAAACCGCCTCCCCTAAGTCCTCTAAAAGCCCAGCATCTATTCCGTTTGCTGCTGTCTTTTCCAGCCTGGCAGAGGCCGCCACTCTCCTGGATTCTTCCCTCCCAATAAATCTCTTGAATGTGGTTTGGTGAGACCTTCTTTCACCAGAATGGCGCTGAGGAAAGAAGTAACAACTTTTTGCCAGAGCAGAACAGAGCAAAGCAGGGTTGTAACACTTTTGCTGGGGAAATCTTCCCCTAGCTTAGCAGAGTTGTTAGACTACACCCCTCAGGACCAGGGCAGAACTGTAACAGCTTCGCTGGGAAAACCCTCCCCAGCCTGGGCAGAGCCCTTACACTGGGAAACCTTTCCCTAGAGCAGGGCTGTAAGCTGCTGCACTTACTGGACCTGTGGTCCTCCTTGGCTCCCGATCGACAGAATACTTTCCCACACGAGCTCAGTACTCCTTGGTTCCTGGCTGCCAAGATCCCTTTCCATCCGAGCTGAGCGCTCACACTGTGATGGCTGGCCATGTTGTGTGCTATTGTAAGCCACCCAGGTGGAAGCTGAAGACAAGGTCCAGACCAAAGGCAGTGCCTGAGCCTGGCACTCGGCACTCTCACAGGTGTTCCCAAACTTGACCGTTGGCATGGTTCATCAGTCCAAATTGGAAAGCAATTAGGAGTAGACAACAAGAAGTTAAAGCTGGACCTTGGACTTCCGTCTGTATGACTTATCTTACATGAGTAATTAAGAATGAACAATTGGTGATTCCTTTTCCAGAGGACCATGCTGTGATCCCCAGCACTCGGACAGTGGCTTGCATTCATCTCTAACTCCAGCTTCTGGGGATCCCTCTCCTGGCTTCTGCAGGCACCAGGCAGGCATGCGGTACACAGACAAACATGCAGGTAAAACACGTGTATGCATAAATAAATAAAATGCTTAAAATAGGACTACAGAATGTACAGTTTTTCTCAACAATGAGGAAAATACTGAAAACAGTAAACTACCTAACACTGAGGAACTGAACATATGCACAATGTCCACGGTTACTAAAAAGAGCATCACATATCTTGATTGTTTCATTATGCTTTTAGTTTTAAGAATTTCTTTTAAATTTATTTTCATGTGTTTATATTTTAAACTAATCTATAACTAACATAGATAACTCTGGGAATGAGTTCACCAAATTAAAATTATTGAAGTCACATGCGCTCACCACTATGAAGTACAGTTTAAAGTAATATGGGCTGTTTAACTGTTCCAACCTGGAGAGACACATTTCAAGTTAATTAGGACTGATTTGAATAATCACGTTGCAGACTGATCATGCGGACTTTATCTTGGGCCTTTGCCTCACTCACACAGGATCCCTCACAATCACAACAAATGGTTTATTTAAGCAGTTCAGAAAGGAAAACTACCAGACTTTAGCCTGCAGCCAAAGAACAGTCTAGTCTCTGCCTGTGTGTCTGGCTTTGCCACAGGTGTGCCTCTTGCACTGGTGAGCCCTGTTGTCCTCCATGGCCCCCCCCCACCCCCGCGCATGGCAGTTCCCTCCGAGGTGAGTGAGACTGAGCCTTCCACAAGAGGCTCAGTTCCCATTGCTCTGCCTGCACTGCCCAGCTGTCACTCACTGCTGCTTCATCTCCCACCCCTTGGAGATGTTGTGGAAAAGAGGGCTCCATGATCCTATCTTCCTGAAACCAGCTTTGCCCCAGGCCTGCCAACCACAGCCACACCGAGGCTGAGTGTGGCTCTGCTGCCTCCGTGCGACATTTGGTGCCTTGGTCCACGAGAGTGGTGGGAGCAGAAGCAGGGAACAGGGTTATGACGGCTGTGGGTACAAAGGCTCCTAGCACAAGTCTTAGTTATCGTATGTCCAGCAAGGGAGCCTTCTAGCAGGAATCTGTGCCAAGTGCCAAGCTAAAGATCAATCAGGCGTCTGGATTAGACACAGCTTTCAGATAAGGTCAGTCCTCGGGCCCTGAGACATTCTCCAGACAGGGCAGATAGAGAGTAGGAAGTTTCCCTGGGAAGGGAGGGAGTCTTCATGCTGCCGAGCTTTGGGGAAAAGCTGCCAGGTTATGACAGACTGCAGCCTCTGACCAGCCAGCAGTACCTCCCAACAGCTGAGGCTCTGTCCTTCACACACACACACACACACACACACACACACACACCAGCAAAGCCTCCTCATGGAAAACACACATCACACTGGTTTTCCCAATAGGCTTGAGCTGTCTGCCATGAAGCGTCAGACTTCAGAAGCACACAAAAGCCTGCCGACCCAAAGGGACGAGGGTGGACAGTGTGTCCATTCTTTCCCAGTAAGTTCCAGGTACTCAATGATAGATCAGAGATTTGCTAAAAAATGGAGGGTTTGGCATAAGAAAAATACAAAGATTATCTAAAAGAATCCTGGGCAATTAGGGAAAAAAATACTCTCTTACATAACTCTGGAGCAAAACGGGCTAAGTGGTAGTTTATAGACAGTTATTATTTTATATATTAAATATTATATAATATTTAAAATACTCATTTTAAATCTGAGACTATAGTCATATGAATAAATGGGGCTAAACACTTTCATTTTTAAACATTAAAAAAAGCTCAAATAAATTAAGTATTCAGTGTAAACAGAACTCTAACATGACGACTTCAGGAAAGCCCAGTTAAGGCGTTAAAAGGCAAAAGCCGCCACATGGTTTGGTGTTTTGTCTCAGGAATGGATCAGTGGCCAAATAAGGATATGGGAACAGAAAAGGATAAAGGGCAAAACCTCTTGGTGCCATGTTGGCCACGCTGAGGGCTGTGAGAGTCCTTCAGAAGGGACACAGAGACATGGAAGATTACGGTTCACAAACAGACCTGCGCATGAATAGACCAGAGACAGAGAAAATGACTGGACATCTTGCAGAGACGAAGGATGGTGAGTGGTCCTGGCCCTCAGGACACCTCCTGGTGTACGCCCTGAGGTTTACCTCAGATCAGCAGCACACAGCAGCTCCTGATGCAGGGCAGATCTAAGTGCAAATCGAAGAGAAAAGCTTTGAAAGACGGCGCGGAACTCTGTCGTGACCTTAGGATCGGCCACCGCTTCACAAAGGAGCTGTTCCCCGTTGAAGCGTTATGCACCATAAAAGGAAGAGGAGAAATGTGTACTTCTCTAAAACAAGTACTACTGTTCATCAGACCCTATCACTAACAGATGAAAGACTGGCATCTAAGTCCACAAAGAATCAAGGCTAACAGCGCCCTGACGAACAGATGAGCACACGAGCTAAAGATTTTAAGATGCTTCCCCAAAGAGAATATCTGAGCTCTTGGTAGTCAATAAGGTACTGACTTTTGAGGCTTTAAAGAGAAAGGTAACAACAAATCCAAGGTCAGGAGGGCGGTATATGGTGGGGCTGGACTGGAACCAGCCAGTTTCTTAAAGTTCTGTTTGTCCCTTCCCAACAACTGTAATGATCCCATACCTTTGTCTTCCTATACTGTAGCATTTTCTACTTTACCAGGAAAATTCCTACCAGGTTTCGAAGACCAGCTCAATTTTTGTCGCCATGAGGTCTGCCTGGCCCAAGACTTGGGCCTCTTTCCCCATATCCTGCTGCTTCCAATAGGGATCCAAAGCTGAACTTGCCAGCGCCGACACAGCAGATTCTGTAATGATGGGTGCAGAGGAGCGTGGGGGAAAGAGAAGGCAGGCCTGCAGTGAGGTGCACAGAGCAAGCCTGGTCTACAGGGAGGAGTAACTGGCCTGTTTCACCTGATGCTGCAACTGGAGATACAACATCAAGAAGATAATGAAAAAATTGCCACAGATAAGATGTCTAAGAGCCAGACATGGTTTCTCTGCTTTGAACTTCCGCTCAGGGTCAGGCAGACATACTAAAAATGAACCAACCTCTTGGGGTAAGGGTCTGCCTCTAGTTCTGAGAGGTGTTTCGGGACAGGTCAAGAAAGAGCCACTTATTAAAGTCTCAAGCTTACATTCTTACCTCCAGTGTCCATGAAAGCTGGAAGGAAGAGAAAGAAGAAACATGACAGGTCCCTGGCGCCCCCACCCCTCAGTGCTAACAAGACATCTGGAGTTGGTACTTCAGAGAAAAGGAGGGAGAGTGGCATTGGAGATACCTGGGTCTGCCACACTGGGGCAGTATAACCACACCCTGCCGCGGTTCCACCAGCCACCTGGGCTTCCGCAGCTCCAGCCCCAAATCCCTGGAGAGAAGCCCTACTTGGTGATGAACAGACCAGGCAGATGGACAGGCTTGGAGAGGCCAAGCATGTATTTGGAACACTGTGTTCTCTTGTCTGGGACAAAAGCTGAAGTTGAAAATAGCTCAGTCCATGTGGTGAGGAGGGCTCAGGAGGGGGTTAAACAGGGAAGCACATTACCAAGGAAAATGTTGGTGGTTTTCCTCCAGGGAGCCCCAAATCGGCAGCTCTCCTCTGTCAGTGAGCCGGGTAAACATCTTAGCTGCCTTTGACTCTGCCTTGGTTCAGAATCAATCAAAGCGGAATCTTCTTTTCTTAGCAACAAAAATCCAATTTCTTTTCTCCATTCAATATGAGGGAATGGAGTGAACAGACCAGAGCCGACACAAAAGAGTGTTTCTGACCCATAGAATGTCAATGCATTTCACGCAGCACCAAAAGGATGCTGGGAACTGGGTTCTCAGAACCGAGTCAAAAGACCCAGTTAGACTGTTGTGCAGCTGTGGCAAACTTGAAACCGGCTTGCTTTGTGGGTAAACTTACAATGAAGATGAGAAAACAGCACTCACCTAAGAAAGGATAACTACTAACAAATAAGAAGCAACCAAGCAACCAACTGAACCATCAGTGATCTTTCCTGAATGTTTACTTGTGCATGATGATGTGGTCAATCTGAGCTTTGGGTTGAGATGGGCAGTCGCCAGTGGGGGCAGGATTCCTGTGAGAGGAAAAAAGCATGATTGGAGAGGTAAAGACAGAAGCAGAGCAAGCCTGAAGGGTCAGTGCGGCTTCCCCGCAGGCCTTCTGCAGGGAGGAAGGAGCAGTGTCTTCACAGAAGCAGAAGGAGGCACTACAGCAAGAGATTCAGGCTGCTGGAGCCCCTGAGGGTGTCTGTAGGTACTAGAAAGAAGGCAAGAGAGAGGGAGAGGTTTTGGGCCACGGTGGATGGAGCTGTGCCCCCGTGGCACTGGTCGCTGCTCACTGCCACCTTGTCTCTGCCTCCTTTCCTTACAGCGCGAGCACTCTGGTTTTAATATGACTACCATGCAATGTCCGGTGGCTGCATTTCCAGCTGCTCTTTTAGCTAGATAAGGTGTCTTGCAATCAAGAGAGAAGTAGAAATTATAAGTAGGTTACTGAGGGAAATTGTTGACTTTCGCAGGAGAAAGTCATCTGGGCCTTCTTTCTGTGAAAATACATAATTATTAAAATATTCCACACCTTATCTGAGCATATGATTATCTTACTAACGAAGGAGCCAGTAAGATGGCAAAGCTGGTCAAGTTGAAAACATGCTGGGTGTGGCAGTATACCCCTCGTGATGCTAGCCGTTGGGAGGCTGACATAGTGTAGTCATGAGTTTGAGGCCAGTCTGGGCTACACAGTGGGTGTCAGGCTAGCTATAAATGTATAGCATGACCTGTCTGAAACAAATAAACTAAAACACACAAAAAAGCAAACCCATACAAGAGTACAGTAGCCACAACAAAACACACCCTGGAACAACAAGCCCAGCTACAAAGAAAAGTGGCTTCTGCTCTTCAAGGCAAAAAAAAAAATCTCTTCCTGAGAAAGACGCCCTGTGTCGTACCATTTTCCCAAGCTAACACGTGACTTTGGAGTTGAAGCCCTAATCAACAGTAATTAAAGAACAAGTCACTTCAAGAGCAAGTTGGTCCTTGTGGGGACTGGCAAGGCTGTCACCTAGATCCTATCCCTGCTTTATTTCCAAGTGTGGATATTTTTCTTGAACCTACCTTTCTTCTCTTGTTGACAGGAATCGGATGCATCGGTTAGAACTGCAGCAGCTTTGAGGATAGAACTAATGAACACAGACGGCAGGTCAGCAAAGGGGGAGAAACCAGGTCTAATGACTATAAAGCCACTAAAACAGCCCTGTGCCACCACTTTCCAGCTTTTTCTATGAAAATAACGAGAAGCAAACATCTTTCTATGTAGTATGAGATTGCTCGTTCTTTTCCCAGCTGCCCAGACCCAAAATAATCTGCTTGGCCTATTAGCTCAGGCTTCTTATTAACTAACTCTTATATCTTAAATTAACCCACTCCTATTATTTTGTATTTTACCACAAGGCTTGTGGTTTTACCAGTAAGGTTCTGGGGTGTCTGTCTACTTCGGCAGCTACATGGCATCTCCCTGACTCTGCCTTCTTTTCTCCTCTATCTCTGCTTGGAATTCCTGCCTTGCTCTATTATGTGCTGCCATAGGCCCAAAGCAGATTCTTTATTAACCAATGGTAACAAAATATATTCAGAGCATACAGAGGGGAATCCCACATCATCTCTAGTTTAAATCACTGTTATGTGCACTCAGTCTAATTTTCTGAAGAGGCAGAAGATGGGGGAAATTAAAAACAATATATTTAAATAACGCAGGAGATCCAGTGGTTACTCAGAGATTTCAGCAGGAAAGTCTGAATAAAAGCTATCAAAGAAAGCAGAGGCTGTCCAGGTTTCCAGCCACTGACGAGTGCTTCCTTCATACTAGTTGGTAGTTACAGTCTTACTACAGGCTTGAAAAAGATCCTGGAGAACCAGCTGGATCACAGGAGATGGCACCAAGTGAGAGATTGGAAGGTTTATTAATTTACTTACATATTGCTTGAAGCCTAGTGTTTTCTCAGCATAATTCTTTACAATTGCATGCCATGTGTTGCTTTATCCTTTATACAGCACATACCTGATGCTATATGTACTTGTGTATTACTGAACATAATTTTTCTCCTAAAAGATTTTGGAGAGCTATGATATAATCTGCCATGCATATCTGACTTATCATCCAGCATTTATTAAGTGTCCGCCTTGCACAGATATTGAGTTTCTACTCTAATACAAGTTTAGAACAAGTAACTAAATACTTAATGCCACACTGCTCTGCAAGACTGCTCCCCAAAGCTGTATTTGAGCTTCTATTACGGGCAATTTCAGAAATCTAAAGCAATTGTGACTGACATTTGTTTCCTTGCAGACAGAAAACTCTAGCTCACTCCTCACAATGTGCTGCTTCCCCCAGCACTCAGGGAGTTATACAGAAGACGAGGCAGGAAGATTGTTAGGGTCAGCAGGGATGGATGACTACAGGGAGACAGCGTCTTCCAGATGCAGCAGGACTGATTTGCACATGAACTCACAGAGACTGTGGCAGCATGGATAGGGTTAGCACAAGTTCAGGGCAGACAGGGTCCCAGTATTAGAGGGTAAAGCGGACATGAACTCCCATCCCTAACCAAGAAGCTATCTCTCGTTGACAACTGCTTACAAAGGGAGATTTAGTTTTCTCCAGTGGAGTCTCAGTGGATATATATACTACACTATTCCTTGTGTGTGGCGAGGCCCTTAATGAGCACTGAATGCCGAGCACGTTCTATGTAATTAGTCGTAGCGGCCCAAGCTCGAGAGAAGCTACTGTTTAGAATGTGAAAAAGGCCTGGTAAGAACTGAGCCCACCCAAGAGAGCAGGATGGGGTGGGGTGTGAGCTCTTACATGGAATCATCCACCTGGGCTCCATCTTGAGTCTGGAGTTTCTCTCTGCCCTTCATTCTCTCCTCTGAGCGCAGTACTTCTTCCTTCTTAACTTTGAAAACAAAATCAGATTGAACCAGGGAAAGTTATGAGAGAAAAAGAATTGAACATGGATGTTACCACCTTATATAACAGATATTTTTATGCCACAATTTAAACCTAACACAGTCTTCTTATAGCATCTATATTTATTTTTGAGAGCACAGGAGTACCATGCTGGGCAGGACTCCTCCAGCGTCTAGTGTCCTCCGCTCAAAGGGGCTGTGTCTGTGTTCTCTGCAGTCGGTGCTAATAAAGCCATGGTTGCCTTCTATGGGCAGACAGCAGGAAACACCCTTGTCTCCTTTTGAGTTTGAGACTGCAATTAAATGGAAAAGAAGGCCAGAGGCATCTCCAGCAGCAACACCCACCCCTTGCATGCTTCTCCAAGGTAGATGAGCAATAAATATCTTGGTAGTGAAGAGAGGTTAATCTTTTGTTTTGTTATTTTAAGACAGGGTTTCTCTCTGTAGCCGTGGCTGGTTTGGAACTCACAGAGATCCACCTGCCTCTGCCCCCTGAGTGCTGGGATTAAAGGTGTGCACCACCATTGCCTGGCTGAGAGGTGAATCTTCATTGGCAATGAGAGCGAGAAAATGATTCTTTCTACAGAAAGCAGAATTCTCTGATGCCTAGAGGAAGTCAATTAGGCCAGCAAGGAGAAGACTTGTTCTTCAGGATACAGACAGAGGAGGACCAGAACTGAGACTATCCTGGGTTAGGACAGAGACAGCAGACCCAACGATCACGAAATGAACTGTTTCCCAAACAGATCAATTAGGAACTGTACCGCTAACTTTTGTGACGCAGGCAACATTTGCTTATGTCACTTGATAAACCAGCCTGCCTCCATCTTGGGCTTGAAAGCCATCTGCTGTGGTTTAAATAACAATGGCTCCCATTGCCCCTTAGAGAATGGCACTATTAGGATTCCTGGCCTTGTTGGAGGAAGGTTTTGATGTCTCAGATGCTCAAGCATGGCCAGTGTGCCACAGTCTCTTGCTGCTACCTTTGGATCCAGATGTAGAACTCTCAGGTCCTTCTCCAGCACCATGTCTGCCTGCATGCCGCCATGCTTTCAGTCATGACGATAATGGACTGAACATCTGAAACTGTAAGTCAGCCCCCAGTCAAATGCTTTCCTTTATGAGAGCTGCCATAGTCCTGATGTCTCCTCACAGCAATAAAACCCTAGCTACGACACTATTTTATAGCAAAGCCAAACTAGACTCATTCCTGTTTATGATTAAATATCTGTTTCTCTGGAATTTGACCCACCTGTTACCCTAACACTGTCTGCTCCAGAGCAAACAACTATACCTTTGTGTCACTAGTCATTATGACTGCCTTGTTGTCGTGCCTTTGTTTCAAGAAGTTGCTATGAACAACTTGTTATTCTTATGTTCTGCTTCTGTAATCCCACCCAATTGCCCACCAAATCCCCCATTTGGAACCCCCTACTCTTGAACTATAAACACCCTTCTTTTACCCATGCCCAATGCTGATCTCATGATCTCTGCATTTAGGGAGAGACGGCCATGATGACTTGGGTCACTGGTCTTTCCCTTGGCACCTGTGGGATTGGTACACTCTCCCTGCTTTTGTCTAGAGCTGTTGCGATGACAGAGAAGCCATGACCTTGCCTCTGAGCTACGAGTGTCCACAGTCAAGCCTTCCTCTCAGTGTTCTTGGCATGCACCACACTCAGACACAGGCAAATGAAGGAACCCTCAGGAAACATCCAAGAGGCTCTGGCATCTGATCAGCTACAACAAAGCAGGAAACAGCAGCCCTAGAATCCCAAGAGGGCTTGTCTCCCCTGAGGATGGCCAGGCTGAGAGCTGGGAGTGGAGGTGAGGGGACATCCCATCTCTGTCAGCAGGGGAATGTCCTAAATGAAAATGACAGAGAAAACCAGGATGCAACAATAACCAACAACGAATAGTGCAGGTCCTGTGCACAAACATAACTTGTTGGAGAATAACAACACACCCTTAAAAGAATCCTCCTACAAACTCTAGGTGCTGCGTGTGCACTTGTGCAAATGTGTGCAGAGGCCAGAGGCCAACATCAGGTGTCTTTCTCAATCATTCTTCACCTTATTTTTCTGCTTTCATGTGGGCTGTGTGTGACCACACACGCGGACACACAGGTACATGCATACAGAGACATGTGGAGGCTGCAGTTTGAGGATGTTGTTGGGAATTATCCTCTGTTGTTCTTCTATCTTATTCAGTTAAATCTGGAACTCACTGATGTGCCTAGTCTCTCCAGACAATTTGTAGAAGCAGCATTTCTGCTTTGCAGGTCCTGAATTACAGGTCCGCTCCCAAACTCACGCGGCATTTACATGTATTCTGATGGTCTTTTATCAGTTCCCAAGCCTGACAGGTAAGTTCATTAACCACTGAGCCATCCTTTGAGTCCCTCTACCCAATTCTTTTGAGACAGGTCTCTTACTGAACGTGGAGCTTGTCAAGTAGGTTTGCTGGGTGCTCTATAAAGCTCAGGAATTCCCCTGTCCCTGCCTCCCCTGTGTGGAGATGACAGGTGCATGCCACTATGCCTGGGTTTTACATGTGTTCAGGAGGTCAGACCCATGTCTCTGCGTCTTCATAGAAAGCACTTTCCTGCGCTCTCTCTCCTGTTCCACAAACCCTAATTTGTGGACACACATAGTCGCCCCTATGATAATCCAAACCTTTAGAGATTTAATGTCACTGAAAGGCAGTTTATTTACAGCATTCGGGCAGCCATCAGCTCCTCCTTTGCCTGTATTGCCAACTGTGCAGACATGGAGAGGGAAGGGAGGGATGGGGTGCTGATCAGACTCAGTGGAGAGGGAGGGCATGGCCAAAAGCAGAGATGTGGGTGAACAGGGAGGAGGGTGCAAGAGCCCTGGCATTCACAGGGTGCAGAGGAGTTAAAAGCAGTTTGGAGATTAAGCATTAATTACGACTTCTATCCTTTCAAACTTGTACAAATGTGAGTAACACTGAAGTGTCTCTTCACCTAGGAATCACGCTAATGCTAGACTGTGACCTTGCAAGTCTAGCAGTGTGCTGCTTTGAGTGACAACAGCCCCTATAGGCTCAAAAGTTTATGCTTGGTCCCCAGTTAGTGGAACTGTTTGGGAAGGATTAGGAGGTGTGGTCTCACTGGAGGAGGTGTGTCACTGGGGGGTGGGTTTTGGGGTTTCAAAACCCCATACCATTTTCAGTTAGCTTGTTTACTCTGCCTCCTGTGTGTGGATCAGATAACGTTCTCAGCTACTCTCAGCACCAGGGATGCCTGCCTGCTACCATGCTCCTTGCCATGATGGTCATGAACTCACCCTCTGGAACTGTAAGCCCCAGTAAACTCTTCCTTCTATAAGTTACCTCTGTTACGGTGTCTCTTCATGGCAACAGAAAGGAAGACAAGGTGTGACCCAAACAAGGTAGCAAGCCGGCCATCTGTGAACAGGTTAAATTATAGACAATGCAGTCACTCTGATTATTTAAAATACTTTCTTTAAAACTCAAGGCCGAACATGTGCCAACTTCTTCATAATTTATGTCTCACAAAATAATATCTCCTCCCTTTATTATCTATTTGGAATTAAACACTTTTATGTAAGGCCATCATTTAAGAATATAATTGAGGGCTGGAGACATGGCTTGGCTGTTAAAATCTAGGCTCACAACCAAAAAGAATATAATTGAGAATATAAAACTCTACTGTAAGGGATTCGCTAAAAAGGTTTTTTTAAAAAGGATACAGCTCAATGTACTGCAAATGTAGCAGACATGCACATGCATGCAATGTCTCAAAATGGCTACAGCTGATAAGTGCACACCATAATCACCAAGTTCGTCTGTAAAAATGACCCCCTGGGTTGTCTCCAGGAAACTGTGCCAACCAGATTCCTCCTTGTGTGAGGGTATGTCTGGTATAAGCATAATATAAAGAGGAAAGAGTCATTCCATCTGTAGAGGTTCTAGCCTGTCCTGGCAGAAGGTATACTGGGTGGTTTGCACACTGGTGGACAGAAAGCAGAGAAGGAAGAAGGGATGTTGGGCCAGACATAACCTTCAAGAGCACAGCCCGAGACCCACTTCCTCCTGCTGGGCCCTACCTCCCCAGATAGTGTTGCCAGCTCAGGGCCAAGTACACACAAGCCTGCCAGGGATGCCTCGTGTTGAAACCATAATGCTACTCAGTGCAGCACAGAATTCTCTGAGATGGTCCCATGAGTCAAATTTTCAAGCATGTCAGTGGGAGTGTAAAGAAGCTCATTCTCATATTTCCCCTGTTGTATCAGCAGCAATGGGAGAAAGATGTAATTCACAAGGCAGATATAAGGAAAAAGCATCTGTGCAAAAGGCATGAAAATATTATTTTATAAATATTTCAAAATGAATAGTGCATAGAACAGCTATATGGAAACTTATAATCTTTCAACTCAAGAAAATTTAATGAGGGGATAGTGGAAAGCAGGCAAGATGAGTGGGGGATTGTTGGCATTAAAGGTTTAAACTGGGATAAGAAAGAGGATGGGGGGGGGTTTAGCCAAAATGAAGACTCCTTGTAGCAATCTACCCATGTCAGTAACTGGTTGCTCCACTGTGGATGAGCCATGCATAGCAGACATTCCAGCCCGAGGCTCAGGAACATCACAGAGAGCCAGAAGAAATGGTGTAGGAAATGGCTAATGGGGAGGAGACTTCGGGAAACGGCATGGCTCCTATACACATCAACACACAGCAGCTGTGGTCATCTGCACAAGGCCAAGCCAGTCACAATCCCAGCACGGATGTGGGAGGGACCCTGGAAGAGAAGCTAGTGGCAGTTGGAGCAGGCAGAGCCGCGTTTTTTGAGGGTGTAGCTATTGGTAGGTTGCCCGTGCTTCAGCGAGTGGCCCTACAGCCATGTGCTAACAGCCAGTACTAACTCAGGCCATCTATAAAGTGGGATGGACGCTGGGCCGAGCACTAGTGGGAGCTGGAGGAAGGTAGAGGTAGATGGTTACACTCAAACACATTGCACGAAAGTGTGAAAGTTTCAAAAATAGGTAAAAACTATTAGCAAAAATATTTCGGTATCTGCTTGGACTGTCAGGAATTGAGTCAGGTGGTTTGAAGACAGGGAAGCAGGGGAGGTAGGTAAATTTCCATCCTGTGTCTTTTCATTTCTAGATAGCATCCATTATCTGTGGTTTTACCCCAAGACTGGCACTTTAAAGAATGCATATACATGATTATATAGAAAGGTAACATTCATCTAAAGTATACAAGGCATATACATGATTACATATAGAGATAACATTCGTCTAAAGTGTACAAGGCATATACATGATTACATATAGAGATAACATTCGTCTAAAGTGTACAAGGCATATACATGATTATATATAGAAATAACATTCATCTAAAGTGTACAAGGCATATACATGATTATATGGAGAGATAACATTCATCTAAAGTCTACAATGAGATTTTTTAGTATGTTCGGAGCTATGCAAACCATTGATTTTGAAGACTTTCAAAATCCTCCTCCAAAACTTGAACAAAAACAAAAACAAACAAACAAAAAGAAGAAAACAGCCATTGACAGTCACGCTTCGGATCTCTGAGTTCTCTTCCCAGACTCAAGCAGCTGTTTAGCTACAACTCTCCCCTGTAGAGTTCTTCCTCATAAGTACCTCGCCTACATGGAATTATACAAAATGTAGCTTTTGTCTACAACTTATTTTTTACTTAGCATAATGTTTTCAAGGCTTACCCATATCATAAATATTCTATTTCTTTGCTACACAATCATATTTCATTATATGGACATGACATATTTCATTCAACCATGTGCTGGCTGGTGGGTGTTTGAGCTGTTTGTACCTTTGGGTATGAATAATGCTTTGATGAATGTTTGTGTGTAAGACTTGGGGGAAGGCTGGGAGACAGGTGTGACTGTAACGTGCCTGCTCCCCAGCACGAGGACGTAAGTTTTGATCCCCTGATGCAAAAAGACAGCAAATGCTTGTAACCCACCCCTTGGGGCTGGAGACAGAGACAAGCAGATCATAGACAATCGGTCACTTGGTGAGCTGCAGGCTCAGTGAGAGTCTGGAAAACCTACAGTGGAGAGAAAGATGTTGGGAGCAGTAAGACCCGAGATCCTGAATTTCTTGTAATCCCCTGATCTGAGTGCCTACAGCTGCTCTGAGCACGAGACTTTCAGGAGTTCCTGATGGCAGGAGAGTGGTTTCTGGTGGGTTTGGCTGGGGCGTGGCTATCTCTATATAATCTGCCCCTGAACACAATAAAGGGGGCATTCTCGGGGAATTCAAGGGTGACCCGTGTCACTGTCTCTCTGTCTGTGTGTGTCTGTGTATTTTAACCTCCAGCCCCGTTGCCCGAAGCTCGCCAACTGGGTGCCAGCGCACAGAGCGCAGTCACGGGGGTGCGGTGCGCAGCAGAAAGACCCCTGATATCTACTCCTGGCCTCCACAGTACACACGCAGACACACATGGAGGACTCTGCATAGAAAAAGTCACATTTTCATTCCACATTGTATACTTGGAAATGAGTTACTGGGTCACATGATAATTGTATATTTAAGTTTTGAAAAACTGCTAGTTTTCAATGTGGCTATCAACGGTTTTCATTCCCAGTTACAATGTATGAGCATTCCAACTGACTTACAATGTGGTAACATTGTCTTCTTTATTATAGCTTGCTGGGTTGGATAAATGAAAAGTTGCATCTAATTTAGACTTTTATTTGCTATTATCTAATGATTAATGCTGTCTATATTTTTATGTGTTTTTTGGCTATGATACTTATACATATTTCTTAAGAAGGATGTCTATTCAAAATCATCACTTGTGTTTAAATTAGGTTGTATTTTGTTACTAGGTGGTAGATAGTCTATACATAGTCTGAACAGATGGAGGTCATTTATCAGCCACATTCTCTGTCTCTGTCTTTCTGTGTCTCTGTCTCTGTCTGTATCTCTCTCTGTCTCTGCATATGTGTTTATGGGTATGTCTGAACCACCATATTTATTACTTGTGATACTTACTGTGTCTCTGTCTCTGTCTCTCTGTCTCTGCATGTGTGATTATGGATATGTCTGAACCACCATATTTATTACTTGTGATACTTACTGTGTCTCTGTCTCTGTCTCTCTGTCTCTGCATGTGTGATTATGGGTATGTCTGAACCACCATATTTATTACTTGTGATACTTACTTTGCTCACTAGGATGACAAACAGCAAAAACTGACGAAGCCAAATTACTTTTTCTGCCGCCTGCCCCTTCAGTGTGTCCTCTAAGAAGGCTGAGCTTAAAAAAAGCCAGACTTGTGTCTTTCTAAGGCTTTCTTATTACTCATTAATGTCATTAGCTTTAGCTATTCATTTGGACCTATGATGCGTATCGGTTCAACCTTGTGCATAGCATAAGGCAGGAGCCATCCTGACAGTACTGCATATGGCTATCCAGCAGTACTAACAGTTTGTTGAGAAAACTGTTCATTTCAGACCTAGCTGCCTCTTTATGGAATCAGGCCACAGCCCCTGCAGCTGACAGGCTCCTGCTGTGAAGACTGAAACACAGACCAGAGCTAGGAGCAAACCCAGTTCCAGCCCCTCCCCCAGAGCTACTGGATAAATGTGTAGTCCTACTCTGTGCCTGGTTCATTCACACTGACTAGAGCAGACTAAATTACAGGATGGGAGACAGACATCTTGCCACCCCTGAAAACTGTAAAAGTCAGCCCTTGGCTGATGCTTTCTCTCAAAATTCTGTGTCCTTCCCCTTTCTCTCTTCTTCAGCCTCCCCTCACCCCCATGAGGCCCATGGTGATCATTTCTCTTTCTCTTTCCCTTAGTGATTTCTCCTAAGGAAGCTCCTCTCCAGGTTTCTGAAGAGAAGCCATTCTCTCTCCTTCGCAGGCTGCAGTTGTGTTTGGTATATATTCACATGCATTCTTGTTCTCATCCATGCCCCCTCCCCTCCACTTTCCTTCCTAAGGCTCCACCATGCCCACCCCACTATGGTCACAAAGCTTGCTCTCTCCTAATAAAGCTCATGCTAATTCTGTTAGCTTCTTTCTCCACAAACCTGCTCCTGCATATGATTTAAGCTGCCCCACTGTGGTGTCTTGTCATCCTCCTGATAAACCACTAGACCATAAAAGTGGGCATTTCTTTCTAGAACGTCAGAGTCTGCTGGGCTATGTTGACTCTTCATATGCCAGTATCACTCTTGATCATGATTGCTTTAATGTAGTAGGTTTTGAAATCATGAGTGAATCTTTCAAATATAGTTCTCACCCCCCAAGATGAACACTTTTCCTTTAGATATTATTTCTTCAAACGTGATTTTTCTACTTTTTTTCCTCCTCTAATTCTGTATTCCAATCACATATCTGTGGGCACACTCACTGACATACATGCCCCATTTCCCAGGCAACCTCTCAGTTTCCATCTTCACTCTCCTCTCTGTGCTCCGCGCAGCACTGGCTTACTGACCTGCCTTCATGCTTGCAGATTCTTCTTTAATTTTAAATCTATTTTGAGACCTTTTAGTGAGATTTCATTTTGGTCAACATACTTTGCAACTCCAGATTCTGATCCTTTATAAACACACACACACACACACACACACACACAATTTAAGTGTGTGTGTGTAAAAATTTGTATCTCTATTGATAATTCTATTTGCCCTTATACATACCTTCATTTTGTGTGTCTTCAGGTATATATGTGTGTGTGTGCACGTACGTGCATGTGTGCGCATGCATATGCACTGTTTTTCTAGACAATGCTTCTCTGTGTATCCTTGGCTGTTCTGGAACTTACTCTGTAGACCACCTGGCCTCAAATTCAGATATCAGCCTGCCTCTGCCTCCTGAGTGCTGGAATTGAATGCGTACACTACCATCACCCCACTGTCCCATTTAAAGCATGACTTCTAGCTGGGCATAGTAATGCACACCTCAATTCTAAGCACTTGGGCTGAGGCAAGATCACCGTGGTATTATTAAGACCACCACGGTCTACATAATGTATTCCAGGCCTGTTAGGTCTGCACAGCAAACCTTTTATCTTGAAAAACAGCATGGTTTCTTTCAGCCCCTTGAACATATTTATGACAGCTCCTTTGGTCATTGTTAAGTCTAGCATTTGGGTCTTTTCACAAGCAGTAACAGCTGCACACTCCTAAAACACAAGCCACACTTTATTCTTTGCAAAGTGCCTGATTTTTATGGACCACTTGACTTTCACTAGTCCACTTCAGCGGTGCTAGACGATGGTTCTTTCTGCCCTGTCTCTGGGGCTGCTTGGTCTTATTTATTCAGTGATTTGGCTATTATTTCAACGTTAAGCTTTGAAGTTACTTTGCAGAGGGCATTCTCAGCCACACCAATCCTGTAACTGCCATGGGAGGGGGGAGTAGAGAAAGAGGGGAGCAAGTCACACCCCACGTTCCACACTCTCACCCCCATGATCTGATGGATTTATTGACTAAATGTTTGTTTCTGTATGTCCTTCACGTCCTCTTGACATTCTGTAGAGTCGTCAAGTAGTTTCTTTGCCTTTAAACAATTTTCACCAGCTAATGTTACTTTTCCAGGGAGCATGTTTGAAGAATCCCTCTACAGCACCACTCCAGAACTGGACCTCTGGAATTTGCATTTGGCGTTTTAGCACAGAGAAAAGCAAGCTCAAATCAGGTTGGGAGCCAGAGAAAAGAAATAACTTGGAAGCAAGCAAAAAGAACCCGCAGGTCACGGTTACTTACCTGCGGATTTTGTGGTCCAGCGCACTCTGGAGCTGGACCACTCTTGGCTGCACTATCGGTGTCAGAGCTGTGAGCAGTGATGGATGACAGCTGAGCACCCCTCGCCATCTCACAGCTGGACTGTTCTCAGCAGAGAACTGTGAGACGAGCCATACCACAGCCCGCCGTTCTCACCAGAGAACCGAGAAGGCAGGGACAAGGCACAAGCAGGCTGGGGGCAGTAACCAAAGACAAAATGTGGGCTCCAGGGAGAAGGTAAAACTAGGGGAGGGTGGCGGCCAGAAACAGGAAACGAAGCAGGCTTCAGAGAACAGGCAAAAGTCGGGTGGGACCGTGATGGGAGCGGGAAATAGGCTCCAGGGAAAGGCAAAACTGAGGTGGGGTGGAGAGATCCCCGGGGCAGAGCAGAGCCTTGGGAGGTGGACTGGGAAAGACCAGGGGGCTACATTTCAGGCAGGTGTTCTTGTGAACTATTCAGCTGCCTACTCAGGAATGTAAAGCGGTAGGGTCAAATGGCCGCAGTCTGTAAACCCTACAAAAGAGGGGAGTTCTGTCGCTGAATCACAGGCACAAATAAAAAGCCTGAAAAACTCCAAATGCCAAATGCTAGCCAAGTTACCTTTTTTCCTTTTCCTTTCCTTTCTTTTTTTGAGACAGGTTTTCTCTGTGTAGCGCTGGCTGTCCTAGAACTTGCTCTGTAGGCCAGGTTGGCCTTGAACTCACAAAGCTTGCTTCTGCCTCCAGAGAGCTGGGGTTAAGGTATACACCACCTGGCACAATTTTCTAAATATGGAAATTAATTCTGTAAAAGAAACCTAACATCCAAATATTAGCTCAGGCTACTTATAAAAAAGTGAAAAAAAATTAAGGTATTGCTTTAAAAATGTTTGGGTATATTTAAATGTTTGTTGTCATGTTGCTGAGTGGCAAACGTGTTACACATGGTAAGCGTGTTATAGATGGTAAGCGTGTTACAGACGGTAAGCATGTTATATAGTACAACTGGGTTATTTTAAGTATAGAAACACACAAAAGAGGATCTGGAGAGACACCTGCCAGAGCACTTTACAATTGACAAGCACTTAGCATACATTATTCCAGGCAACGTTTCCCGAAAGTCTATAAAGAGAGCACCATTTGCATACGCATTTTCAAATAGTGAATCTGAGACAAGAAGAAGCAATATCATTTCTGGAAAGGGTCAACTTGAGGCACAAATCTCGATCAGCTTTTCTGAGGGTGGTGGCATTAGTTTATGACAGTGTCCATCCTCCTGCTAACCGTGAGATGGCCAACAGCCAGCATCACTGAACAGGGAGATAGTGAGGCTTACTTTAATAATTAGTTATTGCTCTTCTGTGATTTTCTTTTTCTAAAAATACTGATTTTTAATCTTTACATATGAGTGTTTGCCTGCATGTATATATGTGTTCTGCATACATATTTGGTATCTACAGAGACCAGAAGAGAGATCAGATCCCCTGGAAACATACCTGGGTCCTCTGCAAAAATCAGTAAGTGCTCTTACCCACTGAACTCTCTCTAGCCCCATTTCTCAGTGTTTTTCTGATTTTCTACAATGAACACTTATATTTGATAAATTCAAATTTATTTTTAAACAGACTTAGAACAATCAAACACATTCCATATGGAAATACATATATCCAAATTTTTTATCTCAATTGTTGCAATAAAAAAAATAGACTCAGCTGGATATGGTGGTTCATGTCTATAATCCCAGAACTTGGGAAGCTGAGTCAGGAGGAAGGGGGCAAGTCTGAGGCTGGTTAATGCTGCACGGTGTGTTTCAGGCCAGGCTGAGGTAAACAGTGAAACCCTATCTCAAAAAGATAAAGCAAGGAGGCAGGGAAGGAGGGAAGAAAAAAGGAAGGAAAGAAAAGAAAAGAATTTGCAAATGTTTGCAATGTAAGCATGCTATTATTTGCTTGTCTTGTGAAAAAAAAAACTAAATTCTATGCTTCATACCAAAACTACAGGGAATTTAATGATCTGAATTACACTTAAAACAAAATACAGGGGAACTTAAAATATCATGATTGGGAGCAAAGTTAGGGAGACTGGAAGAGTTCACTGCCTAGGTCTTTTTTGTAACACTACTGGAAAGTAAGCACTGGGGAAAGAACAAGGGAGATAAGGTGTGTGGAGGATCTGGTGCCTGAACGCATGCGGCTTCCTGTCCTGTGCATGGGATCTGCTAACTGCAGCATGCTGAGTCAGCACGCTCAGTCTTACTCAGTGATCAGGTATGGCCACAACTGAGAGAGTAGGCAGCCATTCATTACTTATTGTTTATATCACGAAAAACTTTCTCTTAGTGATGGTCTCTGAAACCGGATTAGTTTCCACTTTACTGAGATAGGAATCATCCTAGGTGACTTTAGATAGAATCTTCCTAACACGGATTTTTTAAAGTTATTTATTTTTCATCCTGGCTGGAGTTTACCCTCCCTCTCTCCTTCCAGTCCCCCACCTCACTCCTGTTGCAAGGGGCAGCCACTTGTTCATCCCAACTGCCCAGAACCGAAATAATCACACAGAAACTGTATTAATTAAAGCACTGCTTAGCCCATTAGCTCTAGCTTCTTATTGGCTAACTCTTACATCTGAATTTAACCCATTTCTATTAATCCGTGTATTGCTATGAGACTGTGGCTTACTGGGCAAAATTCCAGCGTCTGTCTTAGGTGGCTCCATGACTTCTCACTTACTCTGCCCTTCTTTCTCCCAGCATTCAGTCCAGCCCTCCCCACCTACTTAAGTTCTGCCCTATCAACAGGCCAAGGCAGTTTCTTTATTCATTAATAGTAATCACAGCACACAACACACTCCCCTGTGTTCTCATCTCCTCCTTCCTCTCTGTTTAGGAAAGGTCAGGTCTCCCATGAGTATCAACAAGCATGGCATATCAAGTTGCAGTAAGACTAAGCACCTCCCTATGTATTAAGGCTGGGCAAGGTGACCCAGTGTGGAGAGTAGGGCCCCCAAAGCCAGAAAGAGTCGGTGAGAGACAGCCACCGTTCCCACTGCCCAACAATGATTTTTAATTTGGCTTTCAAAAAAATATGGGGAACAGGGAATGAATCAAATGCTAGTTTGGGTGAGCAAACTGCTGAGGAGCAGTGGTGGCGAGGAGTCAGGAGCTCGGAAAACGCAGAGGACAGTGAGGAGCTGGAAGTGCATCAGGTGCAGTGTTCGCTGCCATGGTCTCTGCTTCTCCTGATTACCAGGGAGATGGCATGGGCTGCAGTAACCAGGCAACAGATGACGCTCACATGATGCTCACATCCCACCTTCCTTGGCCCACTTACAGGGACACGGCTTGCAATGGAAAGCATCAAAGATGAATTAAGGTTCCCTGACTATGAAGGAACCCAAGAAACAGAGGCAGGGTCTGAGCTGCACTGAGACTGGTGGGAGGGAACAGGCCGTTCGTTTCCAGTTAATGCTGCACAGGTATAAGTATATCCAGAAACAATTGAAAAGCACCTTACAGCATGACAACCTTCATATGTGATTTCAAAGGGTGCAGGCGATCACATTTTGGTAAAGAATGACTCATGAGAGAAGGTGCTGGACGCCTACAGTTGTCACAGGACACCATCTCATGCTCACCAAAATGGTAAGACGAAAGCCACTTGTAACCACAGCATTAGGGAAGATGCAGCACAGAGCAACAGGAACCCTTGTGTATGGCCATCTGGGATACAGAGTTAGAGTTCCTCTAAAATCCAAAATACTCTGCCCCATGGCTTTATTCCTTCTTAAGCAGGTAGCAAGAGACACTAAAGTTACACCCAGAAGCAGACTTCTGCAAGGTTCTGAATGTATAGGCCCTTTGTTCGTAGGAGCCAATGAATGGAAATAATTGAAACATTTCACCAAGGCGAGTGAATATACAAACTGTGTATAGTCTAATGATGAACTATTACACAACTGTAAAAGGATCCAATAACTGATCGCACATGTAGGTCTCCAACACATGCTGATATGTAATTCCACGTCCTAATTTCTATGGTGCTGGACATCAGTGTGTAGTGGTGGTCAGAGGAAAGGACACTGGTGTGTCTGTGTGTTCATATTATGTTATTTAATAACCATACTGCTGATTTCTATTTCCCTGTAAATGACTCGGAACAGCACTAAACAGGTATTTTAATTTAATTTGTATGTTGGGTGTTAAGCTTTAAGGAAAGAGAAGAGAGAAACATTGTAATTAAAACCTCAGAAGAAAAGAAGCTCTCTATCCAGGCCCAGTCACTTCTAAGGAAAAGAAGCATATGCTAAGTAACTCACAAGACTCACATGCAACACACTCTAGAACTTTCCCACTCTGTATGTTGCTGACGCCTTAAGAGTACACACGGATTTTCACGCATGTACTTTTAATGCATGCGGTAGTTACTAGAGTATCTACAGCTGGTGGGGCGGCGTAGTGGCGGCTCTCTTGTCTACCGTGTGCACATGTGAGGCCTTCAAGCATGAGCTTCCTTCTGCCAGGGCTGCCAATCCTGAGCGCCTTCCTACCTGACCACCCTTGCTGCACCTTTAGGTCTAGGCTCCAGCATCAGTTCCTCTAAGGAAGCCTCCCTTACTCTTCAGGGCCGCCTTTGACCCGGCAGCCCACCAGCAGAGTTCTTCTAGATTCTGGCTGGGCCTTGTACTTGTTTCAAGTTTGTAATTATAGAAAAGTAATTATTCTTTGACAACAGTAATTTTCCTTCCCAATAAATTGAGCTCCCCGAAGGTAGAACTTCTATCTTAGACACCTTCATCCTCAACAGCTATCCTTAGTGCCTGGACTATAGATGCTTGCCTATGTATACTTCACCAAATGAAAGGGCGAACTGGGAGCTGAATACTTGGACACTGCAGTACATTACGGGGTGACAGGCACCTCTGGTCCAAACCTCTACAGCCACAACTTGGTGTGCATTCTCAGACACGCCCCACCTATTTGTGGGTGGTCCATTCCCTATGCGCTGTTCTAACTGCTGGGCTACCTCAGTCTTTGCTTCCTCTTGTGCGAATTCTTGCCCTTGCTTCTCAAGGACGTGCTTACCAGACGCTCTTTGCACCTTTCTGATATGGAGGGAACCACTCTAGTTGCAGGGAAAGGCATGGCGGTGCGCTGATGAAACACAGAAGTCTGTGTGGTGCGTGATGCTCACTGAGTTACCGAGTCTGTATGCTTGCAGGGAACATAGTACTGTTTGGCACAGAGCCAACTTTACCCTAAATGGTTCAATGGGTTATTTACAGAAGTTTGAGCAATGAGGGAACAAAGGTTGCTGGGGCAGGCAGACACTAACTGGATGGGGAATTCCATGCCAAAAGGAGGAGAGAGTATTTCTTGATCCTAGTGAGACCTGGAATCCGAGATGAGGGATCTAGCTAAGGCTAGGGCTACAGCCCCTGGGGAAGAGGAAGAAAGATCCCAACATCCCACTCTCTGACTGGTTCCTGGTACTGTCTGTTGATCGAACCAAAAATGGTACCAGGACACAAGTGACACCTGAGGGTGTGGTTTGCAGAGCTGGATCCCTGGAAGAGACCAGGCCACAGACTAACTGGACTAGGATTAAATAAAACCACATCTCAGCACACTTCTCTGAGAGCATGCCATATAGCAAGTGCTCAAGAAGCAGCTGTAGTTACTATAACAACTGCCAGATCAATACACTTCTTGTTCTGATGCCATCTTACCCCCTTGATCAGCAGACACCCAGACATGACCGCAGACAGCGCGGCCTGCACTCTCTGGGCTGCTCAGTCTTGCAGCTGTTTTTTCTCATATCAAGGCCTTAATTATCCTGTCTCTGTTCTTCTCAAGCTAAATTAGGCCGTCCAACCTACTCCCATGTGTGCAGTGAGAAAAAAAATTCTGAGCCAAGTTTTTTTGGGGGGGGAAACCTGTCCATTTGGGCACTCAACTCACTCCCGTATGGCCAGCTTCAGAAGCCTCCCTTTTCCTTTTGATCTAACAGACCAAGGCAGAATGGCAGCAACTGTTCAGCTGCTGGTGCTTCAGCATAAAACATAGACGTCCCTAACAAGGACTTAAAAACGTGCTTTAGACTCCCTCCTCACTGTTGGGCACCTTCTGTCTTTCTTCTGCAATGCTGTGCACGGGTCCAAGGTATCGGAGGAGCTAGCACTTCCCGCCCTGAGTTCAGTCTCCAGTCCCGAAGTCAACATTCTCTCTTCTCAACTCTCTCATCATGTTCCCATTCCTCAAGCATTCTTGCCACAAGGCTGCCAATCAGTTCCTGTCCTCCACGAAGACAACTTGACGAATCACTGCAAACGACATGAAAATCTTTGGCTCTTTGACTTGTTGGCACCTGGTTTATTATGAGTGCTTAGGGTTTGAGGCTTCTCAGGGCAGACTAGATTAACTTCCCAGCACAGTCGTGAATCAGACAGCGTTTGGTGGGCTAAGAGCTGCAGATAAAGTCAATGACGTGGGTAAAATTTAAAGAGAAAGCTCAGGACTCAGCCTTTAGGTAGCAGTATGATGAATTGGGGTGACAAAACCCTTTGAGAGCTATGTCGAACACTTCCCAAGAGCAGCGGTGATTACTGAGGGGGGTGACAACCCTGCATATCTCACATGGGGCACAGCAGGGCACTTCTGAGGGTCAAGGGCTGGGTGTGAACCCTGGTAAAGTTTTACTGTAGAGAGGGGTGTGTTCAAATTGATGCTTTGGGCTCAACTAACTCATTTAACTGAATCCTTTGGGTCTCTCCCCAGTTTAGGAAGTCATCTCCCTAGGAAGAGGAGGAAGGGTGGGGGCTGCAGAGGGTTAATTTGTACACTGGCACTTCAAGTTCTCTTCAAACAGTAGTCCTTCACAGCAAGTCTTTGCTCACGATTTCAGAAATATTGGCTGTTACAAGAATACACGAACTCTCCTGCATCTGATGGCAGTGTCTCCACTGTATCTAAAGATATATTCTTGCTTCCTCCATGAGAAGTATGCATAGGCTTTCTGGTTGTACAATTTCTAATGTAAAACAAATTTTATTCAACATTGTGCTCAGAGAAGAAACATAAGCCATGTATGCTGCCCTGGAAGAACTGAGTCTATGGACAGAGTTCCAAAAGTCCTGCAACAATTAGGTACAAAAATTATAAACCTATATATTGGCTAAAAAATTCCACCTCCATCATGTGGCTATTAAAATGCGTGTGCACACTGTATGATCATTAGTGGCTAGTACATAGACGTCAATTACATGAACATCATTCTTGATATATTTACTTGGAGGATTTGTAATATGAGTCTTCTTTAGAAAAGAAATGCTATGTATTACTGAAATTTCACCCAAGGTAAACTGTATTAAGAACTGGACTGGTAAGGTTTAATAGGATTAAGTTTGGCTTTCAAAGTAAATTAATTCTGCACACAAAAGAAATGACCTTCATACCACAATGTCAATTCCAAGGCCACTGTCTTCAGTCACCTAGCTCTTCTTGGAAGTGGCCATGGCACCACACCAATTCAACAAGATTCAACTTGCAAATCTGAAGAATTCCGGGACAGCAAATGTTATTTATGTGTTAAGTCGTAAGCATTCAGCTTAGAAACGTACCTTCTGAGACCTTATTTCTATGATCAAGGACAAAATCAACACCAAACCCAATTCAGAAATTTGTTTGCCTAGTAAAAAGGGACGCTCCATCCAAATAGCACTAACCTTTATTAAAGCAGACCTGGGCCTGACGATTCAGGCTTGTTACTCTAGCTACTTGGAAGGCTAAGGCAGACTAGAAAGTTCAAAGCCTGACTTGGCCACTTAGGAAGAAGACCCTGTGCCAATCAAACTGTAGTATGTGTGTATATATGAGATAGTGAGGTTAATCCTAATCAATAAAGGAGAAGGGGGCCGGAGGTGTGGCTCAGTGACAGGGCAGCTACCTAACATCCCCACATACCGCAATAAATGCAGAGCTGTCCCGTGAAAAGTCTGCTCAATGCAAAGACTATTCTCCAAACTTCTCTCCATGATAATTTCACATCTTTTGCTTCAGGGCTGGGGGATTAAAACAGACTCCTCCCCATTAAGGTTATGAAGGTCCATCAAACTCATCTGCATTTGCATTTGTAAAGGTGAAGCTGAACCATAACCAAACGGTATTATTTCTAAGAAACCATCCATCTAAAAACCAGCTTAGGAGTGCGGACTAAAAATGTCAACAGAAAATGGACAACGTTTCAGAAGGACTTCAACAATTAAGCAGTCTATCCTTACAATGCGATGGCTACTCATCAAATAAAGAACAGTAAACACAAAATAATATTTTAAAAAAAGCTAAAGAGTATACAACTTCATCTACAGGAAGTCCTAAGAATGTACCACTGTTCTGTTTATACAGGGTAGAAGTTCTCATGAAAGGGTTAACCAGAATGGAGCACGAAGTCACTTTCTGGTACAATGGGAACGTTCTTTTTAGTGGATATTGACCCCCAAATCTCACATTATAAATGTAAAGCCTTTTAATTTTATTGACTATAAATTATAACTGGATTTAAATTATTAAAATGCTATTTATTGGCTCCTCAAGTTGAATACACCTACTGCCCACAGAAAGCATACAGCTAATGCTAGGTACTATTATTAAAAACCCACGAAGGCCTCTCAGAAGCGGATGTCAAGCTTTAATTCGCTGTGGGCCTTTCTCTAACCAAGGACAGCATTCAAGCCATGTTCCTTTTAACTAGTTCAGGGCATATTACATGGACCATGAAGCACTGACTAAATATCAATACAGAAACTGAATACATAGAAGAAAATATAAATAAATCCATGAAAATTTACACACACTGACTTTACTTCTAGACATCATGTCACGACGAGTTACAAAGTCACAACTGTGTTTAGATAACAGCATCCAAAGGTTTGTGAATACCCCCTTATCTTCATTTCCACACTGCATTTTCATTTTACACAGGTAGGCTGGCTTTCAGACTGCAGACACTTCTTGGGTAATAAGGCTTTTATTTCAGAGGGCACAGAAAGCAGTATTTATATTCACTGTATTATACCGAGACGTTAACATAGACCTCTCCAGTGGTGGTATTAAAAACCAATTCCAAACCGTACTAAAAACGGGGTTTCATAGTGTGTATTTTTCATCTTAAGATGTCTCTAAAAACACTTAGAATATGTAATAGTCTTTCTCCCTCCAAAATAAAGTGGCATTTAAAAAGTTGACTTTAAAAAACAAAATCAAAAAGTACTTCAGAAAACAAATCCTAAGATGTTCCGAGCTGTAATCTTCCTGGGTCTACTTTCATTTGGAACAAATTTTGCATCCAATATTGCTATACATTGATTTAAGAAGCACAATACGGAGTCCTTGAACATGTACTTCAAAGCCTACACAATTCTGAAAGGACTCCTATATTCCCAACTAATACAACAGGCACTAATGTTTTGAATTAAAAATCTATGTGAACTTTAAACGAAGTCATAGCTATTTTTAGGTGAATAAGTGATAAAAAGATATGCACAGCTGTACACAGATCACCATTAAATGCAGGAACAAAAGTATCACTTGATGCATATTAAACTCCTAAAAAGCCTACTTGAATATATTTCTCATTTCCTTTGATACAGTACTAGAAAGGACCGCATCTAATTATGGAGACTGCTGCAATACTGGCTGAGACAGTGCTCTCTATCAGGCATGCATGGGTCACTATTTAAAAGTGTCTTATGTATACATCTTAACACATATATTACAACCTACAGTATATCTAAAGCACTAAATAATTGTAATCCAAATTATTTTAATTGACCTAAGTGGGAACAAACAATTCCTCAAACTGTCATAACACAATATTAAAATCTTACTACTCAAGCTGCTATCTAAACTTGTTCCATGAGAACTCCTATCACAAATGAAGATGATTTCTCAGCAGCAGTTTGCTCACCCACTACACACAGTTTGCCAGGACTTCAGGGACTCAGAACAGGGAAATGCTGGGAGCCACAGGTGACAAGAATTAAACATACAGTCTCTTTTCATTCTGGGTATCTTTATTTCAGACTAAATAAAGCTTTTCATGAATACAAACTGAAAAAACACATTTTCCCTTTAGTTAACATTCACTAGAAGGATAAATAAAACTAAGAACCTTTATTGTCTTTTCGGTGTAGCAAAACAAAGTATCCCAGTTACACAGAGGATACCATGGGTCAGGAAAGAAGGGCGGTTGAGAGCTCTTTCCATTGGGAAACCTATTCTATGCACAATCACAAAAGCTTACAAACTCAGATTTCAGGTTCATGGTCATTTATGGCTTAAAGTACTGGACCTGAAAAATACTTCAGGCTAAAATAAATGTGATAATACATGGACTATTTTTTTAAATCATGTAGTAAATACTCTCATGTACATTAGAATCTTTATGATGCTTAGTTTGCAGATGGGGATGGCATTTTTTGCCTTTACTAATACTCCCAGAAAGATCCTTGCTTTTGATCTACTCAAGGTATTATCTGCCATTCCTCATAGCCTGAGGGCCAACAGGGCAGGAGAGACACTCGTGATGCTCTGTGCTGCGGTCAGGCTGGGGCACTGGACTAGCTACAGAGAAGCAGGTGTGAAGTGTCTGTCTGCCCTCCGCACTGGAGAACTACAGGGTAGCAGGACTCAGTGCTCCTGGTTCTGATACGCTCCGACGACGTGAGAATTGAACTGAACTACAATGATTGTGATGTCATCTCTATACATCCGAGCAAGTTCCTCTGGAAGACTAAGCATCTTAGAGAGTCGCTCATGGTCGACGGCTCCAAACTCATTGTTGCCCACGGCATGGCGAATGAGATGGGTTGCTGCATTCTGATCCTCGAAGACCGATGACATTTTCGCTCTCCTTTCGGTTAGCAGGCCATGCATCTGTCCCAGAGTCACCTTGTACCCACCGACAGCTATTGGCTGTTGGTGATGCATTCCAGTTAAGTATTCGCCCACAATCCTAACCACATCCTGTCTATGCATGGTCTCCCACAGCCCATCGGTTGCCAACACCAGGAATTTATCCTGTGGCCTTAAGCGGTGGTAAGTTACCTCTGGCTCAGCGGTGAGATAAGGAGGTGTGTGATAGTTGGGAGGGATAAACTTGGTGTACTCATTGTCATTCAGCTGGTCTGGGCCAGACTCTATCACTCTCTTCTGAAGGTCAATGCTCCACTTGAACTTCACGTCTCCAAAAGCCCTGAAAGGCATCAGCAGGCCAAGCAGGCGGTCCTGCTTCACCACGCTCTTGGCCTCGGTCTTCGGGTGCTCCAGCTTCAGGCGTTCTAACTCTCTTTCATTCTGGGCATTGTGGTCATTGGACAGCGTGACCGCAGACCACGAGCCGTCTTCCTCCTGCACACCAAGCATGGCTCTACTGTCTCCAGTGTTAGCCACGTGGAGGTCAACACCATCTACGTGGGCCACACAAGCCGTAGCCCCAGAAAATGCCACCCGAAGCACCAGGTAATTGAGGAAAGAATTAGGATCACCGACTTGAGCCTCCAATGAGATATCATTATCCAGTCTCTTGAAAGCATTAATTAAAGCCTCTTTAACATCGATATCAGCCGAGTCTCCAGTGTTGAGGTCTATAAGCTCTTGCCAGTAAGTCCTCAAGCTGTTGAAATACAGTTTGGACGCCTCCTTGCTGAAGTAGTCATTGGGGTGCTTGTGCCACTGGAGGATGGGCAGCAGGGCCCGGCCGCTCTCCACTGCGTTTTCGATCTCCAGCAAAGTCTCGTGGGGTAACAAGGAAACAGCGATGTAATAGAAGAGTCTTTCACTGACTGCCTGGGAACAAGCACAGCCCGCATGACCATCAAAGACTCCCAAAAGCATCCCTCTGGTCTGCAAGCAGGTGGCCGCACTTCTCCGGTCTTCAATGGGTGCATTTGCAGGCAGCTGATTGCTGTCAAATCCAAGAACGGAACTGACATTTTTGCCATCAAATTCTGGAACTTTGAAACTGTATTCATTGGCTTTCAGGATGCTGTTGACTTGTGGAGGTGTGAGGTAAAATTTCTGAGGTGTTGAGGCGTATCTCCTTCCTTGAGTGTACTGCCACCAGCTCTCTCTCGGCCTACAGAAGGTAGCATATGCTGGATGGGGCGTGTACCTCAGGCGACTCTGAGGGATGCACGGTGGGGAACAGCAGAGATGCTTGTGGTGGCAGTAACATGCAGTGCCGTAGATTCTGCTCAGCTCACAGTTACGGAGGAGAGGGAAGAACATTTGAGTCGGTGCTGGCATGGCATCGGAGAACAGTGGCAGGCTGGATGTTCTGACTGGGATTCCTAGAGAGCAATTAGGACAGACACACACACAGGAAAGTTACACTCCAGATTATCCAACAAGCTCTGCCGTATAGAAAATACTAAGGGAATGTACATGAAAATCCATATGCTAGGTAATCTCTACAAGGTGTTTCACGGTAATTACAATTCTCAGCCATTCATGAAGCCACGTCTGAACTATAATTTCTCTTCCCTTTGTATTTCTTTGTGCAGTACACACTGCTCGGCATACGCATGTATCTGGCTGGAGAGAGCCGAGCAGGAAGTTATGTAATACTGTGCCGCAGCAGCCTACCTGCCCAACCACCCTTCTCCATCGCTGTGCTTTTACAAAGGGGCCGTACATCTCTCAGTGGCACAGTCATTTCTACCATCTATGAAGATCTGTTCCTTAACCTGTAGTCAGTTTGTTGGCATTTGACAACACACGGATGGCTATCACTAAAAGAGTTAATATATCCTTAACAAGTGCATGTTTGTACATTATTGATAAATAACACACATATACCACTGTATTGAAACAATGTTCATTTTACCTTAAAGGAAACATTTTCGACATAATAAAACAGGAATTCAGGGTTCTGCAAAGCTCCTTCTCTACACCACTGAGCCAGCTTAGCGAGCTAGAGTCTGTTCTTCACCAAATGACCCTGGCCACGGCACTGCACCTCTCTGGGGCTCTCCCCACTGAACTTTAGATGAACAGATGGAAGTAGACACTCTAAACTCTTCAAGATTCATGCTTTTATGTTTAATGTATTGAGGCTTTGAAATCAAATGTAGTCTTTTTTGATTCATTGCTGAATTTTGCTGTGCCACTCATGATAAAAAATAATCCCAGCATTCTTTGCTCTAACCCTGGTTTTGGTATAGTGTGATGCCATTTCAGAATTAACCTGCCACCATCGTTCCTTGCTTAGCAGTCACAGAACCAAGCTACAGAGCTACTATTTCATCTACTAGAGATTCCTATTGACTCCTGGGGAACGGTTTCTCTTTCAGCTAAAAACAGGTATCTACTTGTCGTGGGGAAGCAAGAAAGAACCATAAATTAAGCCCAAGGTTTGGATTATAACAGTATAGCATTATGAATATTCTGAAGACATTTTATGGTAGGAATTTATCTAGAAGGCTTAAGTGAACATATATACCACTATTTCAAATAATGTATACAAGAAAAAAATCTTCAGTAATGTATTTTCTATGAATTCCTAAGATATCGTCTCAAGTAGTCACTTAAAAGTACAAGAAATAGACTTTAGAGCTGCTTTAATAAATTTTAAAAAATTAAACAAATCTTAGTATCAACTACTGTTTCCAAAAGCTAAATTTACAAAAAAATTTTGAATGATCAGTGTTAAGCAATTTGCATGTACTTTTTGGTGGGCACTAAGGAAGTAAAAAGTGAAAATGAGGGAACAGAGAAAACCACACACTGAAAACTCAGGTTTGCATCTGCTTCTGTAGACTGTACCGAGCACACAGCTGGACAGATGTCTTGTAAACAGTAAAGTGCTGACTCTCAAGAAGAGGCTTGCTTCTAAATACAAAGACAGAAGTGCACAGTGGAGGACTAGACTTTTGGGTTAGATTCCAAAGGAGCGCCTTCTGAACTGAGCACAGGAATCCCTAAAAAGGACTTACCACCTAGACAACAACAACTCAAACTGGGCACCCGAAAGTCATCCAAAGGTGAAGGGGGCTGAGCTCAGCCAGGATATGTGTGCAGTGTGGTACCACGCCACAGCGCCTTGTGCTTATAAACGTATCTCTTTTTTAGTTTATGATGCAAATACTATCATTAGAAATTAAAATGAGGGTTCACCTTTTACAGGGGTAAATTTTCTTCAGAATCTAAGCTTGTATTGCTTTAAGACAAGGTGACTGTGGGAGGGACAAAGACCTACCAGCTTAAGTAGCATCTGCTCAGGGGATCCCCCCTTAAGTTCCGGTGTTCTGACAATTTCTGTCAGTAGAAATGAATGAAATCTGGGGGTAAAAAAGCTCATAATCCATGCAGCAGGTGCTCTGAATATTCAAACTCAAGCTCTTTATGTTGTTTCCTTCACAGCAAAAGTATTTGAAATTAAAAGTCAAAACAGCAGAGAGTGACTTATTTTCATCTGTATCTTCACAGTTAATCACAGCTTAGCATATGGATTGCATTCAATTCTTTCGCTCCTAACAAGCTTTCAAAAAAAGGCAAATTCTTCAGGAAGTTGAATCATGAAAGTTTGCACTGTAATTAATAATCATTCTATCAGGTCAGTACAGTACTAATTATATAGTATTTTCATCAGACCAGAAACGGTACAAGTCCATACACTGCTAAATGCCTGGAAAAATTCTTAATATCCTTCTACGCTTCCTGCGATTCATCAGAAAACCTCTGAAATCCTGATAAACTCGCTAGCTTAAAACAGAAGCCTCTTCATTGGGCAATAAAAATATCAGGATATGGTTATTGGTAATCTAGAATAATCTCACAGTTTTGCGGGTTTTTTTTAAGTTCATATACCATCGTGGCCAAGACTTGGCAATCCTGTGTGCAGCCGCTCGGTCCTAGGCAGATTTGGCTGCTACTGGCAATGACTAATAAAAAGATACGCTGTAACCAGAAACAGAAGGCGCTCCGTCCATTCTTTCTGATGTGCTCGGCAAAGCCTGCGCCAAGAAATTATTCCACTTCATCAATAAACCCACTGGCCAAATCAATTTAAAAAAATGCTACTGGTGCACCTACTCCAGAGCTTCTCGGCCTTGCAAAGCTTCTGATGCAAATGGAAATAAATACTACACTAGCCATTACACGTATCATAACCGCCGTTTATGTAATCTAATTGCATTAAACACCCTGCACAAAGACTTGGGATGTTTCAGCATTTTCTGGAAATGCCTAGCCATTTCCCATGTCGGTATCTATAGCAATGAAAAAAAAAAAAAACCCTTATCCTTAAGACACCAGGCACCAAAGCAGCACTTGTTTGATCAGTTTCGTCTGTCCCTACCTGAAAATCGCACTTACTAAGATATCAAAGAAATTCTTCTGGTCCAGAGAGCCTTTGTCTCCCTTTTCCTATCGTCCCGCCCCCCCCCCCCCCTTAATTCCATGCGGACCCCTAGAGCCATCCATTCATACACAAAATCAGTCACCATCCTTCCTGGGTCCCCAACACAGGTAGTTACGTGAATACCTACCAATCCGTCTGGGCCCGGGACACACACACATTCTCCTGTCATCACAACACGGAGCCGACAACATCCACAAACCGCGCGGACAGCAGCAGCGACAGCAGCAGCGGCCCATTGAAAGCAAGGCAGAGATGCTCATTAGAGGAGGCGGTGGCGGGGAGGCGGGAGCGGAGGAGGGGCGAGGTCTCGCAGCAGCCCAGTGAATGGGCAGGGAGGGAGGAGAGAACGGAGGGGGGAGAAAGGGGAGGGGAGAAGAAGAAACCAAACAAACCCACCCTGCCGGCCAGGCGGCCACCGGGCCCCAGGCCGGGGACTGCGGGAGCCCGGACGGGCGCCGCGCGGCCGCTCCGTGCAGCCAGCGCGCTGAGCCCACGGGCGCGCAGCATCTTCGGGCCCGGCCGGCTCCGCGCGGCGCCCGCTTCCGCAGACCTCGCAGACCGGCGCGGCCACGCCGGGCCGAGCGTGACAGCGGCGAGCCGAGGCGGACGTGCCACGCGCTGACAGCCAGCCCGGTACCGCCCGGGGCCCGCGGCGACTCCTCCCGACCGAGGCCCTCCACCCGCGGTCGCTGCCCAAGCGCGCCGCCCTCCCCTTCGCCGCCTCGACCGCCCCCTCCCGACGCGGCGGCGGGGGACGAGGATACGAACCGGGTCCAGGAGAGCACCCGCCGCGGTCGGCCTCGGCTGGCGGCCGCACCCCTCCGCGCGCTCCCTTCCCTCCGCACCGCCGAGCTCCCCGGCGCGCGGCGGCTCAGCCCAGTCCGGCCCACTCCGCGCCCCGGCCTCGCCCGGCCGCCACCCGGCCCCGCCCCCGCGTCGGCTCGTGCGCTTCCCGCCTTCCGATTGGCTGCGCCGTGCCGATTGGGCGGGACCCGGAGGGGCGGGGGCGGAAGAAGGCGCGCTCCCCGCCAGTTTGTGACGTCACGGGGTAAGACCCTGCCTATTGGCTCCAGGCCCGCGCGCGCTCCCGACGCCACGCCCAGGGGCCGGGGGAAGGAGCGTCTGCGCGCGCCGCCGCCACCGGGCCCGCAGCGGTAGGGCTGGCCCGGAGCTCGCGGGTTAGCACGGGTTAGCCAGGCTGCGGGCGCGCTCGGGCTTCTCCGTGCACGGTGGCTCCCCCGCGGGCCGGCTCCCGCGAGTGCCTGGCAGGGCCCGCGCGGGGCGCTAGGCTGGTCTGAGCAGAGGCCTCTGCTGCACCGGGCCGCCCTGGGTAGACGGTCAGCTCCCCGCCAGGTCAGTTAGGCGTGGCGGAGAATACGCATCTGGGATGTGTATTGCTTCATCCATTCAATACCAAGTTGCTGGTTTTAGAGTTATTAAGTCGCTATGGTGTTTCCTGTTCTTTTTCTCGATGTCCTTGGAGTCCCAGGGCTTAGGCCAAAAGGAAGTTTGTTGAAGGAATTCCTACCTTTGTAGAGTGGGTGTGTGCTCACGGTCTCTGAAGGACTTTGAAATTGCATTCCCTCCTTGGCCCTGACTCGTTCCAGGGTTATGAATAAAGACACGCAGCCAGTAAAAGTGGGCAGAACGGTGGACTTGGAGTCAGAAGAACCTTTCGAGTCATTCCCAGTGACAAAATCCACCTCCGTCCCATGAGGTGAGGGGAGGTTTAGGACCGCATACCACCGTACGTGCTAAACAAAAGACACTCTGTCCTTACTAATGTCTCTATGGGATGGTGGCTTTTTATCTACATCCACATAGAGGCCATCTTTATGACTGAAAAGTTTCTTGGGAGATGGCAGGTGAACAACTCTTTCGGCTCAATGTTAATGAGTTGGCTTTTATTTATTGCACACATTAACATAAGCTAACAAGTTGATGTGGACTAGATTCAAGAACTGCCAAGTTTATTAATCAGAATGTTTAAACTTTTATGCAGTAAAGGAAAAGCTTTCTATAAGCAAACTTGTAATTAGTTCCTGGATCTGTCAAGCTGCCTCTTTGCCCATCCCCAGGGAAGGTTTATGGAAAGATGAGAGGGAGGGGAAGGGCAGAACAGGTGTCACAGGTAACTCTCCCCAACCAAGAGCAAGGTAAGGTCCCCTTAGTTCCCTGCCTTCCTCCTCTAACAACAATCACACTTAGACAGTTTTTATCTAGATAAATTTCCAGCATACTGCGATCCAGGAGTTCAGTGTGGCCTGAATCTGTTTTGGGTGTGTCCACAGGAAGGCAAAACTACCCTCCAATATAAGTTTAAGAGAGGATTCCCTATTTCTCATCTTCTAACTATGGACAATTTGGTGTGTGTATCTAATTAAAATCAGATGCATTATGGGAAGGAACAGGCAGAGCTGAAAAAAATGAATACAGGACCTAATCTAACAAGCAAAATAGGATTCATTACAACTTCTATCAACCAAACAACTGTTACTGGCTGCATAAACAGTCCCCAAACAATAGTTCTGGCCACTCAGTGTTCTCAGGCAGCCTACTGTTCATCTTGAGAGTATCTTTCTAATCTGTACTATTGCTTCACTTTGAATGAAATTATCTTGCTAATTTTCAAGTCTGTGTGAACCCTTATTTCCAGCTCTTTGGATAAGAGGCCAAGAACCTGGAAATACCTGACTGCTGCCACCAATAAGAACTGGATAATGAGGTTCTGGAATTTGTACCTCCACGTAAACGACCTTGAAAGATGTGTTAGATTTTCTCATAACACAGTGATGTCAGTGTCGCGTAAAATCCCCTTTTCAAGCTGATTGTCATATCCGCACGGGAAATTCGAACTTCCTTTACTATATCCAACATTTTAGTTTTCTACCAGAATGGTATTGATTTCTCCATCTTATCCTTCAGGGTTCTGAATGACCTGACTATATTTGAAAATAATACTGATTCTCAAAAAAATAGTTATTTGCCGCCACTAAATATAGTCAAAAGAATTTGTCATCAAGATTGAATGCCAAGGTATTTCTGGAATTGGAATAAGACCTCCACAGAGTGATGGCTCTGAAATAATCTCAGAGGTATAAGTTCCAGTTACATGACTGACTGACAAGATATTGCAACGTGGCCATCTACAGTGGCTCTAACTCCCGTGTACTGGGCCAGGTTCTCTGCCTTGGTTCTCTGTAGGGCCCTTACAGTTCTCCTCTGGCCTGCCCTTACTCTCTTTCTGGATGGAGGCTACCCGATTGGGCTTACTTCAAATGTGCTATTTGTTATTACATGGCCAGGGTCAGGACAGATCCTTGGATTTTGCATTGTGACTTGACGGAGCCACCAGAATACCTGTATGTATTTCAACATTGAAAAGTGCTGAGTGGTAACTCCTAAACAACCTAGGACTGTTATAGGAAGGGACAAAGAGAAAGCAGGGTCTTTGAAAAATATAACTGTGATACAAAGAAAGCACTATGCAAAATAAAAAACCAAACAAACAAAATGTCTATGCTACACAAATGCCTTTGCGATACCAACACAGAGATAAGAGGCTAGTAACCTTTAAGTTCTCTTGGCACACAGTAGATGATCCTGTAGCCTCAGAGGTTCCAGCGGGGAAGCTGAAAATAGACTTGCATGGGGTGTGAGATGCTGACAGACTGATGGTTGCTGGCTGACCGGCCTTTGCTAAAATCAATTAGAAAGAAGCCTGGTTCTCCGCACTTCTCCTGATTCTCTACGGGTCGTCTGGGAAGTCAGCAAGTAATTAGTAACTAAACAATCAATACTTGTTTTCTTACTCAGTATTAAGTGGATTCTTGAAATTAATGGTACTTGGAGTCTTAGTCACTGTTGTGTTGCTCTGAAGGGACACTGTGACTAAGGCAGCTTATATAAAACACAGCATTTAACTGGGGACTTGCTTACAGATACAGACAGTTAGTCCTTTATCATCATGTCAGGGAGCATCACAGCACACAGGCAGGCATGGTGCTGCAGAAGAAACTGAGACCTCCACATAGCAGGCACAGAGAGAGACACTGGACCTGACCTGTGTTTGAAACCTCAAAGCCCACTCAGAAACACACCTCCTCCAACAAGGACACACCTTGTTGGAGGTCTAATTGGTCCTTCCAACCAATTAGCCAACTGTAGATTAAACATGTAAATATATCAGCTATAGGGGCCATTCTCATTCAAAACACCACATTCCACCCCCTGGCCCTCATAGGCTTGTAGCCATATCATATGCAAAATGCATTTATGCAACTTCAGAAGTCCCCATAGCTTTTCATTATCAATGCTGTCTAAGTCGAATATTCCTCTGAAACTTGTTAAGATGGAAACCCCGGACCAAATGCACACTTAACACATCCAGGCTTTCCCAGCATTCCTCAGTCCCCCACTTGTCACAGGGTCTGGCTGGCATACCCTGCCCTCTGAACTCTCCAGCACAAGGGCTCAGCTGCCCTCTCCCTTCCTCCACCCCAAGGTTTTCCTTTTACAATCTAGACATTTTGGTTATCTGCCCCTTTTGTGTCTTTGACCTCTTGGCTCCCTCTCTCACCTCTCTCTTCCCCAGTCCCCTCAAGGCCCCGCTCAGTCTGGCAACATCCGTTCTGGACACTCCCAGAAGTCTCTGCCTCTGTCTCCGCTCTCCCGTTTATCTGTAACACACTTTCCTCCTCTGCCACACCTGGGCACAGTCAGGCCCTTCCCTTTTCCCCTTTTTAAGTCGGTCTCTCAATTGTAACCCTCCAGAAAACAAAGTGAAAAAGCAGATGGCGTGCTCCTAACACAGAGAGCCACGTGTGCATTGCCACTCGTGAAGGAAGGAAAGGGAGTGTAATGAAGAAACAAGACTAAAACCTGTATGGCCAACTCCAAACTCTGCATCTCCATGTCTGATGTCAAGGCCTCTTCAGGTATCCAGCTCCTTTCAGCTTTGTAGACTGCAACCCACTTCTCTCTTTGGGGCTGGCTCCTCTCCCTGTTAGAAGCTTTTCTCGGCAGGTGTCCCACAACTCTGTCACCTTCATCATCTTGTCCCCACCTGTCCCCAACATAATCTAGGCTTCACTTGCACAGCTTGGTCGGTGGCCTCTCTGGACCTCCACGTAAGTCCTGCCTTGCCAAAGCTTGGCCTTGCTGACTTCACCTTGGACAAAGAGTCCTCAACCCCTTTATTTCAGTCCTTGACTCTTAAGCCAGAACCACCTGGCTGAAGTGCCAAGTTCTTCTGCTTGCTAGAACTTGGTAAGAACCAGGGACCCTCATTGTTATTACATTTGCCTAAGGGTTCAGCTGTTGGTTTCCTGTGTGACTGAAGCTTTCCTTTAATGTCTTTTCCCAAGTTGTAAGCTTAGCTGGGTGGGGTCTTGCCCTGAGGTTACTACTGTCTTTATTCTATTTAGCATCCAGCTTTTCTTTAAGCTTTTTAGCTCCTTGAACATAGAACTTGGCTTCAGCATCACCTTTCCTGGTGTTCTTTTCCTCCCTTCCTCACTTGCTCCTTTTCACTGTGGGTCTGTACTGGAATTGTCAGTAATAACCCTGTGAGAAAGTCGAAACTCAGGCCTCCTTGAAATCCCCTCTGCCAACAGTGTTAATCTAAAACCTTAGCCTCTGGTAGGTATTTTTGGACAAGGGCAAAAAGTAGCCATATTCTTTATTAAAAAAAATCACAAGAATGGTCCCTAAGCCACTTAACTAATATCCTTCCCCTTTGAAACCTCTTGAGCTGAGTCCACCTTGCTCTAGGCACCACTTCCAAACTCCTACTAGGATAGCCCAGTAAACCCTGGTTAAAGTGTTTGTCTTAGGGTTTCTATTGCAGTGAAGAGACACCCTGACCACGGCAACTCTTATAAAGGAACAGTGGCTCACAGTTCAGAAGTTCAGTCCATTATCATCACGGTAGAACATGGCAGTGCACAGGCAGACATGATGCTGAAGAGGAAGCTGAGAGTTCTTTCATCTTGACTCACAGGCAACAGGAAGTAGTCTGTTTCACTGGGGGTAGCACAAGCATATATGAGACCCCAAAGCCCGCCTCCATAGTGACACACTTCCTATTCCAACAAGGCCACTTCTTTTGGAGACCATTTTCTTTCAAACCACCACATTCCATTCCCTGGCCCCCAAAGGCTTATAGCCATTTCATAATGCAAAAAATGCATTCAGTCCAACTTCAGAAGAACTTATAGTCTCATACAATGGTCTAGAACTTATTTAAAGGTCTAAAGTTCAAAATCTCTTCTGAGATTCATTCAATGTTTTAACTGTAATCCTCTATAAAATCAAAATAAAAAATAGATCACATACTTCCAGTATATAATGGCACAGGATATACATTACCATTCCAAAATGTAGGGAAGGGAGCATAGGGAAGAAATACTGGACCAAAGCAAGACTGAAAACCAGCTGAGCAACTCCAAACTGCATCAAGGTGATCTTTGAGCTCCAGCTCCTTTCAGCGTTAGTGGCTGCTACACACTTCTCTGCTTCGCTGCTCTGCTCCCAGTTATCAGCTCTCCTTGGCAGGTATCCCATGACTCTGGCATATCTGGGGTCTCCAAGGCAATTCGGGCTTCAACATCACAGCTTCAAGCAATGATGTCTCTAGGCCTCCATTCAGGGACATTCTTGGCACATGCCTGACCTCAGTGGCTTCCCTTACTTACTTCTGCAGGCAAATTCTGTAACCACTTTCTTCTCTCCTTCACTCTAAAGCCAGAACCACATGGCCAAAGCTGCCGAGTTCTGCTCCTTGCTGGGCCTGAACATGGTCCTCTTGTTTAATTCTATCTTCACCAACCAAGGCTGACACAATTTCACCCATAAAACCTAGAGTACCTCACAACTTTAATCACTAAGTGGATTCAAATCTTACCTCTAAGCCAGAACTAAAGAACTGGACTTTCACTTTCTACTAAGGAGTTACAGTAACAAGCAGAACAGTGCATGTTTCTATTCTCTGCCTTTATTAGGAACAATTGATTGTAATTTTAGTTCCTGCACATTCATGGTGGGAAACATACAAGGCACAGAAAGATTTTATTGGCTCTACCCCTTATAAGAGGAAACTGTCAGTGCATTCGAGAATCCCATTAATGTATTTCTGCAGAGCATATTTCTACTGCACTGCTGAACGGCAGCCAGGTTTTGTCAGAAGAATAAATTATAAAATGATGTTTTCCTGGATTCAGAGAACTGCTGGGCTCAATGTTCAGTTTCCATACCACAAATCCATGACTCACCAAAAAATGACCAGGACTAAGGAGCACAGAATGTTTCCTTTGCTGTTGGCTATCACCGGCCCTTCTGACGCTTCCTGCTCTATACTGCGTCTGCAAACTCCACTCGCATCGGAACACGTATAAATCAGTATCATTGACAATGTTTAGACACAGCCCCAAGCCAGGCTCTTAGCTGAGCCTGTTCTTCAGGGCAAGAGTGTTTACTGTTCACTTCAACTTCAGTTTAAATCCATCAAGCCCTGACTGTAAGCCTGTGGCCTTTGAATGTTTCAGTAACTTACAAGTGTGCATCTCTAGGACTCCTGTGGTCCGCTGTGGCATGCCAGTGAGCACGTGGTGATCAGTTCGGTATAGGGAAAGAATCTTTTCTCTACATCTGACTGACTAAGCAAGTATACTTGATAAATAATTCTAGAATGCTTTATGTATTCTAGGCCCCATGCTCTGAGAGGGGGAAAGAACCAACCAGACAGGCTGTGTCAGCTGGGGACTGTCGAGATGGCCCAACGGGTAAGGGCACTTACCACCATGCCTGAGGGCATGAGTTTGATCCCCAGAACCAACATGGTGAAGGAGAGAAACGACTCCCACAGTTTGTTCTCAGACCACCACTGTGGTGTGCAGGAGCACGCCTACCCCCACCCTAAATAAATGTACTAAAACACACCAGCTTATGATGAAACTGTTGGCTAGACATGGGCAGGGATAATATGTAACAATGTACAATAAAAAGTTATCCACAAAGTGCTCAAGAAATAAGAAAGATTGTTTCTCCCTCACAGGGGAAGGAGGGAAGTCAGCAGAACTATTCCCTGGACGCAGTCCTAGATTTGGGCTTCAGGGTAATAGAATTTTCACTAACTTGTGGCAGAACGGTTTTATAAATGGTGGACAATGATTATAAAACCCCCAAATTCCATAAGGTAGCTGATTTAGCTAAAGTTGTGATCAGTCCATAAGTTTTCTATTGTGTTTTCTTTTCTGAAGTCATGACAATAATATGTGTGATAGATTTCTCTAATTAGAAAATGAAACTCAACAGACTCATTCTAGTCTTTTGGGGGTTTTCTTAGTTAAGGTTTCAGTTGCTGTGAAGAGACACCATGACAACGGCAACCCCTATAAAAGAAGACATTTAATTGGGGTGGCTCACCTATAATTCAAAGCTTCAGGCCATTATCATCAAGAAGGGGAGCATGGTGGTGTGCGCAAGAAGATGTGGTACTCGCGAAGTAGCTGAGAGTGCTACATCTGACAGGCAACAGGAAGTGGACTGACAGTCACACTGAGGGAAGCTTGAGCATAAGAGACCTCAAAGCCCACCCCCACAATGACACACTTCCTCTAACAAGACCCCACCTCCTAATAGTGCCATTCCCTTTGGGGGCCATTTTCTTTCAAACCACCACAGGGCAGTATTTTTTTTTTTTTGATTAGTTTTTCAAGGCCAAAAGATTAGAGCCTTGTTGGTGATGGTTATACATAAGTTGTCATTGGAAGAGAGAGGAATGCCTGCTTATTGGCTTAGTAGCTGCCTAGCCACGTCTGCAGTAAGGGAAAAAATAATTTGTAGAAAAGGAAAAGAGTTGTATACTTGCTTTACAGCTAGTTTTAAATGCTTTCCTTGTACTTTTTTGGTGAGTATCGGCAGAGGAGAAAAGGCCTCCAGAAGTGGAGAATGTGAACTGCAGAAAGCAGTTGGCAACAGAGGAACCAGAATAGGAACTCTTCCAACCCCAACCTTACACCATTAAGTAAAATTAAGTTTGAAGATAGATGCCTTCCACTTCTGTATTGCAGACTTAAAAAGAACCTTTGTATATGGCGCCTGTCCCTGCTGCCAGATTTTTGCCAAGGGAAGGGAGGAAGAATGAGTTACTGGATGTGTACGTCTAAGCAAGTCACCAGTAGAAGAATCTTTAGATGCCTGTGCTCAGTGACCTCACCCAACTTTCTGGCTGTAGCAAAGTTTCCCGTCCATTCAAGCATGGACCGTCCCAGAACTGCACCCACAACTTCTGTGAATGTGTCATTTTCGACAAGGGACTGAAGGAAAACCACAAGGACCATCGAAAAACTGAGGAATATCAAAGGTGTTTAGATTAGGTACAGGGTGGGATTTCTGTGGCTAAACTCTGAGGGCAGTGACCTTACAGGACCTTATCTGTCCTGAGCTCCTCCCAATGTGAGCGAGCTTCAGAAACTATCAAAGATTTCCTTGAAGGCTTGCCAGACAATTGTAAACAATTAGTTTCATTTCCCTGTGGAGACTCAAGCAAGAGCCTCTGAAGTCAGAAGTGCGTTATCCAAGTCCTTGTCCCAGCCTTTGCCAGCCCTGCTTCCTGCTCTTGACATCAAGGTTTAATGCCCCTTCATGGGTCTTTTCTAAGCGGATGGGATGTGCATGTGGGGACCACAAGCTGCTGCTCTTAAGTCTTAGGGTCTAATATTGCTGTTTTCTGGGAAGAATGCCGTTTTCTTGTGCTGTTTTTTGTTGTTTGTTTATTTCTCCCATACGTGGTCCCAATTGAAAGCTAATTAGTTCTTTCAGTCCCCAGGAAACTAAAACATCTGTACTTGATCAAAAAGTACACCAATATTTCTAGGACAGATCATTTCTTTTGATTAACTATTATATATTTAATCAAGTGAACCAAAATTTCTTATCAATATTTCTAGGCAAGGTATAGAAATAATAAGAATTTATGCAAATTATATAGCCTGTCCACAATCCTCAGACCGCTTCCTTCCGATGAATATCAGTGGAAATATCAGGTGGTGGTGGTAACTCACCAGGTAGGATGACGGAATTGTTCCTGCTTCCTATTTTGTTAAAGAGAGAGAGAGGTGGAAAGATGTGACCTTAGGGAGTTCAGTCCTAACCTAGGGGGCAGTCCTTACCTGGGGTGCAGTCCTAACCTGGGGAGCAGTCCTAACCTAAGGAGCAGTCCTAACCTGGAGGTGCAGTCCTAACCTGGGGATGCTGTCCTTACCTGAGGATGCAGTCCTTACTTGGGGTGCAGTACTAACCTGGGGTGCAGTCCTAACCTGAGGAGCAGTACTAACCTGGGGGTGCGGTCCTAACTTGGTGAGCAGTACTAACTTGGGGGGCAGTACTAACCTGGGGTGCAGTCCTAACCTGGGGAGAAGTCCTAACCTGGGGTGTGGTCCTAACCTGGAGGTGCATTCCTAATCTGGGGTATAGTCCTAGCCTAGGGTGCAGTCCTAGCCTAGAGTGCATTCCTACTCTTGGGATGCAGTCCTAACCTGATCTAGCACACAGAGCTGGGTCTTGACACCTGTCCGCTCTGAAATTACCAGCTGGACTGTCAGAGGTGAGAGGAACTGAGAAGACCTCTATTCCCCCTTTCATCCACACACCTGAGAGAAACAGATTTCATAATTAAAAGGAAGCAGAGGAGTCAAAAGGTTGCAGCTCTCCTTCGGGAAGCCTGGGGTAAAATTGAGTTGAACTAACCTGGAAGAACATGACTTTTTGCTATTAATTCATTCAGCCTGTCATTACTGGACACCTGGTGTGTGCCTGGCATTATTCTGGACACTAAAGATAAAACAGGACCACGACCCTGTTCTCATGGAACTTGCAGCCTGGTGGGAAGAACCATACAGCTCGAGTTTCACAGGAACCCCACGGCGATCCTGTCCTCCTATGGCACAGGGATGCCCTGGGACTTGGCTTGGTGCTTTCTGCAGCCTGAGACCCGTGTTTAATATTCCCTCAGAGACCGCGGGGTGTGTTTGTGGTACACCAAGTACCAAAGCCATAACTTCCAGCTAAAGTAGAGAGTATTTCTGACCTCGCAGAAATTATTGTCGTGGCCACGAGGATCTATTTTTGTTCCGCTTTCTCAAGTTCATGCCCTCTTCGGTAGCCAGCGATGAAAAGGCCACCCCGCTGAAGTGTCATAGAATAGGCTCTGTGTTATCCATGATATTGCAGCCTTGACACGCTGAGAAGCCCACTTTGATTTGCTCAACGTCATTGTGTGCTGAAAGCCCTGGGGCTGCCTCCCTGTGGTTTGGCTGTTTAATACATTTAACTTTTAGTACGCCATCTTAAGTTCCAAGGTATTTTGGGGGTCAGGGGTACGGGGGACTGAAACTAGGGCAGGGCATCAATGCGAATCTTAACAAAGATTAGAAAGCTTAGATGAGACCAAAGCCTAGATGATATTGTTTGGTTGGTAGGGCATGTGCCTTCAGGTTTCTGTAGGCTGGCTCGTGGTTTGTAAAGGAGGAAGGCTAGTTTTAACCTTAACCTCACCTCTACCCCTTGTAAAAACAACATGAGGCTCAAGCTGAACATGTTAGGTATTGAATTTCAGCTGTGGAATGATGTTTCATGTCAGTATTTTCTTTCTTATCTGGACCATGTTTAGACATTAGGAATGGGAGCTCTCTCAAGTATGCAGATGGTGGGAAAAGACATGTCTCTTGCAGGGTCCCCAGCCAAAATGTAAGGACAGCTAGTTGCTACTCAGCCTGTCTTGAGTTAGCAGGTTTTCACCCCAGCCTTTGACTCCCAAGTCTTACTGATAAATAGAATATAGAAACTTAATTTAAACCTACATAGCCCTGCAGCAGAGCCGGGCCGCAGGACCAGAAGCCTTGCCAAGGCACATCCTGAGTGGTCTGCAAGGCGCTGACTGTGGGGCCTCAGACAACAGTTAAAATATCAGCTGCTAAGCCGATAGAAAAGCATCAGGGTCCCAGCTCCTCCCTGGCTCTGGGTGCAGGTTCTACTCCTAACTCTACGCGTTCTTAGGGAGTCAAATAAACATGGCTCGTGGCCAAGCAATTAAAATAGAAGGTATTACAGCCAACAGTGCTTTCAACGTTCAGCTTTTAGTGTTAAAAGGTAGATCATAGCCAGGGAATGCTGCTGGTCTCCCCAAACTGTACCAACCAAACTGCATCTCTGCAACTGATAAAAATCCAGGTCATTCTCTCAAACCTTTGGATCCTAGACCCAAGAATAATGAAAAATGAGTGCCTATGAGCCTATCCAGGGAGCTGGAAGCCTTTTAACAACACTTCCTGCCATCAGAAAGGTGGAATATGGTACACTGTAAGAAGAAGGTTAGCCAAAATTAAAGCAAGATCCAAGAAAAAGACACTAGAATGTCAAAGATAAACATGGTGATCCTGCTGGTCAAACACCAACAAGCCACACTCCTAAACTCGATAGATATTGCTAAACTTTCAAAGTCTTGGGATAAGGAGCCTTCTGAAGCTTAAGAGTAAATGTCTTTGTTCTAAGTCCTGGTGATTCCGTGTTATAGTAATAAGGGTCTGAAAAGAAATGAGCACAAAAAGTGGAAGGGGTTCTTCTGGGAGTGGCTTCCTCAGCTTCTGGGAGTGGCTTCCTCAGCTTCTGGGAATGGCTTCCTCAGCCACTGGAGGAACCACTCCTTCAGGCCAGCTCTGTGAAGCAGTGGCCTTGGGTTGCCCTCCAGCAGGCTGTAGGAAGCTGATGGCCCTTGCAATCCAGGAAGTGTCTGCTGATGAAACCAACTTCTGGAGGATTTCACAGTCAGACGTAAACAACTTATACCCTTGACGTCACAGAATCCCCCAAACCCAAGACCACAGTCCAAGGCTTGGTGTTCCGTAATGTCATGGCTGTTGCTTAAGTCAGTTCATTCAGGGTTCCTCTGGCTCACAGCCAAACACTTACTAAGATCTGTGCTAGTTAAGGTCTGTTTCCTGACCTTTTAATCAAAAAATGGGGTCAAACACCTTATTTTAGTTAGATAAAGGCATTGTTGTATTTTTGAAAGCTACTTTTAGTGTTATATGGTCAATCTACTTCAACTGGGTGAGCAAAAGAAAACTATTAAACAGATTTCTTTGGGGGCATTTTGCTAGAATCTAAGCTATGTTCTAGAATTTCTCAGCTATACACAGCCAGAAATCCCTGAGGCATCGTTATGCTGGGAATGATGTACTCTATGAAAGCCTAAACCCATTAACAGGAACCCTGAAGAAATCCATGTTGCATTTAAATTACCTCTTCCAGTTTTCACCAACAGCTTGGAAGTCTGTGTATATAGTTTGCCTTAAACTCTGAGGCAGGGAAACTAAGAACATCATAGCAGAACAGTAATCCTGCAGGGAAATAATGCATAAGAACATGAGCAGTCGCGAGCACCCAAGGGCGTGAAACCTGCTCGGATAGCTATGGTTGGGATCTGGAATGTCCCCACAGACTTGTTTTGAAGTTTTGAATATTTGTGCTCCAGCTTAGTGGCCTCGTTTTGCGAGTTTGGGGCCAGCTAACTGAAGTAGGTCACTTGAAAGTCATACATAGGTGGCCCCTAATTTCAACCCCACACCCTGCTCCCTGTTTTGCCTTTGTGCCAGGAGCCCGCATTGCGTCATTGCGTGCTCCCACGGCTCGCAACTCCACTGTGTCTCCTTTGATGTGACAAACTGAGACCGTCTGAAACTGTAAACTACACGTAGTTCCTGTAGCTTGTAATCCTGACCCTTGAGAAGCAGAGGCAAGGATACTTAATCAGTTCTAGGCCATCCTGGATTACTTAGCAAGTTCCAGGCCAACCAGGGATACCTAGTAAAAGTCTCAACTCAAAAGACAACAGGCTGGGGAGATGGCTGAGTGGGTAAATGCTCGCTGTGCAAGCATAAAAACTTGAATTCAGATCAGCAACACCGCATGAAAAGCCAGGTGTGGCTCGTGTGTCTGTAACTCCGCTGCTGAGGGTGGGGGCTGCAGATCCCTGGGTTCACTGGCAGTCATTCCAGTCTGAATGGTAGGCTCTGGGTTTAATAAGAGCCCTTCTCAAAAGCTAGAGAGTATTAGAGGAAGGTACCCCACTGACCTCTGGTCTCCCCAACACATGCTTACACACACACACACACACATACACACACAAGTATATATGTACACACATAAAATGGAATAAAAAGTACATTTAAAAATTGAAACTATTGTGGCCATATTGGGGACTGAGGGACATGCAGCTGCTGGAGCTGCACCAACCTGAGTGGCCTGGGTGTCATCCAGACATGAGCTGCTACTGAGGTCCCTGTGTGGCCCCTGCAGTTACAGCCAGAGGTTATATTGATGTCTATGGCTCCTGTTACCATCAAAGGTCATGCCTGCTCTATGTTGAGGTCCCTTGCCATATTCCCACAGGGCATCTGTGAAACATGTGTTGAACCACTTGTTGAAGTATGAAGGCCATGCGGAACTGGTCCTGCCTCTCACTGGCCTAGGGAAAGCTGCCCTCCCCCCACAGGAGAGCCTCCCCTACCCACACTGGGCTCCCCCTCACTGGAGAGCCTCCCCTGCCCCCACTGGGCCCCCCCTCACTGGAGAGCCTCCCCTGCCCCCTGGGCCCCCCTCACTGGAGAGCTGTTTTGGGAAAGCTGGTCCCACCCCTCACCCTGGGAGTGGGAGAATTGACTTGGCCTCTCTCTCCTGAGTGCTCTGGTGAGCATCCTGGACTGACCAACTCAGCTACCACCCAACACATTACACAATGACCATTTTCAGGTAAAGCTCTGTGGACGAAAGGGTCTACTGCATTGTGCCCTGCAGCTCCCAGTGCTGCTGAGATGAAGGAAGAAGGGGGCAGAAAAGACAGAGGAGTGAAGGGGTTGGTGTTTTTTCTTATTCGTTTGCTTTTCTGTTTGTTTGAATTAATATTCTTATTTGTAGTTTTTACTGATTGATTGATTTTGATTTTTTAAAAAGTTTTCCTTTTGGGGTGCTACAAGGGTGAGGGCAGGTACAGAGGGACTGGGAAATGAGTGGGATTGGGGTGCATGATGTGACATTCCTAAAGAATCAAGAAAAGTTATGTTTAAAATAAAAAAAAATCTCTGAAACTCCGAGCCAAAATTAATCTTCCCCCAAGTTGTTTCTGTTGGGTATTGTCTTAGTTAAGGTTCCTATTGCTGTGAAGAAACACTATGACCACAGTAATTCTTGGAAAAGAAAGTGTTAAATTGGGGCTTGCTTACAGTTTCAGATGGTTAGTCTTTTATCATAGCAGAAAGCATGGCGGGAACATTGTGGCATACAGGGTGCCAGAGCAGTAGACACTACACACACACACACACACATACATACACACATACACACACACATACACACACAAACACACACACATACACGCACATACACACACATACACACACACACACACACACGGGGGGGGGGGTTGGGGAGAGAGAGAGAACTAGGCCTTGCATGGACTTTTGAAACTTCAAAGCCCATACCCAGAGACACTTCCTCCAACAAGGCCACACCTACTCCCACAAAGCCACACCTCCTAATCCTTCCCACATAGTGCCATTCCCTGACAACTAAGTACTCAAATATATAAGCCTATGGGGACCATGCTTATTCAAACCTCCCCAGGTGTTTTGTCAAATAATGTAAAAGTTACCGCTGCGCGACCTTTGTGACCTGCTTGGATTTCTTGGAGGAAGGGGATCTGGAAACCATGGAGGAGCTGACTAGATTAAAGGCTTAGGAACCTGTGAGATGTCCAAGGCTGCAGACAAGTGGAAGGGCAACACAGCGTGTTCTTGCAGAGTACCGCACACGGAATACCGGGATCGACATGCATGCTAAGGCAAACCCTTGGGTTTTTCTCTTCTCCACCTTCCATATATGTAGAGCTCTAATCTTTACCTACCCATTTGATTGACAGATTCAGCATAGCTTTCCAGGCTCTTCAGGTTCTGGCCCCACCCTTGCTGATGCTCTTACACACCATGAACCCTTTGTCCTGTAGTCCAACAGCTTTTGCTCAGGCTAGCCCACACCTCATATGTCTTTTCCTTTCATCTCCAGCTATGAGCTTTTCCTGAAACCTGCCCTAATAAGGCTACCTACTTTGACATGGTCTCTGATTGATCCCTTTGTCCCTTATCCTCATCAGTCTCTCTCCTTCAGAGTGTCCCAGAACCAGGAACAGGACACAGTGTTCATTCAGCTCTGTGGCAAAGGAAAAGCTGTGGGCTCTGGAGTCCTGTCATCTGAGTGCTGTGCCCACCCCGTCCCCCGAGGACTCTGGCTATCTCCTTAGACATCACCTGCCCCCACACAATTCTGTAATTGCCTATACACCTGTGTATTTCACATTTGGCTGTGCCCACCTTCGGACACGCGTCTGTACTACCCTGGCAAGGAACATGGTCTGGAAGCCCCTGCAACTGTTTCCTGTGGGAAGCCGAGGGAACTCATCCATCCCAGTTGCTTTTCTTCTAAGCGTTACGACCTTGGAAAGTTACATAACCTACCCGTGACTTTGTCTCCTCACAACCTGGGTAATCACACCTACTCATAAAGGTTACTGAGGCGATCTATATTTTGGAAAAAAAAAAGAGACTATAAATGGTGTTGTGGGGGGGCAGAAAATGAGGGAAGATGTGTGTCACCAGAATGGTGAGTAACTAACCACATCACAATGACGAAGGTGGTGACAGCTAGAACGTTTTCTGTAGCTGTCACCTGCTCGGTGTTTTAGGCCATTATCTCATTAGCTCTGCCCAGCATTTTGAGGAAGATATTAGGAGAATAAGAAAACTGGGACCCAGGCAGCAGGGAGTCAGCCCAGGTGGCCCAGCTGGGAGTGAGAGGAGGCCTTAGAAGCTAAATGTTGTCATTTCTGCAGCCTTGACACGACAGCTGCTCTCCTCGGGTCAGCCGTCCTCCTCTGACATCGGTTCTTCACAACCCCAAAGCCAGCGAGCACACTGGGTCCTGCAAGGATCAGAGAGGAAACCGAAGGGGCCTTCATAGAGTGCAAGGGAGGAGGTACAAACTGTGCCAGCCACAGGGAGCTAATCCACAGAGAAGTCAGGACAGGAAGGAACAGGGGGAGTGGCGGAGCTCAAGAGTGGCTAGGCAGGCAATGGACAGAGATCGAGAGGTGGTTCTGTAATTTGAAGAGGTGATGAGGGGCCAAGACTATTTTAGGCGGCACTGTAGTCAGTATTGACCTGCGAAAAGGGCAAGTCCTCTACTTCATGGTCAACAGAGGGGAGGCCCCCAGAGGTACCGTGTGTGTGTGTGTGTGTGTGTGTGTGTGTGTGGAGAGAGAGAGAGACAGAGAGACAGACAGACACAGGCACACACACACACACACACACAGAGACAGACAGACACAGACACACGCACACAGAGATAGAGACACACACAGAGAGAGACTGACAGACAGACACAGACACAGAGAGAGAGACAGACAGACACAGAGAGAGAGAGAGAGAGAGAGACAGACAGACACAGATACACACACACACCGACAGAGACAGAGAGAGAGAGAGAGAAAGAGAGAGAGAGAGAGGCACACTTTGATGTTCAACCTCACAAACCTCCCCAGGAATCCTCCAAGTTGGGTTCTGTGACTTCCACTGTCCATAAGAGGTGTTGAGGGTGACACTTAGCAGGCTGTGGGATATAGATCCGAGTAGCTGGGGAGGCAGTGAGTGAGAAACAGCGGAGTGGACTGGAACTCGATGGATAAGCTCACTCCCAGTCACAGGTCTCCCTTCAACCCCAAAGGCTCGCCTTCATGTCCACCCAGAGCCGGCGGAGCTTACAGGCAGGAGTGGGGCTTGCCCAGGACCCCATTTTCTTCTCGCACAAATTGAGTTATTCACCTAGAATTGAGTCAGTTTGCTTAACTATGGGATGGGAATCTAAGTGCTTTACCTGGGCTGCAGAGCTGTGTACAGGGACTGCCCCTGGCAACTGTAGTGCTTGGTGAGGGGAGGTTGTCACTCCCTTTGTTCTGTCTGGGGCTACAGCAGGAATCTATCACCATCACCCATAGGCTCCTCGTGGGTATGTCTTTAGGGTTTGGTTAACCAGATTCTGCTTAGTGGACCAGATTGAATCAATAACGAAAAACTCCAGACTGAGAACTTTCTTCTATGCTGGAGCGAAGTGATCCCAATCTTTAGGGACCTTTAGAGCCACATTTTTCCATATCCTTAGGGCTCTATTAGGCGTGGTCCTGCTGGGAGCATCCGTATATGCGGATGCTGGGGCAGGCAAAGCTCAGCCTGATGTTGTCGCTGCTCTCTATGCCTCCTGGGGTGGAGAACCGTTCAGTTTCCATGTGTCTCTCCCGCCATGTACAGATTATAGCTATAGCCTGACACATGCCAAAGTAATTTTATTTTGGAAAACTGGTGAAAGGGCTTCATCTTTTTCTCTATTTATTTTTAGTTTTTACTTTTTAAGAAAGGGGACTTAGAATCTGCTGGAAACAGAAGGAAATTCTGGGCATGCTCAGAGGCTGAAGCCTGGAAGAAGGAAAAGACACTTCTGGTCTCCTCGATGGAAGCCCTGGATCTGCATGCCACAGTGGTAGGTGAGTGTACCCATGCCTTAAGAGGCCTCAGTCAGAACTCTTTACAGGAGATCCTTCCTTTCCCAAACCAAGCAAAGAACATTATACGACATTATTTCCGAACAGCAGAATGGACTGAACAAAAATAGGCACGAGCCAAGAGTGATCTTCATTCAGATTCGCAAACCCAGTCTCTTCTTACACCATTCGATTCAATCAGATAAATGTCTCCATAAAACGTTCTGAAAGGCTGTGCTTTGGAATTGGGCATCGCCATTTACAGGTGACTTTTCCCATGGTGGAAAGCTTATGATTTAATAGGCCCCCCGAAAGCACCCAGTTGATAAGAATTATAATAGAACCCCTTGACGGTGTCTTCTCCCCCTCCCCCTTTACAATATCTGGCAGCCTTGCTTGAGAAGCTATACCCTTTTTTTCAAACCTCTCTTAGTTTTATCAGATGGGGATGCCAAAATATTTTGCCAGCTTCCAAGGCAACTAACGGAGGAGGCAAAGCTGTTGCTGCTCAGATGTATCCTTGGGAGGTGTGTGGAAGCCCAAGAGCACACAGGTCACATGCCCCGGGCCGAGAGCACACGCTAATGTTTGTGTGACCCAGGCAAGTCCCGTGACTCTGCAGATGGCCCTCTTCTTCAAGCAATGGCTATATTCTGGTAGGTGCCCCACCTGCCTAAACAGTTGTGGGAAGACACGGGAGAATGTCTGACAAAAGGTTTTGAAAGGCCAGAAGCCACACAGATGCAGGAGACATATATATATATATATATATATAAAATTATGCCACTGTGACCATCTGTCTTCACCCAAAGCTAGTGTGGAGAATTTTATTTCTCCAAGGGAAAACTTCTCTCTTTCCAAGTTGAAATGGTTAAAGTCCATGGGCTTTATCGGACAAAGTCACCAGCCCCTCTCACCGAAAGTGAGAAGGTGTTTTCTGGTGCTGATTCAGACAGACAAGCCCGAGTCTCATCTGTACACCAGCTCCCCTGATGACGGCCCGGGCACTCCGTTCTTGAACTGGGGAAACATTGGAGCAAACATCTTTTGCTCTGTGGCTCTGCACCTGCATGGAGCCAGCCACTTTAGGGTTCTGCCTTCTTCTCAGAGGGCCAGACAACATCAGGCAAATGCAGGAGCCCACAGTACGGCACTCCAAGGACTCTGCATTGATCACCACATTCACAGGGTCAACAAGGCTGAAGTTAGAAAATTATCTAGGCCAAGACATGGAAACTAAGCTTCGAAAGCAGGTTCAGTTAGGTAAGTAAGTAGAGTTAACAATCACCAGCCGTTTCGTATAAAGGCTCTTCTGAGTTCTGACCAGCTGTTAATGATGACCGGTATGCCGTCATTAATACTAGCAATACCACACCTTCGATGGCTGCCAATGCCACACCTTCGATGGCTGCCAATGCCACACCTTCGATGGCTGCCACTGAGTGCAGAACAAGGTGTGTGTGAGGCACAATGCTAAGCCGCTTGCGTGTGTCCGTTTGTTTGATCCCCGCGTAACTCAGACACAGGTATTTCTCCCATTTTACAGAGGAGGAAGAGAAGCCAGGAAGTGTTCACCGAGTTCCAAAGTGTTAGTGTTTGCAGTAGCCCACAGGATGCAGAGTAAGGATGGTTATGAGTGCGTTGTAGCTGCCTATTCTGTTTACGGACAAAACAATTGCGTATGAACATGTCATAGCTACCTACTCTGCTCATAGACAAACTCTATATGAGTATGTCACAGCTACCTCCTATTCTGTTTAGACACAAAATCACATTTATAATTTTTTGTTAAAAAAATTAAAGATGAAATCACTTTACCCCAAACCTCAAAGTGTCCTGGAAAACATACCCCAAATAAAACTGACCCACAAAATCTCCCTGAAGTCCTTCCTGACTTTCTATTAGTGGGTTAACAGGGAGAGGCCCGCGACTTCAAAGCCCTTCCTCCTACCACGCTTTCTGACCAGATGAGTCAGAGGAGAAATCCGCAGCTTTGGCCACAGTGGACACTCACGTCCCCTGTGGCTCAGCGGCGGAACATCAAGACCATCTGCCTTTGTGCCCAACAGTTAAGCATCTTCTTTTCTAGTCTTAGTGTTGCTTTTAAGAGAATGAAACCAACTTTCGTTATCCCTGCTGGAGTCTCGTTCTGAAGATTCTATATTTAGGCATTTTCTCCTTTTGCTTAGTAGGAGTCAGGCCTAGACTGTCAGCTGCCAAAAATACATGTCCCTGCTCTTTTAATCTCCACATTAGATTTTGCCAAGCTTCATTGCAAAGCCCGTCGACTCTATGAGGGTTTCACACTGCGAGTCAGAGAGCCTGACTTTCAAATCCCTGGACATGGCTTAGTTATCATTCAAAGGAGCAGACAACACTTTCCTGACTTTCTACCCCATTGAAAATGTTAATTTCACATTAAACCGTGCTATCAATGGATGCCCCAGAAGTACCAGGCAGAAAAAGCTCTGGACCTTTCCCCAGAATGAAATGAGAAAGAGAGGAATACCAGCAGCCCAGAAGTCTCCCAAGGCTCTTCAATTGGCTCAGTGTGGCAACCATGAAACATTGCCCTATGTCTAGAAAAAGTCATCAAGGCATCAAAGTCCAAAATATTCTATGTCTGCTCCCCTCCAAGTACCCAGCAACGGGTAGGAAGCCGTGGAGAGGCAGATAGCTACCTCCACAATCTCTGTTCCCGATGTTCTCTGTGATAGTCTTCCCACAGCGTTCCTGCTGCCACACAGAGGTTGGAGGACTCTCAGGAGGCTACATCGGATGGACTTGCCCATGAACAGAGTAGAAATTGGGGCCTTTCTAGCTTTCAGAATTCAGGCATAAGTACTTGGAGCCCTAACATTGCCTGGTCTATGAGCTCCCCATGTTTTCTTCTGCCCACACAATGATTTGATCTTTGTCCCTTGCCCCCTCTAGGTCACTAAGCAGAGTCACAGGGGCCTTAGATCCTTGTGCACAGTACTTTCCTGTTTTGTTCAGGTCTTAGTCCAGACTAAATTTTCCACTCCCTGCAAGTTTCAAACCCCATCTTGTCTGAAACGCCCCACCCTCAAATTCCTTGACATCGCTCTAAAGATTAAAGCTCCTTCCTGGCTTTCATTTAACTTCTTCTCGAGGCCATATCTGTATCCATATCAGCAGCACACACCACAGCCAAGGGAACGGAAGTCCTGCTTCTGCATCAAGCTGGATAAGCAGGCCTAGGAGAACGCAAGCTAGAGGAGAGGTGAAGAGGCCCTGGAGCAGTCAGGACGGTGGAGCTCCCTGCTCCATGCAGACTGGGAAGTAAAGAGGCCCTGGAGCAGCCAGGACGGTAGAGTTCCCTGCTCCATGCATATTGGGAAGCTTTAGCCTCTGCATCTTTATACTCTGATGGCCCCTCTTCCGCTTTTAAATGACATAGCTCCCAGAGCTGCCATGCTCACTTGTCCATTCCCCTGTTGTGTTCAGCATCCCTTCACTAAACAGTGTGTGCACAGATGTTGTATGAAGGGCTGCTTGTTGGTTTCCAGCTTAGACCCGAAATAATCACACAGAAACTGTATTAATTAAATCACTGTGTGGCCCATCGGCGCCAGCTTCTTATTGGCTAACTCTTATATTAATTTAACCCATTTCTGTTCATCTGTGTATCGCCACATGGCTGTGGCTTACTGGCTATAGTTCCCAGAATCTAGCTCTGGCAGCTCCATGGTTTCTCTCTGACTCCACCTTCCTCCTCCCATGCTATAGGCCAAGCCAGTTTCTTTATTCATTAACCAATAAAAGCAAGACGTAGACAGAAGGACCTCCCACACCACTCAGATCTCTACAGTACAGTTGCATCTAGCAGAATGACAGTAAGACAGTTGTGGTGTCTACTTCTTGCAGGGAGGGTGTGTGTGTGTGTGTTGGAAACAGGGTAGGACCAGAAACAGTGAGTAAGGCAGCTGTGGAGGAACACAGCAATGAAGGCAGAACACAGCGACAGAGGCGAAGGTGATGGAGTTTACAGGCATGGCGCTGCTACCGTTGTTGCTATTTCTGCTCCTTCTTGTTTGTAAACACAGAAGAGGCATCAGCAAGAGGCCAGTAAAGGCCTAATGAGGCTGACGATGGCCACAGAGCATGGGAACAAACAAGACACCCGAAATCCAAGTCAAGGACCATGCCACCACCAGCATTATGATTTTAACAATTCAAATGACACAGATTGAATATATTTATGGTTATTAAAATGTATGTGTGTGGAATGGCTAAATCAAGCAATTAATATACTTATCACCTCATATACTTAACATTTTAATGCTGAGAACACTTAACAATCTCTCTTAGCCTTCTCTCTCTCATATACATACACATCCTCTTTTTCAGTAGTCAGAATTTAGTGACAGGAAGGCTCTTTCCCTGGAGCTACACCTCCAACCATCACTGTATTATAATTTGCGGTGGTCACCACTGCCCACACCAGAGCTCATGGACTTTGACCCACATCTTCCTAGTCCATCTGCACTCCAGCTCCTGCTACTGGTCATTTCTTTCCTCACTTCTAGGATTTTGGTCTCTTTACATAATTCTTATTTTAATGTACAGCTCTGGGCATGTGTGTCCCCTTACTGAGGTTTCCCTGGGTGTGTTCCTGAGGGCACCATCTGTGATAAGAAGGCTCCTTTCTTGACTCCCTTCTGTCATTGCTCTGCATTTACCCTGTGTTCTATCCACCAGGGGCTCCCGGATACTTTCTTTGTGTGGTGTTTTTTTTTGTTTTTTTTTTTTTTTTTTTTTTTTTCTGACAATCTTGTTCAATTTTTCCAAGCTCTCGTGGTGGCTATCCTGATTTTACATTTATATCTCTAGTGTTAGTATAGTTTGCGGTTTAATATTTATGCCTCTACTTCCAGAACCAGACCGAGGTGTCTCTAATACAAGGACTTTACCCTCTTTAACTTCTGTCTAATGCAGAGACCTTCTTAGACCAGGCACTCAGCAAGGACGAAGGAACAAGTTCTACCCTTAAGAATAAAAATACAGCAAGATGACCACTTACAGCATAAATTCCTAAGTCAATAACTATTCAATTTTTAAGTGAACATTTTAGTGGAGCACCATGAATAATAAAAGAAATCCATTCTACTGGTGAGTGATATGTGCTTGTACCAAAACTTAGATCACTGAGGGAGGAAGACCAGGAGTTCATGATCAGCCTGGGACACATTATGAGTTACTATTTCTTTCTTTAATTCCTATTCCTCCAGATTTCTAAAATTACATTAGGGCTGGAGAGTTGGCTCAGCAGTTAAAAGCACTTGTTTTCTTTTTCTCTTTTAGGGAAAGCAAGTTTGTTTCCCAGCACCCACATGGTGACTCCCAACCATCTGTAACTCCAGTTCTGGAGAATCTAATCCCTCTTCGGACCTCCTTAGGCACTGCACACATACATGAAGCACAGACATACATGCAGGGAAAACATTCATACAAATAAAATAATAAATACAGCTTTAAAGGCTTTAAGAACTACTTTAGGAATACATTTTCATGAAAAAATTAAAGTTCCATGTAATAACAGATTTTAAGATGATAGAGGTTTAATTCTTGATATACAGAGGAGTCAAGAGAAGGGATTGGTATCCAAATCATGCTCATCAAGAAACTGGGCTCCTAGTCCTTTGTTTTTTTTTTTTTTTTTTTTTGCTGTTCAACATGGCCTCATGCCTGTGCTCCAGTCGGCATGAAGTAGGAAGAGCCAAAACCTTTCACCCCCCAGACCTGATACTTTGGAAGTTGTCCATAATACTTCATTTATATTTTATTTATCAACACTTAGTCATGCAACCATATCTGGCCATAGGGGCAGGTAGGAAATGTGGCCTTATTTGCAGTTCCCAGAATAGTAAGCCCCAAAATAGTAGGTGTCGTGTTAAGGACCAAGAGAGGAAAGAGATTTAAAGTGGACAGCAGACTTGATTCTAGCTGGCTCCTGTATTTCCTGGATCTTGCTCATTTAGGCAAGCATTGCTCATGGCAGAAGACCTGGATTCTGTTTGTGTAGCTAGCTCACCAAAATAGGTAACATTCACAGGAGGAAATGTGCTATGTTTGCTCCTCAGAATGAGGCAGATACTGAATAAATAATAATTAAAGGAAACAATTGAAATGTTAAGTTTAAGAAGAACCGTTGACTTGGAACACAGAACGTACACCTGATGAAGCTGATGCCCGTTTCTCGCTAAGATGAAATGCCTAGAGCTATGTGGTACCAGTTGTGTTTTTGTCAATGGCATTTGACTCTATTTTAGTCCAAAACAACAAGGCAGCTCACAAACCAAGTTCCTAGACCTGCAGCCTTGGAACGACTCAGAGTTGTAACACTCCCCAATCCATTATGAATTTCTCGCCCGTATATTATAAACAGCAATATCTTCTTCCCAGAGACTTTATGAAAATTAAGTGAAAACATATTCAGCAGTTTCAATATTTCAGTCGACCCGTGCTGTGAGGCTCCGGGGAAGTAAGTAGATGCCAAGTCGTGTGGTGTGCTGGATCAAACAAAGTAGTATTCATGCTGGAGAAGATTAAAAACCAAAGCTTCTGAGGCCCGAAAGATGGCTCAGTGGTTAATCATTCATACTCTCACAGAGGACCAGAGTTCAGTTCCCATCACCCGTCCTGGTGCCTCACAACGCACTGGAACTCCAGCTCCAGGGGACCCAATGCCCTCTCCTGGCACATTTTGCACATAATAATAAAAAAAAAAATAGCCACAAGGGTCTCTCATACCTCGCTCTCACAGCTGAACAACGTTCCCAGAGCAGGCTATGTGGAGCTAAGAAAGACTGCAAGGCACAGGGGTCACTGTCCCCAGCACCATCGAAATAGTAATGGAGGCGGCAGTGTAGATGATGGTGGTCACCTGTTCTTGGAGCGTGAGGGCTCCTCTTGTGAGGCAAGAGCCCCAAACTGCCCACCAGCACCATTTTATATTCTGTTCATGCTGTCATAGTCCTTTCTCTGACTCTGTATCAAGCGGTCATTGGTGAGATATCTTGTAACAAAATTCCACTGAGTGAGTGGTTGGTATCCAAGTTGGTGCACTAGCTCCAGTTCCAGAGGAGACCTGTCCAGGTGTTGCTTATCAGGTTGTCTCCTGAAGGCTGTGGAGGGAGAAGCTGTCTTACGTCCTTCTCCTTGACTTGAAGAAGGCTGTCTCTGCTTCCTGTCTTCTTACGTCATCTTTCTTCTGCGGGTGTGTGTCTCTGTGTCCACACTTCCCCTTCCCATAAGGACGTCGGTCCTATTGAAGAAGACCCCATCCTACAGACTTTACCTAATCACCTTTATAAAGATTTTAGCTCCAAAAAAAAAAAAAACCCTTTGTATTTTGAGGTCAGGACAGCAAGCTCTCTTTTCTGTGGGGAGGGGGGTCACGATTCCATCTACTTGCCAAAGAATCTTCCAGGGATGATGTGGCTCTCCTGAAGATTCTCCTACGTGGAGAGCATGTGGGTGTCGGTGGTGGGAGCGCTTCTCACTTTCTGTGGCTGCCTTGTGTTGGTGAAATAGAATTAGAAACAAAACCTCCTACCGCCAGAACAGCTTCTTCCCAAGAGCAGAGGAGAAAGAAACAGTTTTGTTATTGAACAAGCACTGAAATAGGATGCACGAACATCGTGAGAAAGCTGCTAAGGAGGCTGCAAAGACAGAAGGAAATGTTGCTCCCTATAGACAAGCAGAGACATCCCACGCGGTTCTGGAGATCAACAATACCTAGTCCTCAAGTAAGAGGACTTCCCAGGGCAGTTTGTCGTGTTGCTGTTGTTAATGCACCTGCTTTGGGGCCATCGCTTTCTTCCCCTGAGAGATTTACAAATCTTGTAAAAGGTACATAAGCCTCTTGCCGACTTTTCAGCCCAGGTCTCTCTCTCTCTCTCTCTCTCTCTCTCTCTCTCTCTCTCTCTCTCTCTCTCTCTCGGACTTGAGAGTTAGCTCTTTGAAAGGCAATGGTCAGTTGGGGTGTGAGGTATGAGGGGTGGGGTGGAAGCGGTTGGGAGATGATAGGAGTGCTTTCTGAGTCTGAATTTCCAGATCCTGAGTTCAAGTTGGGTGCAGTAGTACAAACTTCTGCAATTGCAGGGCTCCCAGAAGGAAATGGGGTTAGAGGCAGGAGGATTCCCAGAAGCTCCTAGACCACCTAGCCTGACTTCCATAGAAGAAAATCAGCAAAATTTTCAAAATGATTCAAAACTAGGTGGGAGGAAAGAACCAATACCCCAAGGTTTTGAACCCTACAATGTGTGTCAGCATACATGTGCCTGCGTTCACACACACACACACACACACACACACACACACACACACTCTCTCTCTCTCTCTCACTCATAGATAAATCACATTCATAAAATTTTAATAAGTAAACAAATAAATACAAGAGTGAGGGCCAAGAATGACTGTGACCCTATCAGTCAGGAAACAGGAAAATGAGAGTCTATACCTCTATTAAATACTCATTGAAAATACATCAGGAACATCATTTTTCTGTTGTGTTTCTGAGAATTTCACATCTTATTTTTTTCTTTTTCAGTTTCATTTTTTTATTGCTTCTTGTACTGAAGTTTCCATGCTAAACTAAATGAGCTCATTTTTCCTTGTCCTTCACAAAGGCGGTCTTGAGTTGGGGGTTTGTGCTCCACATTGGCCAGCTGTGGATGTCCCCCGGGCCTGCTCTTGAGGTCCTGACAGGCAGGATATGTCCTCAGCTGCAGCCACTAAAAACACCTTCTGTGCACGTTCGCTACCTTCCCTTTCAAAAGGTGTGGGCGCCTTGCCCATCTCCTGTCTCCCTCTGTCCCTCTGTCCCTCCGTCCTCCATCCGCCCCCCCACTGCCTGCCTCTCTTCTCTTCTGCATTCCTGTCCCCAGAGGCTGGTCTCCCCTCTCCCCTCACTCCTATTCCTGTTCACTTTCCCCCATTAAAAATTCCTTCCACCTAAACTCTGTCACATGGCGTCTTTCTCTCGCACACTTCACTTTTTAAAATCACAACACCCCACTTCTTCTGAGTGGCTCCAGTAGGAGCCCTGGCATGTCCCCCCTCTTGGCAGATGACAACTCAGAGTTCTGCAGGGAAATGTACCGGGTCAAGCCCGCTCTCCTATGTAAATTGAGAGCACTGAGGTGTAAAATGGCCTCAAGAGCACTTTGACATTCTTGGACTGGGAGTCCCTTCTCCCCCTCACACCCCAGCCGAGACGAAATAGTCTGGTTTATAACAATAAAGAGATAACTATCTGACTGTGTTCTTAGACTCAGGGAACAAAGCGTACTTTTGCTTCACCTTAAATGAACTGGATTTTCCCACTTCAGACGATGGCTCCTTGAAGCTATGATGAAGTATGAAGAAGAAGTCTATGGCTGACATGATTTGGAAAACAGGTAGGTGATATTTAAAAAAATACAGCGGGATGAAAAAAATCAAAACTGAGCAGAGCTCTCACTAAAATGCTGTTTGTAGCTGTGTGGCTTACTTGACACCTGGAAACAAGGTTGTCCATTGAGCCACCGAGTCCGGCAGTAGCGCTAACGTGTCAAGATTTTCCATCTCCATTTGGAAAAACTTCTCGCATTTCCCTTCTCTGCCCACTTCTATCCCCCTGCCCCATTCTTTTCGGCTGTCTCTGGTCCTTCATGTCTTCACTGGGTCTGAGGCGCACTAGTGCCTGCCATTCTCAGCCCAGCCTCTAAGAACTAGGGGTGGGCTCAGGGATGCTTAGAGCATAGAGCAGGCTGCATAGCAAACCTCTGAGACTCCAGAGCGAGGCTGTGCTGGAGAGCTGAATACCTGGCAGGAGGTCAGGTGTTCCATCACTGTGGAAAGGTGATGTCCCTGTTACTACTTTCAGTTTCCACTTTGTCCAGCGTTTGGTAGCTGTGTTTATTTCATCAGAAGGGCTGACAGTATGGGAAGGTAAAATCCAGGCCTTCAGTCCTTATCTCTGAGATACAAAATGAAGGCTGAGCCCAGTGTCTTGTCATTGTCTGTTACTTTGACCAAAATTCTTCCCGCAAACAGCTGAGGAGGAACCAGAGTGAATTCAGTTAGTCCCTCCTCAAGGCTCTCCTGAGTCCTGTCAGTCCCAACACTGTACAAGAGATCAAAATAAAAGTCTCTCCCAGATCCCAGGCACTGTTAGAGCTAGCACCTGTAAAATAAAAAGATGCAGTTTGATAATTTGACAAATTTGACATTAGTCAACTCGGGGGATTGCCACATGAAATTCACCACCCTGCTACATTATATATATGTGTGTGTGTGTGTGTGTGTGTGTGTGTCTATATAATTATGCCTACTATCCATCTGTCTATCTAATCTGATCTATCTATCTATCTATCTATCTATCTATCTATCTATCTATCATCTATCTATCTATCATCTATCTATCTATCATCTATTTATCTATCTATCTATCATCTATTTATCTATCTATCTATCTATCTATCCTTCTGTCTATCCATCTGTCTGTCTATCTACCATCCATCCACCATCTGTACATCTAGTTATCATATTTTTTTCCCTATTACAGCTTAGAATGCAAGAGACATCAGAACTAAAAGGAGTATGGCTAGAGACCCTGCAAGGCACATGATGTTTAGCAGAAACTCTCATGGTGGAGCAGAGAGAGCAGTAGGCTGACACCCGGAGAAGACCCACACCAGCTGTCTGGAGATGTCAATTAGGCTAGGAAGAGCCTGGAGCTATGGAGTCTGAGAGGGGGAGCTAACCGGCTGGCTTTCACGTGGCTTGATTTTGTTGCAATAGAAGAAATCAAAACCGTGGTCACTTATGAAGGGAAGATGCACACGATAACTCATTAAGGTACCCCCAACAAACACGTTGAGCACCTTATACTCAAGGTCCTCAGAAGAGGGCAGGTTTCTGTATCGCGGAAAGTTGACAAGGACAGCCTTTCTCTTTGGTGGCCTTCCAGAGCCACTGTGCAGTGCAGCAGACTGTTTATCTAGGGAGGATGTTATCTTGCTTTAACTAAAGTGGCCCCTGCTGAGAATCGTGTCTCATAAAGAGAAGCTCAGGGGGACATTAAGGAAGAGGCAGTGCTGGACCCTCTCCAGCCCTCAGGATGATCTCTGTGTCAGCGATGTTAGTGAGACAAACATCCTGTCTCACCTAACACGGTTGGGATAAGCAAGAAGACAATTTAGGGGGCTGGAGAGATGGCTCAGCGGTTAAGAGCATTGCCTGCTCTTCCAAAGGTCCTGAGTTCAATTCCCAGCAACCACATGGTGGCTCACAACCATCTGTAATGAGGTCTGGTGCCCTCTTCTGGCCTGCAGGCATATACACAGACAGAACATTGTATACATAATAAATAAATAAATACATATTAAAAAAAAAAAGAAGACAATTTAGAATGTGGATTTGCATCCACCAGCATTAACAACGTGCGAAGAGAATACCGGGTCTTGTTAGAATCCTGAACTTAACGATAGTGTGGAGTTATCTGGATTAGTAAAAACATGATCTCAGTAAGAGCAAAGATGGTGGGTAGCATTAATAAAATGAGGTATTGTTTGAAAAGTAGAACATCTTTCATCTTTATCTTATTGTTTTTATTCTGTTTTGTACATGTTTTATAGGAACCCTGGAGAACTCACACCTATGTAAATATGCCTACCCATCAGAAATTAAAGCTCACTGAGAAGGGTGTCTGGTGCTGTGAAGGACAAAAGGAGATTGTCCAGCATCTATCCACGGATAGGATTAAGAAAACAACTGCTCCAGAAGTCAAGCATATAACAGGTCCCTCCAGCAGAGCTAACCAAGCACAGGCTGGATAGATCTTTATGTGATGACTTCATGGGGAGGATTTAAGTCACATTTGGAACATTAGACTATATGATTTTATGCTCTTTCTGAGACAGAATCTTTCGATGTGACCTCCCATGGCCTGATTTTACAGCTCTGCATCCCTCGTTTATCCAGAATGACTTTATTTCCATCCCAGGTTTATCTGTTTCTACGCCGCTTCTGTTTCCGGCGGATCTCAGTTAGCTTTTCCATGGAGATACCTCATTTCACCTTTCGGCACATGGGTGTGTGCATGCCACCGTCTCTGCTAGGAGACTAAAGCCTTCACGAGCCGAGGAAATCTGGTATTTTATTTTAACTTTTATTTTTTTGTGTGTTTATGTATGTATGCATGCATATATGTGCAGGAGCACCTGGTGTGTGTACTCATGCATGTGTGGACGTCAGAGGACAACGTCAGATGCTGAGCTTCAGATCCCCCTGCCTCTGCCTCCAAAGTAGACGCACACCACCATAACTGTTTTGTTCAGTGCTGCACTGAACCTGTGACTTCATGCATACTGGGTAAATATTTGACCAGCTATGCCACAAACTCAGCCCCCGTTGCTTTATGAGACAGGATTTCTGACTGGCCTGGAAATTCCCCAGTAGTCCAGGCTGGCTGGCTAGTGAACCCTCCCTGTCACCACCTCCCGGCACTGGCATAACAAGAACAGGCCACCGCACCTAGCTTTTTAGTGTGAGTTCTGGGGGTTGAACTCAGGTCCTTGTGCTTGAGAGGTTACCTGCTTGCCCTTATATTTCTCTCTGTACTCTTTTTTTTAAAAGATATATTTATTTATTATGTATACAACTTTCTGCCTCCATGTATACCCACACACCAGAGGAGGGCACCAGATCTCATTACAGATGGTTTGGAGCCACCATGTGGTTGCTGGGAATTGAACTCAGGACCTCTGGAAGAGCAGACAGCGCTCTTAACCACTGAGCCATCTCTCCAGCCCCTCTCTCTGTACTCTTAAATCATCTCAACCTACGCTTTATATATTGGTGACATTCAATACATGTTCATTAATTTAAATTATGGAGTATTATTGTTTTAATAAAGGCAAAACTGTTCTCTGACTAAGTAGAGATAACATGTCAAATTCCAAAGAAATGAATGCAGGGGGTCATTGGCAGCCACGTCTTCAGATCAGCGTTGATAAGAATGCAGACCATATCCAGCTTTGAATACCCATGTTAAAATGTTGTCCTTGTGCAAAGATACTGTCATCAGTCACCATGATGGCTCTGTCATCAACAAGTCCCAGCACCTCCAAGGGGTCTCCTCTTACAATGATAATCAACCCATATATTTTAACTGAGCAGCTGAGCTGTGCATATTATGTTGTGAATAGCCACTGTGAATATGATATTGGTGATACTCATGTTACATTCTCAAAGAGTCCAGAGTGGAATTTGGGGTTAGGAGGAGGTTTACTCGGGAAACAGAGCTTCATGAAACACCAGGTGCTACTTCAGGTGTTGGTGCCAACAGAATTCTCAAACAATCCAGGGGAAAGAGGGTTTTCACTGGCAGAGAGTTCTGGAGAAGAGGCTTGAGCAGGCCTCCAAAAGCACTGCCTGAACGCATTGCTAGCTGGTGAGAATGGTGCCCCTCCTGAGGCATCAGCCTCCACTTTGATGCTTCCCTGGCATTTGCTGTCAGTTTCTGACAGCAGAATCCAGACATAAATCTGAGAGCTTCTTTATCCTTAGAATAACCAGCCTTTGTGCGCTGCCACAGTCAAACCAGAAACCTAAGGCTTTTGTCCATAAAGATGGCCTATTGTGTTTGGGTCGTCCGAAATTCCTTAGAGTGATAAAATCAAACCTGTAATTTTATGAGCATAGATAGTCCCTGCAGAGGGAGAGGTTCAGAGAACTTGCAGGCCAGATGGTTCCTCTGGGGAGAGCCTGGAAAAGGAACCAAGTGCTCAGGCTGAGTGGAGAACTTAGCTGGGTGAGGAAGCTGTAAATCTCAGTCTTTGTGACAACACAAGCCGCCGACGCCTCAGAAGTGGCCCCACCAATCTGGTCCTGCTGTAAGTAGACCCAGGGCGGGTAGGTCTACGGAGGCTGGCTGGCAGGCTTGCCACAGCTAATCTGAGCCTCCTTGTTGACCAGCTCTGTGGTCTTTGCAAGGCTTTTGCTGCCACCGGGAGAGTGGATTTGGTGTGGTCCTTTGCTCAAATCCACTTTTCCTGCTAAGCACAGAGTTTAGACTCTTAACTGAGAGTTCCCGAAGGAGGTTTTGCCGCTCATGATGGATTAGGAGAGTAACTCACTGTGAACGCTACAGAAATAATGGGTGTGACGGCCGGAGAGACAGCTCAGTCAATAAAGCGCTCGCTTTGCAAGAATGAGGACCTGAGTTCAATTCCCAAAACGCACATAAAAACAAAACATATTTTTTAAAAAAAAGTCTGGGGTAGAATATGTTTCATCTTTATCTCATTGCTTTTATTCCAAAGGAACCATGGAGAACTCACATCTGTGGGGAAAATCTACCTGGAGATAAGTAGGGATTGGAAAGCAGAAGGAAGAATCTGGCGCAGAGGGAGCCAGTGTCTGAGCCTGGAGGACCTAGAAGGTGCATGAGAGTATGAGACCATCTGGTTGTCAGGGCAACCCTGACACTACAGCAATGGCTAGAAACAAATTCTCAGGCCCCACCTCAATTCTGAGGAGTGGAGAACTTGGGAGCAGAGTCCAGCCACCTGTTTCTATAAACTGCGTTCATGATTCTGGCTCTTGTTAAAGTCAGGAAGCCAGGAGCTTGTTTAGCAACCTCGGCTGCGAATCCGCTCACTAGTTTAAGACGACTGAGCTGGGATTTTGCTTCCCTATGTCACCTTTACTTTGACCTGGCAGGACTCTGATGATGCAAGGACAAAGGCAGCTTTGGTTGTGTCTGTCAGGTCCCCAGGAATCTGCTTGGCCCTGGGTGGGAGGAGGGGGAGTATGCTTTTGCCTCTGGGTGAAACTTTAGAAAAGCCTCATTCTCTTTGTCTTTTTCGTCTTATCAAGACTTCTGCTTATTAGGACAAAAATATGCATACAATTTTATTTTAACGACATAGGTGTACAGGTCAGTAGTGTTAAATACTCGTGGTGTTGTGTGGTCAGTACCATCTTTCATTCCCAAATAAACTTTGCTCCCAGTAAACAGTGAGTCCTCTTCTCTCCAGTCCTTGGTGCCTGGTAACCGCCCTTCTCTTTCCCTCCTCTGCTCATTGGTTACTGGGGACCGAGGGGTGGTATAGATACAGCCCTTGTCCTTTGGTCGGTGACTCCTTGCATGAGGCAAAATGTCGTCAAGATCTGTCCATGTTGTCTTACGGATGGGGTTTCCTGTCTGGTGACGGCTGCAGTGTGCTGTACACACCCTCCATGTCCTGTTTACCCATCATCCATCAGCAGATGCTTGGGTAGCCTCCAGCGCTGGGCTGCCAGGAAGGCGCATGCGCAGATGTCTGCTGGGTTATCTGCCCTCTCTTCGATCGTTCTAACCACGGCTGCCTCACAAATCCATGCTCACCTTCTGCCCTCTTTCCTGCCAATGCACTGAGATCGGTTCCGGATACTTGGAGTATTTTCTCCTACTTTTTAAAGTGTTCCCAAGTAACTCAATGCCCTGTTATACAACTAAAAACACACGCTACACCCTTGTTAGAGTTCTTTAAGTGTGAGTCATAGCCCTGCCCTCAAAGAGGAAGGGAAACTCACAGGCGTAGACCTGGCCCCAGAAACGGCTTTAGATGTCTTTATCTTATAAAATTGGTGTATAAAACCACAGAGAAACCCTGTCTCGAAAAACCAAAAAAAAAAAAAAAAAATTGGTGTAGCGACTTTGCCAAACAAGGATTCTTATCTTCCACAGACGAGGAAACGCCGTTGGTGGGGGTGTGGGGACACACAAATCGCATCCCTGATCTCACAGCCCCAGTTTAGAATCCTGACAGCTCTGTGGGTCTGTAGAGCAATTACATAATCTTTTTAACCTGCTACACTTTCCTGTCCAACCGGAGAGATGCAGCTTTGTTACAGAGTATTGAGCACACTTAAAAAATATTTGTAAGGGTTTATTTTAATTTTGTGTGTATGAATGCTTTGTCTCCAGGTGTGTACGCACACCACACACGTGCAGGGCCTCCTCGGAACCGAGCATCAGATCCCCTGGAACTGGGGTTGCAGATGGTTGTGAGCCACCCTGCTGGGAAACACAGTCAGGTTCTCAGTAAGACCAACCAGCGCTCTTAACCCCTACGCCAGCTCTCCAGTCCAGTGATCCTAGATATTAGAAGTGGGAATACTTCTAACCCCCTGCCTGGAGATTAGTCTGTGTTGAAGATTTAACTTCCTCAGGACCTCTGAGAATCAGTGACATTTATATCAACAGTAGTTAAGAGCGGAAGCATTCCTAGGGTGGGGACTAAGCCTGGGTGAAGGGAGGGGGGAGAGTGTGGGCATGGGCTACATGAGGGGCAGAAACCAGCCCTTCCGAAGTGGAAAGCACCTATTATTACCGAACACTAAGCAGGAGGTTCCATGAATATTAGATCAAAACTGCAAGTGCAAGCTTTTTGAAAGCAGTGTGGCCTAACTCTTGCACCAGGAGGAGGAGCCCTTGAAGAGGCCTGTCCCCGCTGGGCATCTTGCACAAGCCGTCCAAACACACCACGTCCATTGTTTCCTCATTCACGAGGAGGGGTATTTATGCCTGCTCTGCACGGCTGTGTAAGACTCTGCGGTAGAAGGTGAGTAAAGTCTCGGTCCTGGCTCCTGACCGCTCAGTCACAGCAGCGGCTGCCGTTGAGGTCATCAACATGCATCAACATACATCAACAGCATCAACATGCATCAACACGCCCATGCTCAGCCGAGTGCCAACAGGGAAGCGTGGCTCTTCCTGGTCTCAGAAGTGTTGACCCAGAGTGCCATTTGAGGGAAACTTCTAGACAACAGAGGTCAGTCTGGAGTACAGAGGTGGCATCAGTGGCAAAGGGGATGTTGAAGGGGCTTTTGTAACCACTGGGAAGTGAGAGTGCTAGCAGGGGCTAGAGAGGCTGTAGGAGAAGGTGGACCAGAAAGTGAAGAGCTAGCAGCCTGCCAGACCATGGGAATAAAGCCTTAGAGAGAGGAAAAGTCCAGGATCATGGTACATAAGACAGAGGAGATTCATGGAAGCAGGAACCAAGACTGAGGTAGGAGAGCTGATGGTCTGGAGATGGGGTGGATGTGACAAGAAGGTTGTCACAACCCGTTCCAGAATGTTGACAAGATATCGAAAAGAGCAAAGAGCCCTGTGCTTCCACACACAGAGCGAGCAGCTGATACCAGAGACTCTGAAGGGAATTCAGTATGCCTGAGAGAGAGAGAGCTCAGGAAGGATAGGGTGGACCTACATGAACGGATAGCAGTGCTCTTCATGTTAAATACTCTCACTGTTTAAACAACAGAAAAACAGGTGAAGGGTTCTTTTGTGACGATGTCACAGAGACCTGGATACCACAGACCCCACATTTACCCTGCCTACAGGATTGCTCTGTGAGACAAAGGGTCAAGTGGCCTGTGCCTCTGCTCTGGATGAAGGAAGGAAGGGGTGTTTCAGAAAGCTGTGTTTTCCTGTGCTGGGGATTTCTGATACTTATCTGCACGTTCCTCATGTGTTAGCCCTCTGATGAGACAGTAATACAGCCTTGATTCTCACGCTAGCATTCCACGACTATTTGTCTGGACATTCTCTGCACAGCTCCTGGTTGCTAGGCTACTCATCAGAACTACTGCCTTTCACATTTCTTTAAGTGTTTCCATGTATCCATCACTACTTTAACCATGCTCCATTATTTTCCCAAAGACAAAGTGGAATTCATTTGGTCTAGCCGTGGTCATATGGTTTTAATCTCTTCATTTTATTAATATGTGCATGCTCAGGCTTGCATGAGTATGTGTGTGCATGTGCATGTGTGAGTGCATGCACTCCTGCACTGGTGCTCAGGCTCACGTGAGTGTGTGTGTGTGCATGTGCAAATGTGTGTGTGAACGTATGCATGCATTCCTGCACTGGTGTTCAGGCTTGTGTTAGTATGTGTGTGTGTGCGTGCATGTGTGTGCATATGTGTGTGTGCAATGCACTCCTGCACTGGTGCTTAGGCTTGCATGAGTGTGTGTGCATGTGCATATGTGTATGTGCATATTTTTGTGTGTGCAATGCACTCCTGCACTAGTTCTCAGGCTTGCATGAGTGTGTATACATGTGCATATGTATGTGTGTGCATGCACTCCTGCACTAGTTCTCAGGCTTGCATGAGTGTGTGTGGGTGCATGTGTGTGTGCATGCACATGCGTGCATGCATCTTGCACTGGTGCTCAGGCTTGCATGCCACAGCGTACATGCAAATATCAGAGGATGACTCGTGGAAACTGAGTCTCTTCCTCTGCCCGTGGATTCCAGGGATGAAACACAAACCATCAGGCTTGGCGATGAGTGGCTTTGCCTGCCGAGCCATGTCTGTAGCTGTTTTGGCCTTTTAGATCACATTCTGTCTCAGTAAAGATGACCCAATCTAAGAGTTATTCTTAAACTGAGATTTTTCTTTGGCTTTTGAATCATGTCTGATTATTTCTATGTAAATCACAGTGTTGGTCGTTTCTCTGCGGTCTCAGAACACCGGAGTGCCATCCATTTCTTATTTCAGCAAGGTGACATGCATCACCAGCTGAATTCTTGAAGCAAGGCTCCTTGCTATTTTGAGTTAAAGGAGATGGTAAATGAAAGTGGTTACGCTTTCTATGGGCACTGTGGCATCTCCAGAGGCAGTTTCAGGACCACGCTGGACTGTCTGAATATCAAAATCCAAACTAGAAATGTTTGCTGAAAGCTGAATTACCAATGAGCTAACAACCTAGGTGAGATAGAACACCAAGTCTAGGGGTGAATTTTGCTTTTTATTCATAGACCTCGAAGAATACATTTGAGATTTATGAATGGCGCTCCTCATATGTTCATCTCTCTGAGCCTAGCGCTGTCCGTCACAGGAACACTGCCGTGGGATTATTTAGCTCCTCTTCTGCTGCATCGTTGGTTATATAAGGAAGAGACCATGTCTGCCCTGTTCAGATCCTCGGTGCAGTTCCTGGGTCGATCATAACGATCATGCAACATATATTTGACTGTCTAATCAGTGAATGACAACAATAGGCCTCTCCATGTGACTAGTCACACAGAATGCTCAGACGGACTTCCTGAATATGTCAGTGTTACCATCGACATCACCTATTAGAATCAAAGACACTTGGGTCCATAAAGCCTCTGTGAGTCATTGGGTGTCACAGTTCTCAGCTTTAGATGCACCCAGGAATCATCTAGGAATGATGCAAAGAATTCACCCGAGTCCAATCCCCAGATATCCTGATACAGTCAGTGCAGGTTGTGATCCAAACTCTGGGGGTCATAAACTGCCCCCAGGCATTGATAACAAACAGCCAAAGCTCAGTTCTCCTGGTCTGTCATAACCTCTTCCTTTTATGGATAAAGAAGGTGAGGCCCAAAGACCTGAAGTAATTGGTTTGTCGGTGAGTTTGTGGCAGAGGAGGAAACCTGGGTGCGCTGGTGCTCCAGCCAGCGTGCTCTCTGCTGTACCTGGTTTCTCAGACCGGCTCACTCCAAGTCGCTTGCTCTTTTTTAAAGTGTGTATTTATTATATACATTCTTCAGAACATGTGTGTGCTGTGAAATGGCTGGATTGAGCGAATTAGCGAATTCACACTTAGAATTTTTGTCACAAGAAGACTAAACATCTGCTTTTTGCATGTTTAATGTCGTGTGTGTGTGTAGGTGCACATGCATGTGTGTGCATGCATGCATGTGTGGTGTGTGTAGATGTGCATTTTTATTTTCTGGGGTAGCTTTTTCTTTTCTCGTCAGATATTGAACCAATGGCATACTACAGGCCCTAAGGCTGATGGGAAATGTTTGGGAGAATTCCAAATGAGAACACATTTGCTGGATCAATCAATCCTTACTTACATTCTCCATAAGATGCAAACTTACTGGCCTTCTCCTACTTCTTATTTGAGGGATGAAACGTCTTTGTCTGCTGGTCCTGCTCAGGCGTTGTCTACTAGACAGCAGCCGGTGACCTGCCTCGTCTGCCGAAAACCAGCCGAGTTCTGTGGCTCTAGCCTGGAGCTTGTGATCATACAATGGCTTCCCTTTCAACACACTGGTGAGGGGCGCTCCCCTGCCAAGAACTGAGGGCTTGAATTCTGTAATTCATCAAAGCGTTCCCCTAAACACGCTGTCAAATAACCTTTCTTTTCAGGAGGTCTAACCCAAAAGGCTCCCAGACCCCAGGATGAAACCGAGCTGCGTGTCCACGGTGTGCAGGAAGAACAAAGGAGAAATGACTTCAAAGCGGGACCACTCGTTGCATAACGCCTTGTGTTAAGAAATCTATGGCCCATAAAGCACTTACCTACTTTGTGGGGTTTAAATAAAGCAGAGTGCCGTTCCTTTCTACAGTCATCGTTCTGTCAGAATTCCAACTATTCTATGACTCAGTGGGTATGTGTCTAGATTTTTAAAACTCTTTTTTTTTTAAAAAAATTATTTTGGATAAGAATGAAGAAGTCTTCATATGAAGTTTGTAAAGAAAAGTTTATCTAACAAATGATCTCCTGCATCTAACAGACACACATATTTTTTTTTCACACTTGAAAGAAAGGGTTGTGAGTGACATTCTAAGAACTGATGCTTACCCTTATCGGAGGAGCGTTTTCTCTGGACCCTCTATCTGAATGTGCAGCCGTTCATTCCTGCCTGCAGATTGGCTGAAATCTGTGGCAGGGTGGGGGTCGTCGATTTCACCTTGGCTGAGCGTTAGGATACAGACCACCAAAGAGGAAGATGGATCAATGAATACACACGAGAGGCCTTTGCTCCGGTTTTCACAAACCTTGTCTGTAGATCCTTCGTCTGCAGCACAGCCTGGCGGGCTGCTCACACTGTAGGCTCACACACACACACACACACACACACACACACACACACACACACACAGAGGCACTCAGCTGGACTGTCTTTCCCAGAACACAGGGGTAACCTGGGACTTGCTCTGTTCAGAATGAGGTATTCCGCTTCCTCTGACCCAGTAAAAGTCCTGGGTGTCTCCCACCCTACTCTGCTCACTGGGTGGCACAGGACCCAAAGAGACCTCTAAAAGAAGATGAAATCACAAACAAGTAGCCATATGCCAATCATTCGTATGCACAGGACTGTGAACTTGGAGAAAGTGAGAAATAAAGTTTTGTTATAGTAAATCGTAAAGTTCCGGTTTTCTATTTATTTTAGTAGCTCTCAATGCATTCCCCATTGCTACTCTTCTTTCTTTTGGCCCCTCTGTCTCACTCCTATTATTTCTTATGATGAGTACCTCTCTCTGCTTCTCTCTCTCTCTCTCTCTCTCTCTCTCTCTCT
>JABTXL010000001.1:46343062-46357068 GCA_025134845.1 Neodon shergylaensis
TGTGTGTGTGTGTGTACGCGCACGCATGCGTGTGGTGTCCAGAGGTTGGTAGTAACTACCTTCCCTTATCACTCTCTCCGTTCAGTTACCCTAACTGGATAATGAGCTCCGGGGATCCACCCACGGGCTCCCATCCCTAGGACTGGATTTCCAAGCGTGCTCCACCATGCCTAGCGATTACATGGTGCTGTAACTCAGGTACAAATACTTTCATGTTAAGCATCTTACCCATGGAACGTCTCCCTAGACTGTAGTTCTTTCTTCGTGGCTAAATGACGGCATACGTTGGTGGATGTAGGATTAAAGCCATTACTGTGTTGAAATGATAATCACACAGTTGAACCAATTCGACTTTTTACAAAGCTTACAATTTCAGTACTTGAGATAATTTTTGTTGACTAGCTGTCTGAGTGGGTAGTAACACAGGTCAGGTCATTCCCCGTGGGGACAGGCACAAAGGTGGTTATCTCCACAGTAATGACCCGACAGGTGTGGACATGACAACTTTTTGCTGATAAGCTAGAACACCAGTATGCACAGACTTGCAGATCAGTATTCGTCTGCACACTCAGCTGACTTTGGATGGCCGTGTGGCTTCTGGACCTTGTAGCTTGGTGTCAAGCTGTAAGCGCTGCCCGAAAAGACATCGGAACTGCTTAGGACTGGATGAGGTGAATTCAAGTCTGGAGACAGCAGAGCAAACAACACTCCCAGCTAATGCTCCCCTGTGACCTGGCTTAGGACCTCCTAACCACATTCTTTCAACTGTGGCGTGACAGTTAACCCTTTCTCCTCCTGGCTTCTTGTCCCGAGCTAGTAGCTCTGAAACCGGTTTCAAGGTAGTCCCAGCCAGAGGCTTTCCCACAAAGTGGGCCCCGGGCTACTCACTCTGGATCCAACCAGAAAAACTACATTTTGATGAGCCTTGAAAATTGCATTTTGACATAGGAATTTATTTTTGTTTGAGAGTGGGGAGACCCCATGACCATACCATCTCGTTAGGTTTTATAATACCACACCAACGCCTGGTCTCAGTCTTGCCAGCTCCGAGTGATGTCCTTATCTGAATCTACAGCTCATCGCTTCCTGAGCCCCCACACAGAATCCCACTCACCTTCCACCGTCTCCACTTGCTGGATGTCTCATAGACACCTCCTCGGAGTATTCCTGGAATAGAGCACTTCACCCCGCCCACTCTTCCATCTTAATTGATGACATCACCATCTTCCCCATGACTTCGCATAAAACTCTGAACTGTGCTGACCTCTGTTATCTACTTCCTCCCCATCTAGCCAGTCCTGCTTGTAAGCTGCCCTAATTAGCTCTTAATTATCTCCCCCTCTCCATCCCTACTGCCCCTGCCTTAGTGTGGGATCTGCTCATCAATCTTCATCCACCATTACAAGACTCCAAGCAACTCCAACAGCCTGATGACTGCTCTGACCATTCCCTAACCTACAGAAGACTTTCTAGTAGTTTCTATTTAATTGCAACTTGGTAGTTAACAAACTGGTTTCTCATACATTCTCACACTTAAACCTCATAACACTCTATTTTTGGTTTTCTTTTTGAATACGATATTTTGTTGATTTTTGAAAATTCCATTTAATATATTTTGATCATACTCACTTTCCACTCCTTTCCCTAATTCTTCTGAGATCCACCCTGTCTCCTGGGGGACAATGGTCTGTACCCTGCCGCTTTTATTTTAATAAACGCTGATTGGCCAATAGCCAGGAAGGAAGTATAGGTGGAGCAACCAGGCAGTAAGTAGAGGCAGGGCAACGAGAATTCTGGGAAGAGGGAAGTTTCAGTCTACAGTCGTTACCCAGACACAGAGGAAGTAAGATGTGACTGTCTTGTCGAAAAAGGTACCAAGCCACGTGGCTAACACAGATAAGAATTATGGGCTAATATAAGTTATGAGAGTTAATAAGAAGCCTGAGCTAATAGGCCAATCAGTTTACAATTAATGTAGACATCTGTGTGTTTCTTTGGGGCTAAATGGCTGTGGGACCTGGAGGGACAGAAACCTCAGTCAACACCCATCCCTACTGCCTGTGACTGACCTACCTGGGGTGACACTGACTCTCCCTCCCCTGGAAGTCATCCACTGTTCACGGCTTCTCAGAGAGGAGTGGGGGCTCATGATCCCCTCCCCAGCTCTAAACTAAAATGTCACTGGCCTTATCTCCAGTACATCTTTTACAGGCAATCACAGTGCTGTGAGCTTATGACCATAGAGGTCCTGCCATGTCCAGAATAAACTGGTTGCCTCTGGTCCTCCTCAACTTTTGGCTCTCACAATCCCTCTGTTCTCTCTTCTCTGATGGTCCCTGAGACATTGTGGAGGAAGGGTGTGAAAGCAATGTAACCTTTGTGGCTGAACACTCCCCGACTGACACTTGTTTTCCGCACTTTGGCCAGCTGTAGTCTTCTGTATTAACCACGTCTCTGGTGAGATCTGAGAGCTGCACTAGGTTGATAGCATGCTTCAGCAGAACGACAGTAAAAGGCTCAGCTCACCCCAGGAACCTGGAGCTCCCCAACCATGGGATACTGGCCGGTAAATCTCACATTTTGTCAAGAAGTCATTGTTGTTATTCTAATTTGTATCAGAAAACTGAGGCATAAATTATTACAGTGACCAACGTCTTATAAAGATACGGAGCCCTGAGATTTGAAGCCAGTTCTGAAGACTGTGTGTGTCCATGACACTGAGCCACAGAGACAAACATGCACCAGCATTTCCTTCAGGAGAATCCCAAAGTTTCCAGTCCAGATAAGATCTTTAGAACTGTGCCATAGAGTTCCTTCCTGGGCTCCTCGTACAGCTTGAGTGGGAACTTGCATTCTAGCGTGATACCTTGGATCAGTCACGCAAGCTCTCTCAGCCCCCACTCCTTAATCTGCAGAAGAAAGCTGGCAACAGAGTGTGTCCCCCCAGAACTGTCATGGGCCTTCAACGAGTTAGGGCACATGATGCTCTCTGCATTCTGTTTGCATTGACATGCTCAGTCCTGTTGCATGTTGGTTCTAACTTAACAGTCTCATTGTGTTGACTAGTTTTATGTCAACTTGACACAAGCTAGGGACATCTAAGAGGAGGGACCCTGAATTGAAAAAAATGCCTCCATAAGATTGGACCGTAGGCAAACCTGTAGAGGAGCAGTTCTCAATCTGTGGGCCATGATGCTTTGGGCGCTGCAGACCAGATATCCTGCACATCAGGTATTTACATTTCAATTGATAACAGCAGCAAAATTACGGTTATGAAGTTGCCGTAAATAATTTTATGGTTGGAGGTCACCACAACACGAGGAACTGTGTTAAAGGGTTGCGGCGTTACGAAGGTTGAGAACCACTGCTTTAGGACAGTCTTTTAATTAGTGATTGATAAAGGGGGGGCCAGCCCTTTGTAGGTGATGCCACACCTGAACTGGTGGTCCTAGGTTCTATAAGGAAGCAGACTGAGCAAGTCAAGGGGAGCAAGTCAGTAAGCAGCACCTCTCCATGGCCTCTGCATCAGCTCCAGCCTCTGGGTTTGAGTTCCTGCCTTGGCTTCCCTCAGCACGCTCAGAAAATGCAAGCCAAATAAACCCTTTCCTCTTCAAGTTACTTTTGGACACAATGTTTCAACACAGCAACAGTAACCTTAATGAGCAAATCGTCTCACACCATTTCCTTTCCGTCTTCTACCGCGGGCAGACCAGATCCCAATCTGTTACTGTCTCTATAAAGCCTTAAAAATACCGTTGATGACCAGCTCTCCCCGCCAACACCATATGTATCTACCTCTATAGTTAGATACATCGTCAGATAACAAAGACCTTAAGATCAGCATAGAATTTCTTCGGAGACTTCTCAATAGGTCTTCAGGAATGTTCTTACCCAGAAGAGATTTGAACTGCTCTTCCTGCAAATGATTCCAGACTGGTTCTTTCTCATTTCTCTATTCTTCCACTGCCTTTCCTTGACTCCTCCTACTTCTGACCTCATGTTTGTCCTTGAGACTCTTTCTTGCCCCACCTTGCCAGTTCTGACTGTCTGGACGCAGGTAGCAGACATCAGCCCCAGGCCAGCAAGTGTCTGCAGGCAAGGCTAGTGTGTCTGCCCTTACTCTGCCCGCTGCTCATAGTTTTTTTGCTGCTGGCAATACCCAAGGACTGACCATCAATGGTTCCAGTAAGATGGTCTCGGTTTATCTCTGTTGTTTGTTATTTCTTTGTCTTTCTTGTCTGACAGCTGAACTCTCCCAGGACAAAGCGACCTCGTCTTTGCTATCAGTAGCTCCTCCACAGTACCTGCCTTGGTACTATTATTGAATGCTCGCTGATGGAATAGACAATTCCTTCCCAGCCAAGTGGTGGTGGCTCTGTAAGTTCTCCGGACCACAAGGAGGCATCTCCTGGCACAGGCACTGCATCTTCAGTTACACGGCCAGGTCCAGACAAATGGGAAGAGCAGACAGCAACGGAGCTGGGGGCTTAGGATTTTCACCACGGTGTGGAAGCGCATTATCAGCTTAACTATGGAAGGATTTTCTTACCCTTTCCCATTATACCGCTATCCATCATTTCTATAGACTTGGATGCTATCAGCATCCTTTATTCATTTAACTGCATTATATATATTTCAGAATTAATGCTGTGCTTTTTACCAAAGTGATTTGTTAATATTAGTCTCCCACTCTTGTCTTGTCCATTAGTTCCCTGAAGTAACTCTTTTCTGGTTTTCCAGATTTGTGTGTGTGTGTGTGTGAGAGAGAGAGAGAGACCCTGTTGAATCATCTATTGTGAGGTATGTATTAAAAAACGTTGATTAAATTGAAAGACACAGGGCCATTTTCAGCGATAAGCCAATTTCATTTTCTGTTTGATTCAACAAGCATGGCTCTTGCTGAAAGGTTTTTCATAATTATTTTTGACTCTACAGCGATAGAGATGCCTAGACGATCACTTTTCTTTTCACTTCCAAATGATCGTGATGTGTGGTTCTGTGACTGAATTTAAGACCATGATGCCTCTTTGTTTCTGACGATCTCGGAATTAGTCAAAAGATTTTAAAATGCTATTATTTTACTAAATGAAAGATGAACTTTGAAATTACTGATTGCTAAAATTTCTAAGGTCATCATGGGGCCATACCACTTCTTACCTACCCATCACTAAAAACTATACACTTTAGGGAAATGAACATCACCTCAGTGACATACTACAAGCTGCCTGCCTGGGTAAATTGTTCTTGATGCGGAGTGGCACTACTGGACGGCAGAGCTGGGGATGTAATCTGGTACAAGCTTTGCAGAAGGCAATTTGACCATCTATGCTACCACACTTAAAAGTGCCTTTTTAAAAATGCATATACCTTTTCAATTGTTCTAGAATATTCTCCTAAGCATATAGTTGATAGAGGGCTGAAGTTTTAGTTAGATGGTAGTCCTAGGAATTTAGAAGAGGGTGCAAACTCATTACAGGGTTGTGGACTGGGAACTAGGAATACGGCTCGGTTGATAAGGGTTTATAAGATGAGGAAGAAAAGGAGAAGTCAAGTATGGCACCATGTGGCTGTAATGCCAGCCCGGAGGAGACAGGAGGGTCCATGTGGTCTTGTAAGCCTGCCCAGTGTAACTCAGGGAGTTCCCAGTTCAGTGAGTGTCTGTCTGAAATACAAGGTGAGGAGCAATTGAGGGAGACACTAGCCACCACACACAGGCACACACACGTACACACAAATACCATGCAACACACCCGTAAGTGCATGTTTATACATACACACACGCAGGTGCACTGAAACATATCTGTGAATCGAATGAAGTAGCGTTTCTCAACTAAATGATAAGATACTTAGGACTACTGCTCTCTAAACAGTGTGTGCCTCGGTCCACCACTGACAAGAGATGGGTAAACACCTTTGGGGAAGTGCTTCAGTTAGGACCATTTTCCTGCATCCTTCCCAGCTTCGTTAAGGTCAAACCAGAGTCAGTAGGACATCTCATAATTTGAGTCAGTGAAGAATAACTCGGATAGGGAGAAAATGAGGGGAGTTAAGAGGGGTAAAAAGGCAGAAGATGAGAAAGGCGGTCCAGGCAAAGGTAGCGGCTTCTGAGTAGGCAGATTCCAGCATTCCGAGGAGACTCTCTTGCGCCACCTTCTGAGCGTCATGTATAAATGCAGCAAATAAAAAATTTTGTTCTTAGGGACTGAACGTCTCTTTTAAATAATTAGTATACAGCTAAGAGTTTAGAACAGCAAACAAGAAAAAGGAACAACATTGAAAGATGTGTTTAATATTTGCTAACATTAAGAGGTAGTTATGCAATATATGTATGTATTCAAATGAAAGATGCAGGAAATAAAAAAGTGCCCAGTAATCTTGTTTATACACAAGACAAGCTGTGGATTGAGACGCTTTAAGGAAGTAATAGAATTCTAGGCACTGGAATCAGATATAATGCAACAGCAAATAGACAAAACCCCTTGTGAGCAGGTTAGTGAGGAGGGGGAGGATGGAGGAGGAGCGTTGGACTTGATTTTGAGCTGGAGGCAGACTCTTGTAGACTCTGTAGTTCAGCAAGCACACGTTCCACGCATCCTGGAAAAGCTCAGTGTGCTCTCTACTGCCACCTGCTGTTGTCTCTGGGGAAGTTTCACAAGGGTCAGATTAAGATGACTTCAGTCATGAAAATAATATGAAAGTTCATTTGTTCTACACGGCTCTGACAGTACATGGTGCCATCTTGGTGGCATCCTGGAGGTACCTTCTGGCTTTATTCTGCACTCAGTTCACTAACAAGGGTGAATCCCTATCCAAGCCCTTATGCACAGGGCTTGCATACAACCTATGCATATCTTCCCATAGGCTTCAAGTCTTCACTGGCTTACTTATAATACCTACAATGCACATGTCATATAAATAGTTGTTATGCTGTATCGTTCAGGAAATCAGGATATTATCATCCTGATAGGACATGACAGTGTGCAAGCAGACACGGTGCTGGAGAAGGCGCTGAGAGTCCTACATCTTGATCCAAATGCAACAGGAAGTGAACTGTGTGACTGGGCAGTAGCTTGAACTAGGCGACCTCAAGGCCCACCCCTATAGTGATACACTTCCTCCAACAAAGCCACTTCCTAACAGTGCCTTTCCCTGTTAGTTCTGGGGGGACTGTAGTCAGAGACTGCTCATTCATTCCTGGCTGCTAAGATCTGAATAATCACACAAAAACTATATTAATTATAACACTGCTTGGTACATTAGCCCAGGCTTCTTACTAACCATGACAATAATGAACTAAACCTCTGAACTGTAAGTGAGCCACCCTAATTAGATGTTCCCTTTATTAGAGTTGCTGTGGTCATGGTGTCTCCACAGCAACAGAAAACATACTAATACAGCAACACATGGGCATCCTATTGGGATCTAGAAACAGAAGGGAGTGCAGCCAAAGCACCATCAGAAGGATGCACTGGCAGGGACGAGGGCTTTATCCGGGATGTCCAATGAACAGGCAATGTGGGGCAGGGCAACTGCTTTAGGAAAGCATAGTTTGAGAAATTTCAGAGATCTACGCCAGTTGGTGTGATCTTGTTTCCTGGCACAGGGATGATGAAGGCAGAGAAGTTTCCCTGAGGTGTGGCTCAGGATGGATTAGTTTGTATGATGTGGGCAAGCTTCAGCCTAACCTCACCAGTTCTAAGAACTGGCTCCAGGAGAAGCAAGAAAGGTTAATTACCGGTGCCATCCTAAACTGCTATGGGCTTCTTAGTAACTAGTTTCTTTGTCTTGGATGTACTTGATTTTTGGCTTATCTTAAAATCTCACATCAAACACATCTTTTCCGAGGCTGAAGCCCTTATGATGCAGAGTTAATAGTTTTCTGAAGTCATAAGCTTGTGACTACAGCTGTACTTACTGGTTAATCTCTCCCTTCCTCTACCAGCGACAAGACACTTCGAAGGCCAGGAAGCGAGAAGAGGTGCTTGAATGAATGAATGAATGAAGGAACAAATGAAAGAAATCCTCCCTATTCCTGAGACAGTACCCACACCCCCTCTTTCTTTACTCCACATCCAGAACTAAATCTCCAGCATGGGGTGGCCACAGTTCCTTCCTTGCCACCACTACTGTGCTGTGACCACTACTGGGGCCTTGTGGTGAGGCTGGAAGAGCCGAAGGGGCCCAGGATCTGTGACAGTCACTTACTGAGACCATTATAAATATTTTGTGAAATTAATTCGTTAGCAAAACAGAACATAAATTTTGAGATTTTAAGCTGAAAGTAATAATAATTTAGGGCTAAAAATTAAGACCATCAAGATTCCAAGGTTACTTACTAGTTTAAGTGTTTTGCTTACTTTTGTGTGTGTGGTGCTGTAGATCAGACCCAGGACGTCAGGTATGTTAGGTGTGATTGCTCTTCTAGATTGCCAACTTGACTACATCTGGGGTAAGTAAACCCTAAGCGGTTGTGCACACCTGTGAGGCTTTTCCTTAATGAGTTCAAGTGTGAAGCCCCACGTCTACCGTGGATCTCTGAGATGGGACGATCCACCTGTATCCTGGACCACACCTTTGGCTGGCAGCCTATATAAAGGACGTGGGACAGACAATGAAGCTGGCTTTCTCTCCCTCTGCCTGCTTGTCTTGCTCCCAGTCTCAATAGCAAGTCCATTGCTGGCATTAGAGCCTAATTCCTCACTGAAGACCAGCCAAGACAGCCAGATTGTGTAAAGAACAACACTGGGTTCTTGGACCATTTCCTGGTGGACAGCCATTGCTGGATCAGCTGGACCAACACCTGTGAGCCATTCTAATACCCTCCTCTGTCTATTCAATACATACATATCATTCCGTAAGTTCCGTTCCTCTGGAGAACCCTAACACACCAGGCAAGTGTTCTACCATTGAGCTACACCCCAGTCTCCTGTTGTAAGGATATCTTGATATGAACCAGTATCTTAATATGCTAATCTCTGGGACCCCCCCCCCAGTGGTGAGGGAAGGGTACTAATCTCTGGGACACCCCGAGTGGCGAGGAAAGGAAGGGTACTAATCTCTGGGACACCCCGAGTGGCGAGGAAAGGACACTATCTCTGGTAAAGATGTAGTAACCTCCTGGAGAGTTCGCAGCTGCTTCTGGCATCCAGCATGTCTTCATTAAGCCTTACGGCTCTGTGACTGGTTGATATTTACACACAGGAGAAAGACACACGCCTCCTGTTTGAAAGCACTTCAGTTAAAGTGAGTGCACCCCCACTCGGGTTCCCAGCTTGGCCTCCTCCAGCAGCAGCACAGCAGCAGCCTGTTTACACAGGGTTTGGGGGATTGCCTATCTCTGAGAAGCACACAAGTACACAACAGCTTAAAGGAGCCCCTAGGACTGTTTCCCCGTGAGGGGACAGAGCGAAACTGTTACCGTGCTACAGAAATGAACAAAAGGAAACAGGTGAAGAGAGGCCCTGAGACCAGCGGCTGCCACAACAGGAACACAGGATCTAAGCAAGGGAAGAAGAAACACACAACACTAATTCAGAGTGGATTTTAAGGGTTTTCCCTTTCCATTCTCAGCAGTGCAGAACCAGACCCTGTATGCTGACATTTACTTAGCAGTAACTATTTACTGTGGAGTGGAGGCTGACTCTGTGCTGTAGGTGTGGAGTGGGGGCTGACTCTGTGCTGTAGGTGTGGAGTGGGGGCTGACTCTGTGCTGTAGGTGTGGAGTGGGGGCTGTAGGTGTGGAGTGGGGGCTGTAGGTGTGGAGTGGGGCTGACTCTGTGCTGTAGGTGTGGAATGGGGGCTGACACTGCTGTAGGTGTGGAGTGGGGGCTGTAGGTGTGGAGTAGGGGCTGACTCTGTGCTGTAGGTGTGGAGTGGGGGCTGCACTGTGCTGTAGGTAGTTTTAAAACTCTCCACTGCCTCATGTAGCACCTCTGTGGCTTTTATAAAGACATCCTGCCATGGGGTCCTTCAGAAACCACAGTTCCAGTGACCCAGCTTTTTACTCCTTTCCTTCTCTGCCCAGTCATCCAAAAACTAAGGGAAAATGAAAGATCCAGCTTGGGCGGCGGCTGGGTTCCCTGCCCTGACACACGGCATTCTTGAATGCTAGGTCTTCTGAGTACATAAGTCAAAAAGGAAATAGAAGTGTAAATGATTTATTACACATTTTCAATTAATAATTAGATACAGTACACACAGTACTGCATCACTGTAGAGAGTGGTCAAGATGCCGGCTCTGGAATGTGGAATTATCTTACAGTTATGGTAGGACACAGAAAGACTACTTAAGAGTATCTTGAGGAGAAAAACAGAAAAGAGAAAATGACTAACTATATGGTTTAGAACTTATTTTAACTGTATTTATTTTGTGTTTTGAGACAGGATTTTTCTGTATACCCCCAGCTGTCCTAGAACTCACTCTGTTTAGGCTGGCCTTGAACCCAGAGATCCCTCTGTCTCTGCCTTGTGAGTGCTGGGATTAAAGGTGTGCACCACCACTGTCAGGCTACTGGTATTTTGAATCCATTTTTTTTCCTTATTAAAAATAAGATAGTAGGCTAGGTGGTGGTGCCCACACACCTTTAATCCCAGCACTCGGGAGGGAGAGGCAGGCAAATCTCTGAGTTTGAGGCTAGCCTGGTCTACAGAGTGAGTTCCAGGGTTACACAGGAAACTCTGTCTCCAAAAACAAAACAAAACAAAACAAAAAAAAACAAAACAAAAAAAAAACAAAAAACAAAAAATAAGCTACTGACTTATGAAGCCTAAATTTGCCTTCAATAAATTGGTCAATACAACAAGGTATATTTATAGTCTGTTATTTATAGTATTCATTCATAACTGAAAAGCAGCACTTTGGAAGAGTACTCTTAAAATATTAAAATGTGTGAAAAATTCTACATTGGGAAAAAAATCACGCAGTTTAAAATATGAAGAAGGATGCTTAAAAGAAATCCCACACTAGCTCAGAAATGAGAATAAAAGATGTTTATTTATTTAGGGGTAGACTCACAAATCAATATCCTCTGCTTGAATGGAGAACAGCAACCGAATCCTGCACCAGAAGAGAGGCTGGACGCACCCTTTACGTGGGCATAAATAGTATAAGAGGCCACGCCCCAGTGGGTGGACAACTTAAAGGCTACTGGCTGTAGGATTTCCTACAGCATCAATAAATGTAAATAACATGAGAGAGCACGCTCATACCGGGCTGTGCTGCACCACATCATTCTGTCCAATAGGAACCCGCCCGCCCACAAACAGGGGTGACTGCAGCAGTAATAATACAAGCCAGAAATGTTAAGTAAATTTGAAAGTATCTTTAAATGTTTATTTAATTATAAATATAAGTAAAACATGCAAATACTGCACTAAACACTAGCTCTGAACCTAGAATCAACTAGATTTGTCACTCTGAGAAAACTAACAAGTGACGGCGGCGAGCTTGTCATCATGTCCGACCACGGAAAGCCGCACGCTTCTCTTTCCTCCTTCCTTCCCTTTATCTGTGCTACGGTCAGTGCCAATGCAATACTTAGTAAATTAAATACAATACATAATGGGGAAATAGTACTCTCTACTATATTTCATATTTACAAGCTATAAAAATAAGTTTTTCTGTATATAAAAAATGAAAGAATAATATGTATTACAAGTTTTTTGGTTTTTCGAGACAGGATTTCTCTGTGGCTTTGGAGCCTGTCCTGGAACTCCCTTTGTTAGACCAGGGTGGCCTCGAACTCACAGAGATCCGCCTGCCTCTGCCTCCTGAGTGCTGGGATTAAAGGCGCCACCACCGCCCGGCTTACAAGTTTTAAAAAGTATAACTGACATCATGGCTCGTGCCACAATTATATCCAGTCCGTAAGTTCTGTAGGCACAGGTCAGATAAGAAATCTCTCATCCACTAGAGTTTTGGTTGCCAAATTCTTTTGTCCTACTATATTGCGGATAAATCGAAAAATCTGGAAAAATAAAACAGTTGAGAAGGAAATTAAATATTCATAAAAAATTAAATATGCAATTCAATTTTAAATATCTAAATTAGTCAATTTTCTCAACCCTTTCTTGTCACGAATAAGTATTTTAATTACTTGATGCAATCATTTTTAAACTATAACATATTAGGAAATACTTTTATGAATTAATATATACCTCTCATATTCACAAGAACATACTTTTAAATACTTAAGGAAATTTTTTTAACTGTCTAAAACTAAAGAAACATCAAAAGCATGTCCTTGGTAAAGACAGAATTTGTGCCTGATTCTAGACCTCTATGCAGGAATGACAAAGCAGGCCCTAAGACACGCCTTCCTTCATGCAGGCGGTATTTCAGGAGCAGCTGCCATCTCGTCAACTTTCCGTCTCAGGTTTTCCCCACGCAGTTCTTTACTATGCACACAGGGGAGGTTGTGTGAGCTGGTGGTGTACAGCCCTGAATGGCGTCTCTAGGGCTTGCTGTTTTTTGTGTGAATGGAACTCATAACTAGCGCTCACTTTTGGCATGTAGGAGACTGGTAGCTAAGTATCTTCCTGGTTGCTCAAGGAACTTCTGCCCTGGCATTTTACTGTCCCCAGGGACAGAGTGCAGAGTGTGATCTCCTGAATGGCTCCTCCTTTCCTTGGCAGGGTTGATCATATTCCAAACATGCTCGAAACCTGGTCATACATTCTTTAAGAATAGAAATACCAGAGGGAGGAGGGGTTATATGGGCAAAGGGGTCAAGACCATGATGGGACAGCCACAGAGACAGCTGCCCCGAGCTAGTGGGAGTTCACGGACTCTGGACTGACAGCTGGGGAACCTGCATGAGACTGAACTAGGCCCTCTGAATGTGGGTGACAGTTCTGTGGCAGTAGAACCAGTATTTACCCTAGTGCATGAACTGGCTCTTTGGAGCCCATTCCCTGTGGAGCGACACCTTGCTCAGCCCTGATACAGTGAGGGGGAGTTTGGTCCTGCCTCAATCTGATATGCCAGACTTTGTTGACTCCCCATGGAAGGCCTTACCCTTTCTGAAGAGTGGATGGGAGGTTGACTGGGGAGAGCGGGATGAGGGGAGGAAGGGGGAACTGTGGTTGGTATGTAAAATGAAAAAAAAAAATTAAATAAAATAGAAAAGAAAAATACCCACACTTCTAACACTCTGCTTTAGAGGAACCCAGAATATGTGTGGAGATTTACCTCTTGCTGCAGGTATGTGAGGAAGGACGCTAAAACAAAATTCTGGCAAGCCAAGTCCACAACACAGAAGAACAACAGATCAAAGATAAGGAGCGTGGCCTCGTTTCCATAATACAGCACGCTGCTGAAAGAATGGCCTTCGTCTGCAAAACCACGCGTAAGATCCAGAGTCAGGTTAAAGTCCTGCAAGGCTGGCACAAGGGTTCTAGAGTTTCTGCCTCAGTTTCCTACAGTTTTGTCTCTCTTTGTACTGCACTGCACTGCACACACAATCCTGTCCTTAGTGGGATGGGAACACCCCTGTAAAACACCTGATCAGTGCTGCAGACCCCGCTACCATGGGAAAACTATCAACAGACAGACACAAGTGCTATCCACAATTTAGGGAAGTCCGGCAAGGGCCTGTTTAGTACAGGTGGTGACGTCAGGGAACTGGGCCTGTTTAGTACAGGTGGTGACGTCAGGGAACTGGGCCTGTTTAATACAAGGTGGTGACGTCAGGGAACTGGCGCCATCTGTCACACTGCAGGTGCTAGGAATGAGAATGATCCAGCTTGTGGAAAGTCACTGAGCTGTCAGCAAGACCCTTACAATGTATGCACTTCTCTACATACACACAGGCTCCTTTCTTCTTTGTTGATGAGATCTCATCATGGCACTCAGGCTGACCTGAGACTTGAGGAGATGGAATTACAGGGGTGCCAGGCCCAGCTTTGTTTAATTTTTCTTTGCTATTGCCTTTCCACCAACATTTCTGGTAAACCCCTACTCCCCTCTCCTGACATCTACTCATAACACCCCTCTCCTGGCACCTACC